>JBBMOC010000060.1:12304-170638 GCA_037975185.1 Centropyge bicolor | reverse complement strand
TTTTTTTTTTTTTTAACAATATCAGCTGTGCACATATCCAGAGATGGGAAGTTTGGGAAAATGCCTCAAATAACCCCTTTTTACCACAGGCACTTTTCCCAGGAACCTTTTTTAGGCCTTTCTTCTACCCTTAACCTTATTTTGACTTGAGGAACCAGAGCAAAACTGAGCCAGAGCAACAAATAAATAAATCAGACAAAAAATCTGATATTCAATCTGAGCAATGAAAATATTTTGGTTTGTAATGAACGAGTATTAAATTTCAGTTCCCAGCTCTTACCCTCGGTCCAAAGTCGCTGCTCCCTGGGAAATGCAACAAACTATCTGGGCAGAAATAAATAAACATAAAATACATCACATTTCTGCATCTGTAAGCTACAAAGATAAACACAGCGATTCTGGTGATTTTTCATCACGTGCAAAATTGTATTCAAACTAATCCACAACTGGAATTTTTTTGCTCAGTTCTCGAGCTGTAGTGGAAATGTGCAAAAGGGCTCTTAGTTCTAAAACAAATGACTTGACTAAATCAATCACTAAACTTTACAGACGTTGAACGTAAAAGCTTCCCATCTCTGTCCCATCAGTGTACCAGTGTGTTTATGTGCATGTGGTGAACTTTTTCACATCAGCTGAAGTGACGTCACTCATCTTTCCTCTTTGGCAAACATCTGTCTGAGGCTTAGATCTGAAACCTGTTTATTTCATCCCAACCCCCGTCGCCCCCCGGCAGACCCGCCCCCCCCCTCCCCTGGTACAGGGAGCTACAAGACTGTGAACTTTATAAAGATTCATTTGTTTTCATCGTATCAATCACATTATTGTCATTTGTGTGTTCTCCCCCCGCACACACACCTTTCTGATTCTTCTTCAATAACAGTATTTGCTTTTTACGCGTCGTTGTTGCCGTTGTTTTAAGAAATAAGGCCTTTACGTTCTGTCGTTTTTTTCTTCTTCTTTGCCAGGTTTTGGCACTCTTAACAGAATGGCATCATTTCGTTTTTTGTTTTTGTTTTTTTTATTTTAAAGATTTCAGATTCTTTTGTTGTGTTCTGAGGCTGTGAAAAAGACTGAGGAGACACAAATAGTTTGAGATTACAAGTAAAACTCTCGCAGGGAATAGGGGAGCTTTTCTGAGTGTGTGTTTTTGGCGTGTGTCGTTCGTGTGTTTTGTGTGTGTGTGTGTGTCTGTGGGTGAGTGTGTATGGTTTTGAGACAAACACATAATCAGAATTTAAGATTTTTACGAGTGTGTGTTCCGGGCACTTGTTCTTTTACCTCTTGCCCGTTGAGCCTTAATAACTGAAGTCAGTCTGTAAGGGCGAACCCAGAACCACTGACAGAGGACGTTTGGCCGAAGATCAACCATGAGTCCACGAGCACCTGATCTGTGCAGCGTTGGCTTGTTGTCCCTCATTGCTTCCTGTGGAGACGATGTTCATACAAGAGCTTGGCTTGTTTTTAAGCATTTAGAAACCAAGACATTAAAGTTGCTCGGTGTGGAACTATTAAAATTCACATTCTAATCAGTATTTTACATCTTTATAGAAAAGAATCTGCTGGATTGCTTTTTGGCACAAGAACTGAAGAGGGCGCTCCAGAGCAAGCAGGTTTATCTTTTAGAAAAATCGCCTAAATTTAAGAAACTGATTCACATTTATTTGATTATTTTTAGAAATTGTAAAATTGCACCTGAACGCCTCCATCAGCCACAAATAGCCTGAAACACCCAACAACGTAAAGGCCATTTGCACTGATTTCACCACCTCAGCCGGACAAGGAGCCAACATGGCCGCCGCTCAGAGTCGCAGGGGCCGGGTCGTCTGTCAGTGGTTCTGGGAGAAACCAGGCACTGTGTCGGGCCGTCAGGGTCCGTAGTGCCTGCGGTTTAAACCATGTTGAAACTAAGCGCTCTCCTCACTAGCATTTCTACCAGGACGGGGGTCTGTTCTCTTTCAACTGAGTTTATTTTTTAATGTGACACAACTTAATTTAATGCCTCAAAAAATTTACTCCAACAGAGAATCTTTGTTTTTGTCCTCTAATATCCCGCCTGTGCTCGACTCCAAGTCTAATCAGCACATTTTTCAAACTGCAGCTGGAACAGAATCGGCCCCCCCGATCCTGCCCTCTGACCCACGGTGTCCATGTCTTAAGTGGGCTGGTTTTCAGCTCCCGTTCTGGACTGAACTTGATTATGCAACATAACGCAGACCTCGCTCCAAGCGCTGTTCTGAAACTCAGTAGTAAAGCACTAGCTGGTAGTTGCACTGCTGATATGCAGCTCACAAAGGTTGTAACAAGAACCTTAAAGGGAGGTCGGGATGTGCAGAAGCCTGTGCTGTCGATCGATGATCAACAGAACTCGCTTTTCACCATCGTGATGCTTCACAAACAAAAAAAAGGCAAGACACATTTTGCTTTTGCGACGCTGTTCTCGTTAGCCATTTGGAGTTAATGTTGTTGTCATTTCAAAAGCTAGTAAATGAGAGCAAAATGTTATCCACCTGACTTTTCACAGTACGATAACCAAGATGGCCGCGCAGGCTTCCTGTGAGCTGAGTGCATGCCATGAACAGGGCGGATTGTCGTTTGGTCTGCACACTGCAAAAAAAAAAAAAAAAAAAAAAATCTGTCTTAACAAAGTCACAGAATTTGGTTGTGGATTTTGAAATCTTTTGAAAATTAAGATCGACCAGCTATCGCTGGTGTCAGTCTGGAAACAGGTTTAACCAAGTGCAAAATGAGGAAAATTGTTTCACTTTTTTCCCCATTTTTTTAAAAGAGAAAAATTAAGAATCCGAACTAAATTCAGTCACTTGTTTGGAAGGATTTTCTTTTTTGCAGCGCAGAGCAATGCAATGTTCCCATTCCTCCTAACATCCCCCTCTGCTTCAACTAAAAAAAAAAAACATAGTTACTAAGCACATCTTTCTAGAAGAGTATATGCATTTGATTGCAATTTTCTTTCTTTTGTAAACTGTTGATAAAGACATTAAGGACAATGACAAATAATTAAGATAAATCCATGTACATATATGTATATAATCAAAAAGTGCAGAGTAAATGTAACGGGTGAATTTCTATTTTTAACACTGACTAGATAATGTGAAAAAATCTTTTTTTTTTCTTCTTCCTCTGTTGGTTTGATGAAATGTGTTTCATCATGTGTTCTTTTTTTTTTCAAATCTAATAATACAATTGTTTCGTAGTTTCTTAAAAAAAAAAGAGTTGGTCCCACTTGTGTTGTGCACACTTGTTGCATGGAGAGTAGCCTTCTTGTTTTCTTATAGTGACGTTGGTGAGCATGTCCGTGTGTGTGTGTGTGAGACGGTGGGTTTCCCTTAACATTGATGACCTGAGGAAAAAAAAAACTTCCACATAGAAAATGATTAATTGGGGCTCCCTTTATTTCTGCACTGAACCCCTTTTTAAATATGACTAAAAAGATCAAACAGTCTGTGAAATGAGTTTTAGTTGGTTTGGGTCAGAAAACATTTTTAACACTCAGAAACTTTTAGATTTGTCAGGACTAAAAAAAATATCATCTTTTGCTTATTTTGGTTACACAGACATGGATTTGATTGCTGGTTTTACACTCTCCAGACTAGAAACATATTCAACCTGTCATACATCTTTATCTTTATTACAAGAAACAGGAAACAACCCAGAGTGGCCTACAGAAAAGATATTTTGAAGCTTAGACATCAAAGGAGTAAAATTTTAAGACAAAGCAAAATCATTCATATGTAATTGATTGAAAATTTAGTCACGCTAAAGTTTGCCGTGGTGCCAATCTAAAATAAAATGGTGTCTATGAAACATTTTTCTTGGCTTCAAACAAGAGCTTATCAAACAAGACTGACTGCACAGCTGCTGCAAAGACTCATGGGATATGTTATTGTTGAATACCAGCAAAAAGAGAGGTTCACATTTTATTTTTCGTAGTTCAGAATGTGAACAGAAAAAAAGTTTCATCTTGTGATTAATTGTGGAAATGCTCAGGTCCCCTTTTTCCAATCGATATGAAAAAATTACAAAAGAACATTTTCTCATTTATCTAGTTGAGTCTAGTCACAGCAGTAGTCTGGCTTTTTTTTCATCCATGTTTTCTGAAATTTGGGCCTCTCTGGGATTTTGTCGTGTGATTTGGGATTATTCCCAAGGTCAAAAATGAACCTTCCTGCTCAGTTTTCATTGGATACCTTCAATGAAATCTCAAAACGTGACGTCTGAGGATTAACCAGTCTGCAGAATATTTAGAGAATTTTTTTTCAATCCTCAAAATAGAAAGAAATTTAATCACCTCCGTTGTCTCATGATCGAGTTACAACATCTGGAATCCTGTGAAAATAAAACCAAAAACTGTCTGCATTGCTAGAAACTGATCAATGAGAACGTGGATTTTTGTAATTTGGGTAAAAAAGCCCTTCAAAATGTTTGTATTTAATTAGCTGGATCTTAAGCCCCTTAAGTGTTTGTAGGAACTTTGACCCCACGTAGCACATATATGTGTCATCTGACAATGATACGGACCCGTCGCTTTACAAGCACATCGATCAGCTCTGGCGATCAAATTGGTGACAAACACACTAAAACCTCCAGGGTCCCACTGAGGACGGTCAGAGACAGAGTCTTCTCGCCGGTGTTGGACTCGTTGCAGGGAGACTGATGCATGTGTTTGTGTTTTTCCTGCTTCCTGTCGGTTTTGTGCTTGTTTTCCTTCGGTATTCTTCTAAATCTTCTGTTCATGTATAAAAGCAGGAATGTTCATCTGTGAATAGGCGGTGAAATATCTGAAGAATCTTATCCCCACTTTGAGACCTTGACAGGACAGAGTTCATGTCCGAGGGTGACGTCACTGACTGTGTCCGTCTGCGTGCCTCGACTCACCACGAATCACTTCCTCTGCAAATCAGAAACTTTAGGTATTTTCTATTGAATGCAGTAACTTATGGGCCAGTACTATATTTACTCAGTGCAATGCAGTTATCATCATAATAATACAATTATTAATAATATTTTTTTTTCTTTTTTTGTATTTGTACAGAACAAATGTGTAAAGATCAGTGAGGAAAACGTGAGCTTTTTGATACTGTGACTCATGGTGTTTAAAAGTCAGTTTCTCCCTGTACAGTTGTGATTATTTCCCCCCTCCTCCCTTCTTCTTTTATAGAATAAAAATGTTTTTGGTGCAATTTAATGCCTCATGTCTGTGTGTTGTTTGTGTTGTGTTGTATTTCGATGGCGCTCCCATTGAGAACACAGTGGTTCATCTTTGTTATGAGGTCAAGGGTCAAATTATGATACAATAAAGAGCTGGGGAAATAAATCTAAGCAGATTCTTAAAAAAATTTTTTATGTGAACAAGATTTTTTATTTCTCAAAGACATAAATAAAATCAGGATTCACTAATTTGCACACAAACTGTTTTCTGTAAGAATCTTCTTTCTACAATCATGTGTTTGACAAAGCAGTGAACCTCTCTCCATATCTGCTAGTGAACAACTACATGATGAACCCTTTACACCCAATCATGATACTATCACCTCTTACCAATGAACCTGTTTACCCGTGGAATAATCCAAACAGGTGTTTGGTATTTACAAAAATCAATGAAGCTGATGAGGTCACGCATAAAATATATTGTCTTTGTACTGTTTTAAATTGAGTGTATGTGAAAAAGGATCAGCAGATTATCCAAATCTTTTTTTTTTTAATTTAATGGTGCATTCAACAAGTGGAGCCTTGAATTTGAATATTTAACTTAATCTAAGCATCATATGTTTAATCCAGCACTGCAGTGAGCACAGGAAGAGGAATCACATTGCGAATTAATACCATGTTCTGGGATGAAGGGTGACACAGTGGATAAAATCCACCAAGACACCAAGAAGAATCAGTACAATCTGGCAGAATACACTTGTAAGTTCAGATGTTCTCCACAAGAGGGAGCACTGTAACAGATTTTGGTGGAACTGATGGAATCTCACCAAGGAGGACAAAGAGCCAAAAGCATCCAGCTCAGGTGGAGGAGGCAGCGTCAGCAGAGGTGAAGTTACAGGTGTTATGAGTTATAACTGGCTCATTTAAAATGTGAACGACTCCCTTTAAAAGTTATTGACGAAAAAAGAAAGATCCTTCATGTGCAAACAGAGCGAGAACACTGAGATCAAACTGGGTTAATAAATAAAAAACTTGCAGAATAAAGTGCATGAACAAAGTCATAAAAACTTATTGTGTGTGTGTGTGTTGGCTCTGAATGAACGCTCTCTCTCTGCCGTTTGCTCTAAATGGGTTTATTGGCCTCATGTAGTCATGATCGGGCCAATCATTAACACACACAGCGTCAGTCGTTGGATTCATACAGATGGAGGCACACCATGTAAATGCAATAAAGAACAAAACTTTGTTGCTTTGTGTTTTGTACAAGGACATTAGAAAAGAATCATTCCAGTTCGCTGCCCTCTTACAGTAACTGCCTGCTTCTTTTTTGGCTACGAAACCTGTCCGGAAAGTTTAGTGGAGAAAGTTTTTACCTCCCACACAGAGGATCACTGTTGAAGCAAGCTGAGACTTAGTTTGAATGTTTGAGTTTAGTTGAACGGCAGGATTCATATGTTTTCGTGAGACAGTGTGTGTAGGTGGACAGACAGTTAACGTATGTTGTATCAGCAATCAGTCACCAAATCTAGGTTTATTACAAATACTGTGCTTGTGCAATCGCTAATAACAGCTCTCCTCGACTCCACGACCCCAACGACCCACAAATCAAATGTGTGACTCAGTGAACTTTACCGCAAATTGATGGTTGGTTGGATGATTTCAAACCTCCCACGTCTTCGATGAAAAAACCTTATTCAAAACGTAACAGTTCTGACAAAAAAAGCTTTGACAATCACTGAATCAAACCTCGAAGGTGTCAAACATAACATTAACACCATTTTCTTAGCCTACAGTAATTTCAATTTTGCTGAATTTGGAATGTGATCGTGCCAAATCAGCTATTATCAGTTTGCAATACTAAAGACAGAGAACTATCCTGGATTATTTCTGAGAAGAAAGGCAACTTCAAAACATCATGATTGTTAAGCAAGATCTGAACTTACTAGAAGCATTTTTCATTTGTTCAGTTCAGTCCTGTGTCAAATGTCCTTTTCATTTTTGTCATCAACCTCGTCTCTTTTTTGAACTCAAATTTTAGGTGACTGAAATTTTTTTTTAGAGAAAACCAGAATCAATAATCAAACTTATTTCACATAAAGATTTATCTCATCATTATCAAAATTAGAAAACACTGGTTGAATAGTTAAGAATGCAGTTTTGCAGAAAGTGTCTGGTCTGATGTGAAGTCAACGAAAACAACAGGCCTGGGAGAAAGAAACTAGGTGATATTTAGGTCCATTTTCCTTCCGATGAGGCTGAGAGAAACTAAATGCGTTGCTTTACCAGAGGGGAATCAATGTGGTCACAGAAATGCTGGTAAGACGCCACAAAACCTGAAGAGACACGTCTTGTTTTCTGTAAAATAGTTGATGGAAGTTACTGTGAATGTCCTGACTGAGCTCATCGCGTGCTTCCGGTGTAGATGTGGCTCATGCAACACAGGAAATCCAATATTTCATCAATATTTTCATTTCAAAAAGGGGATTTTGATTATGTTTGAATACCTCTTTTTCAGCAACTACACTTTATGTTGATACAGTCTCAGTGTTTAACGGTGTCGGTGTCATCTTGGCATCATCTCGTCACGGAAAGAAAGGTCTTTGAACGCACCGTGTTCGGTCAAAACGAACACTAAGGAGCATTTTTTTCTATATTTAAGTGGACGCTTATCCACAATAAACATGGAGATATTAATACTCGCAAGATGCTTTTGTGCCGCCTGTGCAATACAACTGCAACAGACAGCTTGTTTTGACATCATAATGCAATATATACTTTGCGGTTCTGGTAAGTCTTGTCCAAGCAGCTCTTTGCCAAAGCGTAAAGCCAGGCGAACAATACAGCTGATCCCTGCGCGTCTTAGTGACAAGTCACAATCTGCAGGTGCTGTGGGTTGTTTTGACAGCTATGTTGGCTCGTTTCCCTTTTCCATCTTCCAAAATGTCATCTGGGCATGGCCTGATGCGCAGGTAGCTTTTGTCATAAATGTAAGCAGTTAAAACAACGCCTATATACACAGCCATACCGGTCCAGCCACGTAAAAAAAAAAAAAAATGTCAAGGTGGCTCAAGTGGCTTTTCGTGGTCAAAAGGCTCCTCAACTTGAATGCACTTTAACTGAGAAGTCTTTTTGTATCCACTGATTATTTTAAAGTTGTCAACACATTTGGCACAAGTGTTCCAAGAAATAAAAAAAAGGATTCTCGCACATGGCTGAAGAGGAAATCCAAGGAATCCAAACGTGTCAGGTGATGTTCCCTGGCATTTGTTGAAACAAATCATTCATTCATGCACTTCCTGAATATTTTAAGTCTGATTCAAGCTTGACAAAGCACAAGAGATCTTTCTGATATCAGATGAAAACGACGACCTTTGCAGGAAAAACAAACTGCTGTTTACAGAGATATAGACTCCCTGGGTTACATTTGAAGTGAATTCATCAAATAAAGTCGAACACTCTTGCATTTCTCTTTAATTAGCTTAAAATTAAATTGTTCTTTTTCAAGTAATTCTGGAGTTAGAGGCTTGTGTAATCTAATTTAAACACAAATTTTCAACGGATCACATGAAGGCCAGTAAAAGCACATAAGAAAAGAAGAGTAGCGTTTCACAGAATCTTGAACAGAAAAAAAAAATGCTGACAAAAGTTTGACAGAATCCATACATGTTGAAATAAGTTCAGTCATGTCACAACCCTGCTCAGCAAAGGACAAAGAGAGGAGACCACACATGAGCTGGATCTTAAAGAGGATTAACTCCAATTATGAAAGAAAAGAAGCTTAAGGAATATAAATATACTAAACAAACTAAATACATCTTGAAACCAAAAAAGGGTGGAGGCCAAGTAGAAACAAAAGGAGAGAGGCTGACTGACACCAGCTTATAGATGATGTCGTCAGTTGGACAAGATGATCTAAAATCTGCTCGATTCTGCCCACGGGCCCGAGCAGGGAGAGACTGAGAGAAGCTGGCAAAGACAAGAACTTATCTTCCTTTGAATTTTCCTTCTGCTGGAGTTACTCTGACAATCAACCCTGCGACCTCCTGCATGTCTGCATAGATGTGATCAAACTGAGGGATCATCAGTTTGGCTGAATTGGTTCATGAGTAAAAGCTCCTGCATGCCCACACAGGCTGATCTGACCTTTGCTCAGGCTGCAGTTGGTGAAGTTATGGTGGGAACTGCATGAGGTGACTGAACTGCATGAACTAATGAAACAGTGTGTTGCTTCTCCTGACAGGTGCAACGCAATTAAGAGGACAATGAGGGAGATTCAGAGGAGGAGCCAAAGGTTTAATCAGGCTGAGAAAGTCAGAACACCTGTGTGGACAAGGGATGTTTTCACTCCCGCCTCTTGCAAATCACAGTCAAAGATAGTTGGTGGAAACTGATTCGCTTTCTGTTTGGCCAAAATGTCCCTCATCTGAATGAAACTGCACACATTTTTAATGGGAACATTAACTGTTTAACAAATGCACAGCAAATGGATGGACGAGTGATGTACTGGAAAAGATTCATGATTCAAATTCAAGTTTTATTGTCATGTATAAAAACACAGCGGCTACACCACACAATGAAATTCTTACTTTGTCCATTTCCCTTCAAGCAACAGTAAAAATAAGAGTGAAAAAAATAAAAATAGATATCAGTATATAAATGAAAAAAGTTAAAATTAAAAAAGTTGAAAAGTAAAGTGTGCTATGCATCATGCAAATTGTAAGTACTGATATTGCCCAGTATGGAAACAGTGATATTGCACAGTAATGTGAGTATTGCACAGATGCAGGTAACAGATCTGAGAACTTCTTGTTTTTCTATTCAGCTATTCAATCAGACAACCCAGAGTCTCCATGTTCTCTGGTGCTTGTTCCCCCAGAGGGATATTTAACTCCTCACGCAGGATTGCAGGCAGTTCTGCAGAATCAGTCGGACAAGTTTTAACAGGCATTTTACTGCTGCGGCTGTGGAATGAGCTTCGAGTCAAGCTTCACCAGCCCCCCCACCCCCAGGTGAGCGGAGAGCAAGGCCAAAGAAAATGTACCTGAACAGTGTAAATGGAAAAGCAACTGATTGTAGATAAACAGGTGAGTCATCTGCGTACCTGCAGGGAACATCCTGTATCCTGCTGTTGCCAGCTTCAGTGTGCATTTACATCTGGCCACATCAGGACAAATACACAAACCATCGATTAAATTTTGTTTATACTTAAATACTGATTGTTGACTGTCTGTACATCATTTCATAACCACAAATGTTTCATCATTCACCTCACTGTGGCGCTAGAGGAAAGTTAGGCAATTACCAAAACAATTAGTGTTTATCGTGGGAACCATGACTGGATTTTGTGCCAATACATCAATCAATCTATGAAACAGTTGTTGACATCTGGGCCAAATTGTTACTGTACATTACTTATTGACTGCAAAAAGCTCTCATTATAACATTTTTATTATTGTATTTATTTATATACAGTATAGGTGAAATATAATTAAATATAGAATCTGTTGTTCCTCCATTAAACTAAAGCTTTAACTGACAAATACTCAAACACTTACAGGAACACCAGTTGGTTTTACCATAACACCAAAAAGAAATATGCTGCATCATCTTAAATGTATTTTAAAATCTCCTGATCACAAATCACATACAGCATTTGGCATCTTTGGGAAACATGGGACCTTGAGTCGAATTTAATTGAAGGTTCTTCAGGATTGAACAATGTTTGGCACCACAGCTTGTAACGTATTTGATGGACCAATCTCTGGATTTATCAGGGTTAAAGAGGTTAAACATTGTGGACACAGACAGATGGAACTACAAACAATGGCTATGAGGCATGAGATGATACCAATGCACATTGAACAGCAATATATATCTAAAGTCTTGTACACGATCTAAAGATCCCAGCGGAAAGAAAACATTCACTCCACGAGCCGTACTGTAAATTCACATGCATTCCAGTCTATCACCTTTGCTTACACATGCAGAGTGCGTTACGTGTTAACATTAAGGGCGTTGTCTCGATGATGAGGCAAATCTCTGAGGTTCTCTGCTGAAAGCATCTTGGCACAAACATAATGATTACTTTCCCTGCCAGAAAAAAAAATGGTGGACCCCACCCTCTTTGCCTTTATACCTTTATACTCTGACTTATTCTTCTTGCTTAACTGTTGACTTTTTCTTCCTTTCTGTCAAACCAGCAGCTTCAATTGTGTCACGCAGCCTCGGCAGAGCTTGGGGGGGTGGAGGGGGTCACCTTTCATCTGACACGTCACGCAAAGACAATCACAACCTCAGAGGAGTCGATGCAGGGGAATGATTAACTTCCCTCCCACTCTGTTTTTGTCAAAAGCTGTCAATAACCTCTCTTTAATATTTGACCCGACCCTATTATCTCCTCACTGATAGGACGTTATTGGCTTCCTGCAAGAAAACATGAGAAAATCATTCTGGAGACAGAAGGAACGATTTATGATTCATATCACACAAGTGACAAACTGGACTCTGATACTAGATGAAGAAAAATTGCAGCAGCATGCAACTGATGGTAATAGTAGTACTTCATTGTTTTCTTGACTCTGAACTAAATGATTCAATTTTAATGCATATATAATCCAAGTAAAATAAATCCAACCCAATCAGAAGTCACATGGACAAAGAACCAGCTTGAACTCTGAGTTAATGAAGGAAATCGAGACAAAATTATATGCCATATCTACAATTCAGATATTTTCAATAAAAGTTTCACAATAGGTTCAGTAAGAGAAACTTAATGTAAGGAATCAAGTGTTCCTAGCAATAGGTTCAAAGCTAGAATTTTCTCTCAATATGAACTCAAAAATGACTGAAATGAAAAGTCATATTTTTTTGGCTGTATTCAAAGCTGAAATAAAACATACTCAAAGATGAAAGAAACAAGAAAACAATCTATTATTTTATGAATTCTTTTTTATTTCATTGCACAAACAGAAAACAAAAAAAATACACCATTGTTGTTCTTATCAATTTGTACACAAACTAAATTCTCTTACGCGTGAAGTATCAAAACAAAATTAAACATTCACATACAACCGATCTAAAATCCCATTAGTTAAAAAAAAGAAAATATTAATATTATAATAGGAAATAAAACCAAACAAATATTTACAAAGTCTTTAGTTAAAGCTAAAACTACAGATATGTACACAGTGGGTGGTCAGCGCTCCCTCCGTGAGAGAGACAGGAGAACTTGTTTCCTTGGGAAGAAACTTTATTTAAAAAAAGAAAAAAAAAGAAGAAAAAAAAAGCAATCGCAGTGTTGAAATAACAGGATGCGTTTCCCCTCAATTAACACGCGATGGACAGACCTGGGTCAATTGATGCTTCACGCTTGTTTTAACGTCCATGGAGCACCAGGCGGGTGGAGTCACAATCCAAACAGGGTCAGGTTACAATGACAATAAAAACCAACAAACTGACTTAAAAAAATGTCCCTGTGGCTGATTGTTAAAGTACAATTAAATAAATCTTGTCTAAACATGTACAGGTTTTAAAAGCGTTATTGATACAAAACACCTAAAAACGATCCGGGCAGTATTGTCCAGCTGCAGAGCGGCAAAGTGCTGCTGTTACATTCCTTTCCTACAGGTGGCGCAGGTCGGCAGGCTGGTCTGAAGCAGCTCCCCCTGGTGGTCACGCGGCACGCTAATGCGTGTAAGTTCCATGAGTTGGTTCATTGCATTAAGATCAGTAAAGATTTTTTGCTCATAAAATCTACTCAACCCCAATTGAAGATGTGACATTAAAAATGAAATCTAAAAATAAGGAGGAATTAAGTGTGAGCGTCGTTCAAACTGTTTGGATTCATGAGATGGTGTTGATTTGTCTCAGGTGTTTAGATGAAATTAAGCATTAAACCATGATTCGCCACCGTGTAGATCTGAGCCTCTGAGGTTCATGACTGTTGTCGACTGGATGTTTTTGATCATGAGCTCCACTGGAAGACGTTTAAACTTCAGTTATTCACGTTTACTTTGGTTTGTTCATTTTTTCCCATGAGCTCTAATGTAGTTGCTGGTTTAAAGAATGTGTCCACTAAAATAAATAGGTCATTATACTGGGAAAGTTCAGATTGTTGTCAACAACTCAATCTTGGTTGACTGTTTTAATTCACGCAATCAAACTAACCATTTGCAGTTTTTCCTCCTCTTTCTCTTTTCTACTTCATACTAGTTGTTGGCAAGTGGCACAAAAATTTGTGGGCCTGAGCTGGCGAATAAAACGTATTAAAAACCACAAAAGTTTACAGGAGCCACATCTGACAATTACAGTCGTACAATGAACGTGAACCTGCCGTCCATCCAGTTACCGGCTCTGCAATCAGCCGCATTATAACAATCAGGAATGATTACATAACAGGTCCATCCACCCATCTCTGTCCTCCTTGAGTTGAAGTGTTGAATAAACGCAGGAGGGAAAAGAAAAGGGGGAAAAAAACCAGAGCTGAATAAAAGCTGTGAGCAAACCACAAAGTGTCGTCAGAGGAGCTTGGTTGCTGTAGCAACGGGAATATCAGAGATACAAACATTGGCAAATCGCTGCTTTCTGAGCTCCACAGGTAGAACCTGCGTCGAAACATCACCGGGCGATTATTAACTTTTCCATGGAGAGTTTCTGTGTATGTTTGTCTGTTTGTTTATTCTTTTAACGGCCCTTAAGGGAGATTAAATCTCAAGGAAGTTTCAACATGGAACATTACTCATTTTGACATTTGATGTGAAAAAAAAAAAAAAAAAAGAAAAAAAAAAAGAAAAAGTCAAGTATAAATCTCAATACATTCGTTGTATTCTCAGGCACGCGTATGCACACATATATACACACAAGTATTTACAAAGGCAGGACGGAGGGTAATACGCTTCCACCTCTCCTTGAAAGTTCGTACAACAAAATGATGAGAGATGGTGACGATGAAGTTGGCAGCAGAAGAAAGCGTTTTCCAGGATGTGATCAGAAAATAGTCCCAAATGCTTCTCAGGAGCCTGACACCACAGTTCAGGTGGAGTAATGCATGTCAACTGTGTGTGTGTGTGTGTTTATATTAGCTGAACCAGCGCAGGTTTTTAAATCAACACACCTCATCTGTTCAGACACCAAAATCATCTCTGAGCTCCGGGTAGATCATTAGCTCCAGCGTTAAGACTTCAGCAAACAGCGCTGACTGATAGCAGACGACCAGTATTATCTCAGAAAGGAGAAACGAGGACCTGGAAGAGCTCGAAAGCTAAACAGCCGGACATTTTGCATGTTGCCAGTTCTGTCCGCAGCTGCCTGGAACTACTTTCCCTGTTTCTATAAGAAGTGAAACTGATAACAGAGAAGCTAATTAATATGAGATCAGTTTGCCTGAAATGTCGACACCAGATATGTTCATCATTCAAAAACTTTTAACTTCTCTTTTTCTTGTGTTAATTTTACCTTTCAAATCCGACATGACCACATTCCCTGTTAGTCTGTGGAAGAATGTGATCCCTCACTGGCTTCCTACCTGTGTTTGTTAGTCCTGCCTGTTGTCTACTATCACTCAGCGTATGTTAGCGTGGAGCATCGGAATCAACACAGGGATGATGTTGGATCTGTTCATGATTCTGTGTCTGGTTCACGTCGTTGTCATGTTTGGATACTGCTGTGTGTGTGTGTATGTACAGGTGTTAATTCTGGTGACGCTTCATGTGCAGGGCCAGGTGGTCGGAGCGTGAGAAGCAGCGGCTGCAGGCGACGCACTTGAAGGGTTTGGCTCCGGTGTGTTTCCGGTAGTGTCTGGTGAGCTCGTCCGATCGGGCGAAGCGCCAGTCGCAGTTCTCCCATGTGCAGCGGTACGGCTTCTCACCTGCAACAGAGAGGACGACAGGATGGAGGTGGAGTTAGCGATGCACAGAACATTTACTTTGAAAAAAAAAAAAACATTTCTACATGTTTTTGTATAAAAAAAATCAGGCTCATAGCGATTCATTCAGACATGATGCCATGATGTTCTGCTGGTCACTGAAAAGCCACACAGGAGTAAGTGCCTTGCTCAAGAGCACCTCAATGGCCACTTATCCTATTCATTTGTAGCTCTTACTATCAACTCCAAAATGCATTTATTATTTCCACTAAATCAAATTAAATTGAATGAAATTAAATTTACTCCCTAAGCTTTCTTCCCCTAAGATTATTTATTTTTCGATTCCTATCAACTAGCTGTGAAAGTGAGTTTCCAGAGACTTTAAACTGGGTGTGACCTTTGTTTTTCTTTTGTCAAACACATACGTCCTTGCATGTGATGTAGTCGAGCAGCTGTTTTGGAAACCTTGAAACAACCAAATTCTTCTTTTCGTCTTTCCTGAATTTGCTTTTCCAGCAACATAGAAATGTGCGATGCTTTTCAGTATCTAACCATCAAATGTCCAACATCAGGATGCACCTGAATGCAACACCAAGCAGCACTGAAAACATTGCACTGATTGATTCCCTATTATCAGGAACAGAGAAAGTCATCTTGGGTGATTTCCATCCAGTCACAAGTTCCATCACATGCCATGATGTTGAGGGAAAGTTGTTTTGGTTTTAGTATCACTCATCACTTAGTATTTTAATCACAGTGTTAATTGCATGTAGTTAATTGTAGTTGATGACAGCACGTCCTCAGATCTCATCATTTGTGAGAAAAATGCTTCTCAGAAATAACAATAAAACTCAGCTTGTGAAAGTCCTTCCACAATAAAAGTCATCCCTTCACGCTGACAAACCTCAAAGTGTAAGTGAGAAAGTGTGTCTGCACACTGTCTGCATATGTGTGGAACTGTGTTCCTAAATGGTGAGAATCAGTATTTAGGCATTTTTAAATGGCAGTTAGTCGTGTGGGCGAGGGAGCGTGTGCCCTGTGGTTTTCACAGCTCCCTTCTGTAAACACTTATTTCCATGAAGCTGAGCGGCGAGATAAAACGTGAGACAATGAGCTCAGCTATTGTGTCAGGTGCACACACGCACACACACACACACAAGCATGTAAGAAGATGTCATGGCTGTTTTGTTCGGTTAATGTGACAGAAAGAAAAAAAAAAGAGGTGGAGAGTGACGCTATGGTGTAAAAGTTCAAAGTTTAAAAGTCTAATTTAAAGTTAGTTCCATGCCTTTACTTGCTGTTTCATTCACACTATCTCACAGATTTAAAAAAAAAATGCACCATTGCAACCACAAAACGTTGCTTGTATTAAACTCTGATTTCGGTTTGCGAGGAGATGACAGCAGTAACCACTGTGTGTGTGTGTATGTGTGTGTGTGTGTGTGTGTGCGTACGCGTGTGTGCCTTTAAAGCTCACTTTGTTAATAGAAGAGTGTGGACATAGCTGAGACACCTTTACAGTTACATTTGTCATTATCAGAGCGTGTGTGTGTGTGTGTACACACACGCAAATGAAAATACACAAAAAATCAAGTGTTCTATGAGGAATGAAAAGCAGTCATCACACTGATCACTGAACAAACCTCCGCATCTTTGATATGAAAAATATGAATTAGCGGACATTTAAAAGTGAGCTTTTCTTTCATGTCACAGCTTTTTTTAAGGAAGTTCTTTTGTTGTGTAAATAATTCTTGCTTTTCAGTAAAACCTATATATTAATTATATCTCTAACTTCTGCACTTGTTTATGGCACCTGTCATGTTGATCATCAGGTAAACAAAGCATATCACATTCTTTTATAATCATAAGGTAGCTCTGGATAAGAAGGTATGAAAGGAGAGAACCTGTAAAAGCACCGAAGAATAACGAGCCAAGTAAATCCGACACGACACTTATCCATCCCCACCCAAACATTGACATTTCTGCGCTGTGCCACGACGTGCTATTGCCAAACAGTGGGCTAATCATCAACAAA
Organism: Centropyge bicolor; assembly: GCA_037975185.1. NCBI lineage: Eukaryota > Metazoa > Chordata > Actinopteri > Pomacanthidae > Centropyge > Centropyge bicolor. Next base: position 153,575 of record JBBMOC010000060.1, on the reverse strand, counting down.
GAGAAAAAGGCTCTGTTGAATAGGCTGGTATGTACACAACAGGAAAAAAATGTCATCTTTCATAGCCATAAATTAATGTCTGAGAATCAATGCAAGGCCTGAGCACACAGAGCTGGAAAAAAAGACCATAAGTAAACAATAAAAACTCTGAAGTTGCAGAAGTCAGATTCCTCAAACTTGTAATATTAATCCAATGTCCATTTCTTTTAAAGAAGCATGTTATCGAGTTGTTGAGCCTTGGTGGTGTTTTTCAATTTAATGCCACAAACTGTACTAACTCGTGTCCTTGGCTGAAAAAACTCCAGGAAGCTCAGCTATCAGCCGGCGTCGAGGGAGCGTGACCGTCTTTGGACGTTCAGGTCATCAAGCGCTCATTACCAGCGTGGGCCTCTGTCAGCACTGATTAGATAGCTTCTCCTATTGGCCATCAATCACCTGAGTGACAGCTGTTAGCGGAGCGAGGGGGTCCAAAGAGCACAGGGGGGATTCAGGTGACAGGAAGAAGAAAAAAATAAGGATAAAAAAAAGGCTTTGATATGAATGAACGCTCTCTTTTCGTCTCGATTTAACCTGAGAGGCTTTAATCCAACAAGCACTTTAACCCCACATCAGAGGCTCTGTATCAGGACAATATCCTGTTTCTGGAGTTAACCGCTCGTCATGTGCGTAGAGGCTGAGCACAAATGTCCCCGTATAAAAGGTTGAGGCTCTCGAGCCGCAGGTGTGTTTGGTTTTGCTCTATAGTCGCGTCGTCGGGGTCAAAAGCACAGCCGCCTCTCAGACTATTATCCCCAAGGGCTCGCAAACAGGCCGGTGTAACACGACACATCCACACACAGAACAAACACACTCGACTGGTATATGTTCCTAGACAAGCTCCATCCATGCTTCATTTTTCTTTACTCTAAAGCAGAGCAAGCATCAGTGAGATTTACTTGCCAACTTATTACCTGTGTATTGATAAGCTCAGGAACTGAAACATCACCTATGTGTTGGTTCAATGTCTAACCTGAAATTCGTATTTTTTTCCTCAGTTTTAATCCTCATGAAATTGTAGTTTTTGACAATCTACAGCTGAGCTTTTTCCAAATTTAGATATACTTGAAAACTATTCTTCCCATGAAAATAGGAGGCATGTTCACTAACACAAGGATGATTTTGTTGTCTGTTCCCTGTCTCATCCTGCTGTGGCTGAAAACACGCACGTCTCCTTTGAGACTAAAAGGCATCAGTTCTCAAAAGCCTTTAGAGGCATTTGTTCACGACAGAAAGCAACTGTTTGATCAGGTGGCTGATTAGACATGGCCAAACTATTATCTCTCAAACACACACGTACACTAATGAGTGCGTGTATGAATACGTCATAAACCATAATGGACAAACACACAGTCTCTAACACACACACACACAAACACAACAAAACACTCAGAAATGTAACATCAGTCACTGTGGAATAAAAAAGCTTTCACACAATATACATACATTATATTTGCTCTATAGGAGACTTCACGTCTCTCTGACACCTGCTGCATGAAAACTCAGTAACTACTCCCATTTTTTAAAGTAGTAACTTTAGAATGAAAACAAATTGAGGTTCAAATCAACTCTGTATGAAGAACATCATGATAAACAACATGATAAATTAATAATGAATTAATAAAGTATCCTTAGAGTTATTGTAATCCTTTGCTATAAGTCATTTAAAAATAAAAGCTTTCATTAAATAATATGTTCATCCATACTTCTTCACTCAATCTACTTCTTCCATCTTTTTTATGTACTTATTATTATTGCTCAACTTAGAGAAGAAAGAAACACTTGATGAAAGTGGAAGTTATCATATCACTTTTTTTAGCATTTAGCTGATGTTCTTACAATCAATTTAATTTCATTTCCTTAATGCAATCATGCATAAATATTGTAAATATCTTCTTAAAAATAATATAAAACCGAAGGAAAAACTATAGCTTTTTCAAAGCGTGCAATTTTATTTCCTCTGCTTCACACAATTCATATCCAAGATGCCTAAACAGTCTCGTACAATCCATCTGGAGTGTGTTCAAAACATTTCAAACCCATCTCTGCCTGGCTTTACTGAGTCAAAGAGCAAACACTTCTCTCTCTCCAGGATGCCCATAAACTCTTTGTGGACCTCTTAGCTTTATCAGCTAGTGTTTGTGAAGAGGGCTGGAGGGTTCCCTAATCAGCCTGATAGCACTCTACTCTTTACACACACACACACTCGAATGCACGTAGTGACACAATTACAAAAGTCAACGTGCAGAGTTCAGATGGCTGCGGAGGCCATGGTCAAGGCTGGCCTCCCCGAACCGGTGGGAGGGGCTGATTGTTATGATAGAAGAGCCATCGGCGGCTGCGGATACTAATGAACTCCGGCAACACGCGCATCGACAGCTCCCACGTGGTTCATACCTCAATCACAGGAACCTCGGCTGCTCTTCCTACTGATAACATTAAAGCTGGTGCAAGATTCAAACTGGAAAAATGACGAAAAACCTCGATGTCTAAAACTCCTCGATTAAAAGTTTGCATTTATTAAAGTATCCACTTATTTTGCAGAAGCATCCTTTTTCCTGTTATATTGTTAATAATACATTGCATTATTTGATATTCTTAATTTGTTTGTTTATACACTGTTGGTTCGTTTAAGAGTAAAGTAGTGCATTACATTTTATGAGCTGCAAAATCTCAGTCTGTTAAAAGAAGGCAATAGAGTAAAAAGTACAGTATTTGTTTGTAGCGAAGTAGAAGTATAAAGTAGCATAAAATGAAAACACTCAAGTAAAAGTATCTCAAAGTTGTAGTGGACATTCCACCAGTGGTTGTTAGGTAACTCGGGACGTTCTGGCATCCTGTTGAGCCTGTTTGTCTGTAGATAACAGTTTCACAGCAGAACAACCCAAAACTACTCAGATTTGGTAGAATGTAAAAATAGCCTTGAGGCAATGAGGCAGATTTGGACACATTTTAAATGTGTCTCACACAGGTTGAGCATCAGCCACGAGCCGGTCCCAGTATGCATTGCGTGGGATGTAGGATACACGCCAGACAGATCGCCGCGCTAACTCACAGATGACAACACGTTTACTTCAGTTTAGTGCGACACAGACAAACTCTGGATTTCAAGAACTGAAGATAAAAACACAAAAAGGTTGTCAAATCCTATAATTCCATTCAATTTAAAACCTCTATAACAGTCAATAATACATATCAACCTTTGAAAAGCAGGTTGTCTTTGATCAAGATTCAGACCATATTTTATCATATCATCAAGTTCACATAACTTTCTAATACTGTCACTTTAACAAAGATCCAATCTCACTTCCAGTGAACTGACACAAACACATGTGGGACAATGTTTGACCACATTAAAGATTCTCTGCCGACACGAGAGTTGATGCAACACGTGGATGATCGTTACTGTAATAAATTATGATGTGGAAATGCTCAACAGAAAACTCTACCAGCACAGACAGACACACACAGTAGTATTGTTTTTCTGTTTTCTGACATTTTAAAGTTCTAACAAATAAGTGTTAAATTTAATGTTTAACCCTAACCCAGAAACCTTTGGTGACAATATAAGAATTCAAATCCCATAATCAAACTCTATTGTGCAACTCTGGTACACAAAGGTTGTATTTTATCAGTAGGTCAGTTGATCATTGTCACCGAATGTAATCAAACATATAGAGAGCGTCTCTGAAGCTCTCTCTGTTTTAACAATCAGTTTTAAGAATCTATGTGAGGAATAATATATCTGGAGCCAGGCAATAAGAATCCAAAGCAACCGGGCTGTAATGTGGCTCATGTTATCTCCTATATTTGCTGTGGATAGAGGACTGTATGAGTTGAAGGTGTGAACAGGCTTCGCCGCTGAAGTGGGCAAACAAAAAGCCGTATTAATCAATTCTGGAAAAGATAAAGCATGAATGGCTTTCTGCAAGTCAGAGAATGAAAACATCTACATCTTGAAATGATTATAGGTCGACGCAAACAGGACTAGACGACAACGCCGATTCCAAAAAAAGCTGTGACGCAATGTGAAACAAATAAAACCAGAATGCAGTCATTCACAAACTGTTTCCTGACAAGAGTTTTACAAAAGTGTCCCTGAGTCCATGTAGTAAAATCCTTCCTTTATTTCTTGGGTACTTGAATAAAGTAGTTTTCAAAAGGTAAGCTAGGTTTAATGTAACGTGTCGGGCTACTAAATTCATCATAACTATAATATAGCAGAAAAAGACTATTTATCTACATAACGTTGGCAAAAGTTAATCAGACATCTTATTAGCCAGAAAGCATCAAGTCTTCAAGTCAGACGTCCACAGGAACATTAAGGTGTGTGTTATCTGCAGTTGTGGACAAAGAAATTATGACTTAATTGTCCAGGAGGAAGCACACTGACACAAAATAAAAAGGGAACAAGGAAAGAGCCTTGAGGTTCTCCACCGTTAGAAGGACGCAGAATAACCTTTATCAACAGTGAGCTGTCTGTTTGAGAGATAGTAAACAAACCAGTTTAGAGTACTGGTGTTGGGAGATGAATATCCATCCACATCGATGTATTTATGTATGATTTGTTGGAGAAAATGCTGACAATAACGAGAGAAGACGCATGTGAAAGTCTGTGGCACGTCCACACTCAGACTTTTGTTAAATTCGCTTGATATGCCTGGAACATTTCCTGCCGTTTAGAACAGATCAACATATCTAACTCATGAGTCATCATCATCATCATCTGAATGCAAAACAAGACGAGGCAAGCCTGGGTTTGCCTGATCGCAAGTGAAGCCTGTTCATCAGATTCTCGGAGTGACCAGTGTGAGTAAACCAGGCCGATTATTTTTCATATTATATATTTCATCATAAGTCCTGGACACGCTGCTGTTTGTGGCACGTTTCAGTTTTGCAATCGCTTAAATGCAGAGCGAATATCTGGACTGCTGATTCACAGAGGAGCATCTACGGCTTTCTGCAGAGGGACATTTCTAGTCTTAACAACTGGCAATTCTAGATATACATGTAACATATATATTAACAGCACTGTGGTGATTTTAGGTGTCTCAGTGGTTCCCATCCTGGGGGTCAGGAGCCACCCAGGAGGTTGTGAGACTACAACAGGAAAGATATTTTTTAGACTTTCCATTAATTGTTGCTTTATTCTTGAGAATATAATGTGTGCTTGATCAGTCAGTGAGATACATTCGATGGCCACATCACGTTGTAGCCCAACGTAAAGAAAACTAAATCAAAACTTAAGATAAATTTAGAACCATGCCTACAAGGAACAGAGCAGCCTGACAGCTTGATGAATCATAGTCATACCAAAAGCTCTTCCAGCTGCCAAATGATTTTACAGTTGTGCATTGATAGGCAACTGCTGATTATGCAACTATTGACAAAGTGATATCAACTTCTTTGGTCGTCTTTGTTGGCCTAGGCAAAGTGAGCATGGCCATTGTTACACAGGTGAATGTGCTGTTTGAAATCTGCAATGTTTTCATTATAGTTTAACAGGATTATTAGTGAAACAGTGCAGCAGATGCTTCGTATTTGACTAAAGAATGAAACCTCCAGGATGATATGATTAAAATACATGAATCCATCCTCCGTCCTAACACTTTTGTTTCCCATACACTTTGCATTCTTGCATATTCCTCCACTGTTTTACTGCTTTATAGTTTTGTGTTGTTTACTCTTCTCACTGCGTATATTATCGTCTATTTGTCTTTTGAGCTGCTGTATCCTGCTGCTACAACAACCCAACTTCCCCACCGGGATCCATAAAGTTTCATCTTATCAATTTATGACCAGAGAAAGATCTGTTTCTATTTGCACATTCGTTCACGTGTTCGCTCTTCGCTCGCTCCGTCACCGTTTTCACACTGCAGCTTTTATCGCATGAGTAAATCTCTAAAATCCAGGTCTGGGGCTGCTGGGAATCCACAGGTTTCATCTTACAGAAGGGAAACACATTGAAACCAGCCTTCCCCCATTCTGCAAACACTCCACCTTCCTCCTCCTCCTCCTCCATCCTCTGAAAAGGGACTGAAAAGCAGGAGTAACTGGTTTGGCCTTCGCTTTAATTGCGTGTCTTCCCTCTTTTTTTTCCTCTTTCCTTCATCCTCCCCTCCTCCCTCCCTTCTTTGTTCTCCCTCTCTGGGGAAGCTCGGAGGACAGGTACGAGCACGTATGAACATGGCGGCGAAAAAACAAAAACTCTTGAGCAAACTAATGTTGCTTCTGTGTTGTTTTTCTCCTTTTCTTTGTGTCCTATTATAGTTATTGGGTGTATCGAAACTGGCGCCGTGACAAAATATGCAGCACACAAATAAATAAGCTGAAGCCAACTGAACTTGAGGCTTAATGGTGACAATGACGGGATTGTGGCTGGACGGCCGCTGGTTTAGTTAGTTTGGATTTGGACAGAACGAGTGAATAAATGTGCAGAACACAGGTGTGAATTAGTGCAAGGCCAAACACGTGCTGCTTCCAAATCCTCATAAATGTTGAGAGACACAACACAGCAGATTTTCTGGGTCGTACTGTAACTCAACACACATACTTTGGCCAAAACTGATTCTCAGAACTTAAAATCTTTTATTTCTATTTCCTTTCACACACGTCACCAAATTGAATTACACCTTAGGAAGCTGCTTGTCTTTTATATTACAGGATATAGGGTTGTGCTTTAATTCAGGCAGCCGTTGGTCAGTGACTGAATCTCTTATCAGAAAATCCAGTAACCTGTTGCAACTGCTAAAATTAGCATGATTGTCCTCTATTGTGTTAAATGGAGTTAACTCAGGCTGAGTCCTGAAGTCATGCTCACATTGACTGATTGACATCTGCTTCACCACCTGTGGCTCATTCTCTCGTTCTTCACTGGCTGTAACATCTAATCAAACCAATTCTACTAAAAATGGATTCAAGTGTCAAAAATATATATCACGGCTAACATTTTACTTCCTGTCACCTCAGCATCTGTTTCAGAGTTAAAGCCAGAGAGCACCGGTCTCTTACCTGTGTGTGTCCTTTGGTGCGCCTTCAGGTGAGAGCTCTTTGTGTAAACTTTGGTGCAGCCTGAAAAGAAATCACAGAGAGAGATCATGAGCTCGGCTGACAGCGGAAACACACTCACCTGACGCACAGGTGGCCATAAAGCTGTTATCCAAGGAGAAAATGTGCTGTGTCCTCAGTTGTTTTTCACCTGTGACCCAGTGAGGCTGACATACCAGTGGACAAACACAGGAACAACCCACGCACGTATTCAAAATATCACCAGTTTAACCAGTTTTTATTTGTCTAATGAAACTTTGGTCGAGGCTTTTATAGTCAGTTTTCATCGTCTTACAAAGAGTGCAACAGCCTGACTTGTTTCACGGCCCTGACGCTTTAGAAACAAATGAAACATATGAAATTGATGTTTTTATCTGGCATGCTAACAATCTGGCTTCTATTTTTCCTCTACTGGTGTTTGCGCGTGTTTTTACTAGAGGCAGATTTGAAATTTGTAGTTTTACTTTGGAGGTTTCACACAACAGTGATGTTGGTAGAAAACAATTTGAACAAATTTGGAGAAACTTGTTTTTTTTGTTTATTTGTTTCGCAAACTTTTATCAAAGCACTGGAAATCTTAAAGGGCTCAAGCTGCTGATTTTGTGTGTGTGTGTGTGTGTGTATGTGTGTGTCTCTTGTGTTAAAAATGAAAGTATAGTGTACAGTAGTAGCGCTTCAATGTTTCCTCTTTGTGTGTTTGAGCAGATATTGAATTGCATACTTCTCACTGCAAGCATCACCAACATGTGCCACTTAGCAGGAAAGGACTAGAAACAAACCTGGCAATGACTCTGAATTCACAGACATCTCATCAGCTGCACAGTGAATGGTCTCATACAGGTCAAATAATCTACAGACCTGGGTAGTCACAGAAGTGGATCCTCCTCTTCTCCAGCTCTGGGTTGTTCCGCCTGTTGTATTTGGGACCTGTCAGGACACCTTGGCCGTGCGTCATCAGCAGGGCATGTGGAGACAACCCCGTCACCTTTATCCCCCCCAGACGCTGCTGGTATGGAGGTGGAGGTTGGGGAGCTAAGCTGAGCAGCTCTCCCTGACCGTCCGGGCTCCCAGGCTGAGAGTTTGGGGGTGAGGGCGGCAGACTGTGAGGCGCCGTGTGCTGGGACGCGGTGGTCGGAGAGGCCTGGTAGTAGCCGTGCTGCTGCGGCAGGTGGTGCTCCGCCATCATGTAGTTGCCGCTGGATGTCGGCAATGCGCCGCCGCCGAGGTTGAGCATGGTCCTTCCGCCGGTGGGGCCGTGTGCAGATGGGCTGGTGTGAGACAGAGTCATGGTGAGGTCAGCGCAGCTGGTGATGGGCATGTGGTAGACTTGTTGCTGGGGGGCTGGGGGGCCGATGTGAAGCTCTGTGTCTAAATTCGGCTGCTGCTGCTGGGACCCTGCGGGCACCACTCCTCCAGAGCTCATGTCTGGTTTGATGAAAACGTTGTTGACCGCCGGCGGCACGCTGAAGACAGAGGTGAAGTCCGGCAGGGCCTGGGTGGTGGAGGTGGGGATGGAGCAGGGCACCTCCAGCCCCGGCTCTGTTTTGATCTGCTGCGGCGTGAGGGTCTTGGTGTTGGAGCGGTAGAGGCCTGTGCGGAGGTGGGTGGTGCTGGGAAGGATGACGTTGATGTTGAGGCTGTAGGGGGTGGTGGGTTTGTCCTCTGAGAAGTACTCGTCGACCACGGAGGCGCTCTCTCTTCTGTATTTCTTGTCACCGGTGTCGGTCGAGAGACTCAAGAGGGGATTGTTGACCTGGGGGAGGTATTTGTCCAACTCTAGTTGAGTCTGAAAAGAAACAAAGGAGAGAAGAGGTTAAAGGAGGAACTTCTCAAGTCCGTCTTCACCTCACTGTGGGTAAAAACATGTAAAAGTAAATCTAATTATGAATTTTATGAGACTGTGGAAGCATCCAGAGCAGCAGCAGCTACTGTTTGGTTTGTTTATTTAACATCGACACGTACAGAGTATTTGTTTAACTACTGTAATATTTTGTGAGATTAATGGGCAGCAGATGGTGATAAGGTGGCTCTGACACGGCTCGGGTCCACCTGGTCCACAGTCAGAAGATACAAGTAAAGCCAAATACATAAATATAGTGAGGGAGAGAAAGACAAGCAGAGTAATTAAAAGAAAAGAAAACTATTAAGGATAAGAGGAAAAGCTTTAGAGAAGTTGGTACCAGGACTTCCTCCTCCATCCCTCCATCGTCCTCCCCTCCTTCATACCTCACATTCCTGCTTCCCAGTGGAGCCCACTGCCCTGACAAAGAGCCAGCACCGGGATTCAGGGCAGACAGCTGAAGGGGGATTTCACCTACTTCAAGACGTTACTCGTTTGATCTTCAGGGCTGTGATACGTTTGTTTCACTAGTAGCTGCTGCAAGTTTGGAGATGTATTTATCAGTGATCAGTGACTGTTATTGGGTTGGATTGGAATTCAGATTTGCAGACTGTTAAGTAAAGTTTTATCACTGTTGGGTGATGATGCAACTGCAGTAATAATCCTTCATATGCTCACAGAAATTGATGTTAAAAAAAACTTCAATTTGACTGTTGATCTGATTGTTGCTGCACGTGAGCATCTGTCTCCAGTCTGTCACTTACACCTGTGAGCAAAGGATGTAATGTGGTCATCTGTATTGTTTACACAGATAGATGCACCACTCTCTTTTAGCTGAGAGCTGATATGACAGACACATAGCATGCAAGGTGCACATTAACCCCCCCTCAAAAAAACCCCAGACTTTAATTTTGTGGTTCAACCAACGCACAGATTTAAAGTTAATTAAACTTGCCAGTAGCAGCAAGAATTGCTGACCAAAACTTTCACCGCTTGAAACGTGTTATTGCAATTTTGTGGAAAGCTTTCAAACCCATTTCCTTAAAGAGCTTCAGTGCTGCGTAAACACACAATTATCTGTCATACTGCTTATTTCACACTAAACGCTTCGGTATTTATGTTTTTATACGTGCACTTTTCAGTGGTTTGAAGTAGGTGAGACTTGTTAAGTTAAAGTCAGGGATTTCCAACCACCAAACAGAAATGAACAATTTAAAAATCTCAATCTGATGACAGTTTTTGCTGCTTCCTTACGTTACCAAAGACACAACTGTCAATCAAATCTTTGTGCGACAGGTGATATTAAAGCCTTTTTTATCTTTTTTTAAGTAACAAGACTGGACAGTTGCTGAAGTCTGTAAGAAAATGAATTGCAGGTATTTTTCTTTGTTTAAGTGGACAGCTTTATCTGATCTCAATCCTGATGAACTGGTGTGTGTCCGTGTGTTTGTGTGTGTGTCATTCAGAGTCTATGGAGTGGAAAGTCGTTCCTTTTGAGGTGCACAAGCCGTTACGCAGAGAATGTGCGCTGCAGAGACCACACACACACACACACACACACACACACATACACACACACACACAAAAAGTACTTAAAATTTCAAAAATGCACGTGCCAAAAATGCAAAAAAGCAAATGTATGTTCTGTATGTGCACACAAATGTACACAAATGAAGGAATGTACGCAAGATACACACCACCTAACCAAAACACACAAACACTACACAAATGGAGCGTTCCCTCCGTGGGTGTGGCCGATGGACGTGATCTGATGCATGAAGAAGAAGATGAAGAGGGAAAAAAAAAGGCATTCAGCCGAACCAAAACAAAGGCTGGAGGCATGAGAGAGACGCAGTGAAACTTAAACACTGTCAGGTAAAAATAGACCTGCCAGACAATGTGATCCTCACAGTGACAACAGACACACGGCTGAAGACGAAGAGAGGGAGGAGAGAGAGCAAAGAGGAAACAGGAAGCAAGTCATCAAAACTATGAGGCTTAAACCAACTAACTGGATTAGCACAACCCACTTTTCATTTCAACACTACTTTATTGTGGTTAGTGATTTCAATGATCTAATTTCAATCATTTTATAGATTTGGTGTTTGAGCTCTGAAACACCAGACCGACTTTCTAAGCTGTCCAGATCATTGGAGCTGATCTCTATGAACTGCAGCCCCGTACAGAAATCGTAACCCAGAGTTCACAGAGGAGTCCTGGACTGGATCGACCGATTTGAGAGAAATGAGCAAATGAGGTGCTGATGTGCTCGAGGTCGAGTCCAGCAGCTGAACAGGAGGCACAAAGCAGCAGAGAGGGACTGTTTCAACACTGTTATTCTGCAGTGCTGCGCACACACACACACCCCTCCAGTAATAATCTGCTGCTTTCACACACAAACCTTGGAGACTTCTTTGTGTGTGCAGTGCATGTGTTTGTGTTGTGTGTGTGTATTTTTTTAAAGAGCAATTTTGTGTGCAGGATGTGTCATGTGTTTTAATGTGGTTTTAAATTTCCAAGTTAAATTTAGTTTTCTCTTTCATTGCTAGCTCAGTAATTTCCCTTGAGGCTTCCCGAAAACAATGCACAACAAAAATCTTTGAAAGGCATTTAGGCTTGATGCACTTTTGTTTTTCGATGATGAAACGGCAAAAAAAAGTATTTTTTACTTGTACTTTTTACATATTTGCATGTGTATTTGTGTCTGTGTGTGTATGTGATTCGTCAGTCGTGCCTGTGGGGCCTAAAAGACGTCCATCGTTCGTCGCTGGTGAACTCGCGCCGCCTTGTCATCGGTGCAATCTGAGCGCTCGGTGAAATTAAATTGGGTATTTACTGAGGGGAAAAAAAAGAAAACAAAAACAGGCTCTCTGTTTCTGTCCCACTGAGGGCTCCTGTGTGTCTTTCAGGACGGGACACAAACAGGCCCTGTGCTGCCGGGCCGCTGGCAGCTGGAGCCCTCGGGTGCCCTTGGCCGTGTCCCCTGCTGGCCTGCTGTTGATCCCTCTCGCTGTCACCCTCTGCTCTCTGATTCACACGCATCTTTTCTCGCTGGTGACATTTCTCCATTTAGTCTCTTTTGTGCACATGAAAAGACGACATTGTGCAGAGAGACACTGATGCTATCGACTGAGGATGCAGCTGCAGTTTTCTTCAGCTGGGTCCTCTATTGCACCAGAAGTTTATATTTTAAACTCCGACTAACTTCTGGACGCCTGTATTTTGGTGTCTGCATGCAGTTTGACGGCACGCTAAAGAGTAAGGTCAGCTTGACTTCGCGCAATTGATGCATGTCTCTTCTCAAAGTAAGGAAAACTCAAAATAAATGATCCTAAGATTGATGGTTTAACTTTGCCACACTTTGTAATTTCCGGATTTTTAAAGTCACTAACTTTGCACAAATGCTCAACAAACCTCCTCTGGATAAAATCAAGCTAAACATTAAAAATCATAAATCAGTATCGAAACGAGTATCTCGTTTCCCCCCCATTCAGAGAGAGAAATTAAAATCTCAGCAGCATTTACAGCCTTCAAGTAAAGCATGGCGCCGTTTCATTCCTATAAAACTTCAAAGAAAAAGCCTCATATTTTTAGATTATATTTTAACAGTTTGATCCTTGTCTGTAATGTGAACTATCCTAAACCAGAGGAAAGCAAACTAGTTACACAACTACATTTCAAAATATCTCGATCATTTTATGCAGTAAAAGAGTCGAGTATCTTCGGTCTAAGACTTAGTCGGTTAATAATTGCAGAACATGTACAACTGCTCCGCTATGAATCCGTCTGCCTGATAACAAACAGTTTCTTATCAGCTCGCTTCAAGTTTATGGGATCGAGTGGGAGTTTCCACACTTTCAGCCAATATCACATCCATCCTTAAAGGACCTTTGTGTGTTTTAGCCCCATTTTACTACAAAGAGAATGCACTTTACACTGTTATCTATTTTACGAGCGTATCAGAGTTTTAGATTTTGTCTCCATCACAATCCTTCGGGCCAGTTGTTTCCATTCACTGCACTGAAAGTATGAAAATGAGAGACTTGCGTAAGATAGTAATCCACCACACTGAACGTCTTGTCTGCTTTTGCTGACAAAGTTATGTTATTGCTGAGTGCAGGTGATATGATTTTGAAACGTCAGCGTCATTTCCACCAATTTCACTTTTACAAACAATCAGGTTCATATTGGCTGGTGGATCTCTGCAAATCTGAAATCTGTCATGTGGGAGATGCAGTGAGGAATGTGATTTAATGCTTGAATTGCCAAAAATTGCCAGAACCCTTTCTTCCTATGACATATTAAATAGATAAATAAATTCCAGTTTAGCTGATTGAGATGTCAACAAGCCTGTATCTACCCATGCAGCCTCACACACAAGCTGTCATCTTAATACAGCTCTATGATCCGTCTCCGGTTCCTCTGACCCGACAGCCTCCGAGCTACAAGGTCTGCCATTCTCATCACCCCCTTCCTCTGCTACTTGCAAAACAAATGGCTGCATCTACACACCAGATTTCCTTTATGGCTCTTAGGAATGCAGAGAGACGCTGATCCTTCCCCTTTGGATCTCCATAAAAAAACTGAACTGATAGTGCCACGGCCCCTCGATCTGCTTGCTGCGAATCAACGGAGCAGAAATTGTGACAGGGTCATCGGAGCAAAAACAAAACCTTTGAGACTGTGGTGGTGCTTTATGGCCGCTGATGGAAGGAGAGATAGAGAGGCCTGTTTTGGCCTCTTAGGATGGCGTTGACCACCAGGTGGCCATAATCCATTTCTGTGCAATACCTGGGTTCATCAAATCTATCACACCCTCATTTATTCCTCCATGTCTATATTCAATATGGTCATCTATTAAACTGAAAAACATAGTCTTTTGTAAATCAAAATATGTGTTGGCCGGATGTACGTTTGTGTAAAATCAAATAATGATTGTAAATGTGTGAAGACACCTGTAATTCACATGCACTGTTTCAAGTTAACTGAACGGTTTTGTGTGACACATTACGCAGAACGTGTTTGGGTATTTTATATGAAACACATGTTCAGCATAGTGAAGCTGATTAAGATACAGATGATAAACATTATGCATGTATGTATAATGACTTTTATGATATTCAAATATACTGTATGTACATAAAATCTGCATACATGTTACACATTACTATATGATTGGTGGATGAGAAGACTTTTATATAGGTTTTCATGGTTTACAGTAATTTCCAAACTACTCAAGTTGATAGTAGACAATAGACATAGAAACTTAGTTGGTGCTGATTGTTCTTCGCATTGATTACATTATGGAGAACTTTTCAGTTTCAGTTCTGTTATTTGCAGAGAGCTGTAAAACGAACCACCACAGTCTCAAACATTCTTTTTCACCATTTATCGTTGTGTAAACATGAATCATGTTGGGACAAAATTCTTCTGAACTCAACTGTTATATCCTTAAAATCAGGTTAACAGCTCGTCCAAACAATAACCTCTCTCACGTGTTATCCTATTTCCGGCTCTTATTTCTTGTCTGTCTTTGTTCTATATTGTCCCACAAAACAGAAAAGCTCCTTCTCAAATTCAGCTTCGGTAAAGGGGGGAGGGGGAGGGGGGATCCAGGGTTCCTCTACTGGCGTTTTGATTTCAAATGCCACAAGATACTGACAAAAAATCACCGCTCATAAGAATGTATTGAAAGAAAACCTTTTCATTTTAAAGAGTTCAAACTGAAAGTGGAATAAAGACCACGTGGCACAGATGTGGATGCACATCTGCATCCCGTATCTTCATGTTTACAGATACTATGAGATTTTTTCTCTCACCACAAAATGATTTCACCTTTTGTTTTGATTCGCGAGACCAATTTTCACTGTTTTTCCAGACGAGCGAAGGGTAAACAGTGGTAGTCATTAGAGAGATTCTGCAGCTTCAGTCGATGAGTTTACAGACCACAGGTATTAAGAAACAGTAGAATATGACTGTCTGCGGACGGCGTGTGTTGTCTAGTGCAGAAACAAGGCCGGGCACGATGGGTACAGATGACTTCAACAGACCAAACAATCCAAACAGAGGACGGCGTGAGTCAAATGATGAATCTCTGCTGGTAAACTGACACTCAGCAGGAGGATCAGGCTGATTTATGGGTTTGCATTTACATCAGGCTGATATATTAAGTGCTTTGCCAAAACGATGTAGGTTCACCGCAGCTGGACAAAACCTCTCAGGAAAAAGCTGCAAAACAGATTTATTTTATGTTTACGAAAGCCACTTTCATAGTAAGGAGATTATACAACCTGTGTAATACCTGGATTTTTGTGTGAGTTCACTCTTGAAGCGAGTTTTGCCTTCCACTGATCACATCTGAATTTTGGGATGAATCTCACTGTGACAACACATAAAGTCTAAAAACAGTCTAAAATGTCTGTCTCTGGCATCTGTGGGCTTTTTGAAGGCCATAAAAGACCAAACATCAAAATAGACAACAGAGAACAAACAGCTGTGGGAGTTCAGATGAAGAATACCAGCAGAAAAAAAGCTCAAATTAAAAGCTTGAACTCTCCTTTTGCCTCAAATCGAAAATCTATCTGTCTCCAAGAACGAACAAAACAACATTAATCATGCTTCACCAATCACTGAGGGCAACTGTGAGCTGAGACTCGTTGTCAACAGACGCTCAGATGCAAATCAGCTGCTTGTGTTGTCCTGGAAGTCAAATCATTAGTCAAACCAAAAACCATTTCAGCCTTCAGCGGCATGAAAAACGGCTGACGGCAACAAGGGGTCGGAAATGGATGCCAATTCACTCGTGGATGGACGACATGACGGGAAACATGTGGAGGAGGGACGGCACGGTCAGCATGAACCCCAGGATGTGAAAAAAACATCTCAAAGACCAAGTTTAAACTATATCTGAGTATTGATCTTCAGGAATCATTAGGCGTGAATGGCAACACACGCTTGATCTGTACGCCGTGAAGTTACTCTGTAACTTCCCCCGTCGTCTACGCTCGGTCGTACAGGAAACCCAGCGATGACATAATGACAAAAGAATCTGGAAATAGGTTTCATATTAGTAACTTATTCGGCCATTACTGCTGAGGAACATGAGCGGATTAATCCCAGAATAAATCAGCTGCTGTTTGGAGGGAACGTAATGGATACAAAATAATGGACACAAAACTAAAGCAACAAAAACATCACTCAACATTGTTTGGATGAGAAGACAAACTTAAGTTTTTGACTGAGAAAATGTTGGTTGTTTTGACGCAATGACACAAAAGTAATGTCTTAAAAAATGTCAAATTTTCTTTGTTTTAACTTCATAAATGTGAGGATTTCTTAAATTTCCTTATCTTATAATGAAAGGACACTGAATATCTTTGACTTTTAGACTGTTGGTTGCCCCAAACAAGAATTTTTAAGACGTCACGTTGGATTCTGGAATCTTGCGAAACGCTCTGTTTATGATGTTTTATAGACCAAATGACTACAATCTAGTAATTGACAAAATGATCAACAGACCGTCTGGTCAGTACAGAAACATCTCAGACCAAATATAAAAAAAACTGGACCTCAAAGTTCTTTAAACCATCTCTACACTTTTACTCTCAACAGGCAGGCTGATTACCAATGTGTACAAATGTCACTGCTGGGTTCATTAAAAATCTGAATTCTGGCTCGACTGTTTGCTCCCTGCACCACACAACAAACACACATTTACTGAAGACACTTACAGAACCAATGTTGCAGAACAGTTTTCCAGACCAATGATCCAAGACCAGAAATTGTGTAATTGGGCTCCTGCAAAATCATCCAAATACCTTTCTCCACTGACTTACAAGTTATACAAGAGAAGAATGGACAGCTCCTGTTTGAAGGCTGCACTAACTGATATCTTTATCTTTAATGTGAAAGTATTATCAACTAACTTGTCTGGCTCTGTTTTGGCTGTTCTGGCAGCCTGCAGCTTCACTGTTCTGGTTCTTTCTCTGCTCTCATCAGCCTCATTTCCAGCAGCTGCTTTCAATAAAAGCTCTGATACACTTGTCAGATCTTTGCCCCAGGACTTTGTGGAGACCATAACAGAGCCAAAAGGAGAGTTAATATTTGGGCTTGCGTTCGTCAGGTGAGCACAAACACGACTGAACGAATGCTAATGTTGCTCCATGTCTGCTTGATGTGTAAACAGGTAACTGTTTGCTGACACATTTGCCTTGACAACTTTATAAGGTGATAATGTCAATGTTGGGTTTACAGCTTGTTGCGCAAACGGTCAAAAGATCACCGAGACGCCAAGTGGGGAGAATTCATATACACTCCATCTTTTAAGGACTGAACAGCTTTAACAGCCTCCTCACTCTGACAACTGATTTGGAAACGACTGTGGAAAAATTCAGATGTAAATGTGATGTGATGTGTAAGGATCAGTTCATTAAAAGACAGGGTTTTGACAAATCGCTCAGCAAAAAACTGACAAACCAAAAACACTGAAGACAGCAAAACCCGAGCAAATCAAAGACCTGCGTGTGACGGCTGTTGGAGGAGCCTCATCAGTCTTTCACTGCCGCTGTGACTTTCTCATGAGGTTGGCCTTTATCATCCTCTCCAGTGCCTGGAGGCGGCCTATGGAGATGCGGGCCCTGCTCAGACAGGTCGAGCAACATACTGCTGTCACGACAGCGGCTCAGCCAGGCAGCTCTTTAGAACACCAACGCAATGACACGAAGACGCGTCTCAGAGGGGGGAAAGAAAGTGAAAAAAGACACGAGGCAGACGTTTTTAAGTTGTGCTCGAGTCAGACACACATTGCTTGAAACAAAGTTATAGGAAAAAGAAGAATAAAGGTGAAACAGACAGAGCGAGAGCGACCTGTGATCTGTGAGGAATGTGCTCAAGAAACATGCCTCATGCACATTCATGGTGAATCAGGAGCACACGAGGTAAACCCTCTCAGGCTGTGGTTGACATAAATTTGCCTGAGGGGTAACTATTTCTCTTAACCTGACTTCTTTGTTCTTGACAAAGTCCTGTTTTGCATGACAACAAGCTCTGCAAGAGAAAAAGCAGCTGAACATCGGCCGTTTTGTTTCCAGCAAAAACCTCGAAGCAAACAGCGAAATGCACTTGTCGCAGAGAGGAAGCATCACAAACACGTCGCTGTATAAGTCGTCAACATTTGAAGCAATAATGTTGACTATCGGGGGATTCTTATGCAAACAGGACAAAGATTTCTCTTATGATGCTCAAGTCAATAATTGACGACTAAAACCCGTGCTCATGTTCAGGTTTTCTGCTGCACTGCGATTCATAGAGTCCCACAAGCACAGAAACCAGTTAAGCTATAAAATAATTCTTCTCTGTTTATGACCCGTCATTGTGACCTACATCTATCAGCAGCACGATAGCCAGAGACGGCTCACTGTGTTTTCTAGAAGACACAGGATGGAACTGTTATACCTGCTTCAGTTTGCTGATTTAATATTTGAGTATGTTTTTAACTGAAATTACAATTAATTCCATTCATTTCAATAATGTTTCAGAATCAGAATTTATACACAACTGTTTGAGACAAGACATAAAAATAACAACACTTGTGGCATGACCCATGAAACATAGAGAAGCTCGCCCGGTCGACAAAGCCAATAAAGTCAGTTCAAAACAGCTCCAGCATGTGACTGCTTTCATTCCATGTTTGCATAAAAATCAACAGCATGAGGCGGGCCTGCTCAACACACGATGCTCTGTGCAGAATCTGCTGCACGCAGGTACAAAGACATCACATTCACAAGCCTCAACACCACCTGAAGGACCAAGAGCCAAACATCTGGACCCATCAGATCCACTGACACTACATCGCTGGCCGTGTCGGACCAACAGAGGAGCAGAGCGGTTTCAGCCTCAGGTGTCGGGGTCTGCCACCTGTTTACCAAACACCTGGCAGGGGGCCAAACTCAGCACTGTCTGAAGGCATCCGGTTTCTGATAGAGCTCTGTTGTGATCACACAGAGGCAACGTACAATTCACAGCCATCTAACTTTAATGCAGCCGTCATGTCTTTGCTCTCATCAAGTTGTTCAACAAGCAAGTGGTCATGAAATGTTGTTCATCCTTCTGTATTACTGATTTTCTTTGATTAATCAGGCAGGATCCTCTGCTGGAACACGACATGAGTTACTTCCTGAAACGTTCAGGCAGCAGCAGCCAGTTTCTGGCAGCAGAGCAACGAGCGGAGGGATTCGCCGTGGACACAAAGATCGACACAAGAATAACACGATTGATGGAGGAGACGACATTTTGCAAGCTTGTCTAAAATTCAACCTCCATCATGTGATCAAATCCCGTGACCGAGCAGCTTCTGCAGGAGTCATAAATCCAGGAAACAAGCAGGAAAACACACCAGCTCCTCTATAACCAAGCTTATGTGTGTGCAATAATCAAACTAAACAATAAGGTATTAACGTATGACAATGTATTCATGTGTTGTATTCACACAACTATGATAAGCTTGTTGTTGCTTTTCCATGATGTTAACAGTGATGGTTATACAGAAATAACTTACCAGGATGTAATAACATAAGTACAACAAGTACAACAAATGTAAATGCATTATGTGTGTGAGTGCAATTATATCATAAAATCTTAAAAAGCATCATAATTTAAAAGCAACTTCATACTAAGTAAAATCAATCCTGCTGACATGAAGCACAGCTACAAATAAAGTTTGCTTTGAATCATTTGTACTGCAGATCAGCCACTAGTTGCTCCAGCCTGCAGGTGAACTTTACCTGCAACATGTCAGGTGTGTGTGTGTGTGTGTGTGTGTGTGTGTGTAGGACTTTAACCTGCTGCTTACCTACACAGGTGAGCTCTCACAGGTAAAGCAAAAGCAACAAGTAGAAAGAAAAAGTGCAGCTCAACTGTGATTAAAATGTTTTCAGTTTGTCCTCAAATCGACTTTTTAAAACTGAAGCAGCAGTAAAATAAAACCCCCAGAGAGGCCGGAGCTCCGGTTCTCCCAGCGGGGCGGCGCACAATCTCACCCCCGGTTTCACGTCCTCGAACACGGACGTGTCCTCGGCGCCGTCCGCTCCCGACATCCTCACCGGCTTCAGCTGCGTGAAAACCGCCCTTTCTTCTGTCGTGTGCGGCGGATTCATGGCCAGTCCTACACTCGCTGCCATCAGGAATGATCACACAGATATACCTTCTTATGGATTTAGGTTATAAGGACATAAAAAACGTTATAACTGGTTATAACTGCGCCTTAATGGAGCTAAAATCTACAGAATAAATCCCACAGCCCTCCCCTCTGTTCTGCCTCACAGGTAGGTTTTACCTGAGCTCAAGTATGGACCTGCTACCTGGAGGAGACGAGGAACACAGGGCGCAGCCAATCAGAGCAGGCGACGGGTGCCGTGGTCCAATCAGCTGCGAGGAGGGAGGGACTCACCTGTGAGACTGCAGGAAAGCAGGAAAAACAACTGGAGGGCATCAGGCACAGTGTTTTCCCCCCGAACTGCACACACACACATAAACACACACACACACACACACACTAAACAATAGTTACATGACAATAACTAAAAGCTTGATTTCTACTTTCAGTTTCATCTAATTTTCTTTTTTTAACAAATAGAAAAGAAATGGAAAATTCCCCATCTGCCAATAAAGACCTTTCATTATGATTGCCAGGTCATGTTTCTTTGTGATTTTTGCAATAACGTTCTTTCCTGTCACACAAAAAGAATAAATGAGTCATGCTGATAAAGTTGACCTGAGCGCTCAGGTAAAACCTATTGTCTTCAACAACTGGCCGCTGAAACAGTGGAATTAGCTGCTTAAATTTGGGATGTAGCTAAAAAGAATAAAGTCTGAGCGGTGGCTGAATGTCTGTACTGTAGCTCTTCCCAACAGGACAATGTGTTTGGACTTTGGTCTTATCTCTTTCTTTAAGAGTTGGATTATTGTGTCCACATGGACACACAGGAAACAGTGAAAAGTTGCCATGACTGTGCAGTTCAGTGCGAGTTAGAGCGAGTTCAGCAAATAATAAGACTTTAGTCATGGTGAGTAATGATGGCTGCACACAAGAGCTTTTATTGTGATCAAATCAGATATGACTACAGATATGTGATCAGAAATTTTTTTGTTGTTTTTTACGTTTTACAAAATCACTATTCTGAGCATCAAGAGGCAGATTTTCCACTTGTGATCCTGTGAAATAAACATTTGCTAATTAAAAATATCCAGCTGTGTCATTTTCTTGGTTACAACTACACGGAACAGGATGAACTTGAAGAAAATAGCTGTGTGCATTAATGAGCGTCTGCCCTTCATTGTCTCCAAAGCAATGTACGTGCTTATTTATTTAAAAGCAGGAATATAATTTGTGACATTTCTATTGTTGCTTTGTTAAACGTCGACACACCCTTTATTATGGGAAATTTAAATAGACAACTAAACTATAGACAGCTAAATCTAGACCTGTTGCAGGCATGAGGTTATTTCAATTAACCACAAGCATCAGATAGCGACATGACACCTTTCATCAGCATTGACATAACATGACACTCGTTTTAGCACTTGCTTGCTTTCCTATAGTTCACCTGATGTTTCTCAGTCAGGAGCTCAGCAGCTGAATCCAGAATGATCAGCATTTCATCACTGAAACACAGCTGTCTAAATGTAGTGGCCTCTCTGCAGGGAGCTCCTGGATTTGAATCCAGGGACTTTCTGTGTGTTTGCATGTTCTGCCCATGTTTGCATGGCGCTCCGGCTTCCCCCATCAGAAACATGTGTGGGGTTCATTCTCCTTGAGCAATGGTGGCTGCTCACTGCTCCTCATACATGATGGGTTGAATACAGAGAACTAATTTCCTTATAGGGATCAGTAAAGGATAACATAACTTAAAGGAAAGTCCAGTTTATTTGTGTAGCACCTTTCAACAAGGCAAAGTCCTTTACATAAACCTAAAAGGATTTAGGTCTAATGGGGCATTTCACCAATGTCAGCTTCACTGGGTCAAACTTGGTGCCGCAAAAGGTTACTCACCTTTAATCAGACAAGTGCGTGTGTGTGTGTGTGTGTATGCAAGATATCACATACTTTAACCAGAGCTTAACATATAAAACATGATTACATTATTCTACATACATTATTAAACACAACCAGACAAAACATACCCCAATTTCTTTTGTTTATCATTGTAGTAACTTTACTTTCTATTTTAGCTGTTTAACAATTACTTTACTTTCCTCTTGTGGCATCGGTGTGATACCTGACGCACATACATGATGCAGTATTTTGTTAACCAATTTATCTGACAGTCTGCACATCGTGTCCAATGTTTCTCCACATAATGTTCAAAACATTTGTTTGGTACTTTGCCATTACAGGTGATGATTCACTTCATTAGCACAAAATAAAAACACACCACTGGGGCGTTATGGTCTGATCAGTTTGCTGTTGTCCCAGCAGACGCCTGTGTGCGAGTGTAAACCGTGAGAAAATTCAGTGCTGATGTGGATTCTGTTTATACTGAATATAATAACAGGAACTTTTCTGATCTGGTCGAGTTTGTCCTACTGGTTGGCCTGCATATTTACAGGGTATAATTATACCACAGTGGAACATGGCACGCTGTGATGAAAGAGCTGGTACAATACTCTGTACACGCTGAGCAACTGTCAATGGGAGAAATTCCAGTACGCTTTTAAAAATACCAGCAGAGTTTTACACAATAACGCATCACATTCCCCATCACCAGCGTGGAGGTTCATCTCGATCTGTTACTTCAACATCAGCCTGGTGTTATTCTTCATTTTTCTTATTGCCAACAAATCTGAGGAACAGACCAGAACAATATGTTCGTCCATCTGTCAACATTTCCTGACTTCCCAAACCTGTCTGCGGTTGCTCAAGCTGGTTGGTTACTGCTGAACATGTAAATCATTAAAAATGGGTCACAAATATGGTTTCATTTGTAAGCAGTCTACAGCCATACTGGCAGGTGCATGTGGATATGCTGTTCTCAGTAGGTGTAATGCTTACCATATTCATCTGCTTTGTCTAGCTGGTGATTACCAATTACTGTTCTTTCTGAGATCAATATAAATGTGTGTACAACATTTCATTGCAATTTATCATTTTAAACCATAGATATAAATTTCATGGTGGCGTTAAAGGAAGAGCCAATGGATCACTGAAGTCTATTGCTTTGATCATCTGGGTACCATGGACATCTGGACCAAACCTAGCAATCCATAGCAATCCATCTCATATATTGAGATAGTTCAATCCCTGGATTAAAGTGGTGGAACAAACGAATGACGGACCTTACACACATTCAGAAATGTATGATACAGATCAATGACCTACTGTGTGTCAGGCTTTGGCTACACAGGCATTAATTATGGTGTGAGTTGTTCATTAACGACTTTATCAATTAATGACACGAGCAATAAATTGTTAATTCTAGTATGTTTGTGAACCAGAATTTGATATTTCACAACCTCTGTGCAACATTTGGATACAGTGACACAATTATGGCTTCTGAAAATTTCAAATTTGAGCTGGCTGATTTTATTTAGATTCATCCTTGTACTGATGTGGCCCCTGTATTTAAGGGGTAGACATGCTGGAGCCACAGAACCAGATCTGTGAGCTGCATTATCGATGATTAAGTTTTAATTACACCTTGTAAAATCGACTTATGCTTTTATTACAAAACGATCATACCATGAGGAATAATTTTAAAACGAGACTCCACCCAATATCGACCTTTTGAATATGAGGCCTTCATCCTCATGTGCTCATTCAAAAAAAATGCTCAGACCTTTCCTGCAGCATGAAACGCTCCTCCACTGTCCGACCGTGCGTCAGTAATCTTTCAGACATTTATATTTTTGCTTTAATCCCTGTCCTCGTGCACAAAAAGCCCACAAGCACATATGTGTCTTTACCTCGTTTAGCACTTGATGCAAATTTCTGCTGTTGTACATCATTTGGCCTGAATCCAACCTCCACTGCAGAATTACCATCATTAAGTCAACATATCATCTCATATGAACAGTGAACAGTACGTTCTACACTTACAGGGTGACGCGGGTACTTTGAGGTGATGCACAATTATATTCCAAGCGAACTAATGTTGAAATATAAACATTATTATAAAGGCAATAAAATTCAAATGAACAAAAAGGTTATTGTCAAAACGTCTGCTGTGAAAGAGATCTATTGTCTCAACTGCAATCCAACTGTCACACAGCTTTGTTGAAGAGTCAGAACATGTCAATGCAGAATACCGTCAAACACCATGCGATGAGATTATTTCAACAACCATGAAGCTACTTAAAGGGTTAAAAATAGCTTTTAAAAAATATGTTATTATAAAGGAATGTACATACACACAAACTGTACAAAGCTTGAACTTATTTATTTATCGTTGCTGATGATAATGCAGATTAACGATATTGCTTCTTGAAGACAAATAACCCATAAACCTGTCATGACAGAGGCTTTAAGTACTGTAAGGACTCTCGCTCCGGGCATGTTCCTTCTGCTCAGCTTCACGAGGAGGCTGCTTCACTTGCATCACTCTTTGATTTATCGTATGATGCGAATCAAAAGTAAAGTGCAACCCTGGTTCTCTTTGTTTACTTCTCACTGACCTACTGTCTTGGAAACCCTTTATTTATCTCCTCTGCCTTTTTACATGGAAGTCAAATGCATGCAAGATTGATTGACTCGATAAGATGGGCAAATTTCCAGTCATGCGGGAGAAACTCTTTCACCTGTATCAGATAAGGCAGTTGGCAAAATAACAACCGAAAGAACATGAAACAACATCACAAAAGGCTGCGGCTCTGGACAAAGACAAAAACCTGTATGACCACTTAGATTTGGTCCGTTGTAATTTGTGTGTGCATTTGCAATGTGTGCATAAAGAGCAGCATATAAACAGAGGATGAAGCAGAAAGAGGGAGAGCGTGAGTCTTTATGAGAACTGACGGACAGAGAGAAATAGAACCGTAAAGAGTGTTTTTGTTTTGCATGCTTTATCAGCTCATCTGAGGGGAAGCCGCATCTGAGGATGAGAGAGAAGACACTGGATACGCTGCATTCCACTCTGTCTCTCTCTCTCCCCAGCGTCGGCGTGTTGAGGGCAGATGAGGACACGGTTTACACACTCAGCTGGTTGACGCCCTCCTCATCCCTGCTGCCAACAAGTCGAGGAGAAGCACAGCAACATGGAGGCAAAAATTAGTACACGATGAAAAAACATCCGGGTGAATTATCGAGCAACATTCATCAAAATATTAATATGTAAAATTAGCTGTGTTTCAGGTGGTTGCAATGAATAAGAGCTTGTGTAAAAGGTCACAGTTGTTACGGTAGATGCTTATTAATCAGAAGAGGAAGTTTCACCTGATGATAAACTGCAGAAACATGCATCAAGCTACTGAAGAATTGTTGCTTAATTTCATAGAGGAAAACTGTTGATCAGTCATAAGGAGGTCACGTGCATCAAGGTCTTGACTAACAAGTCATAGTTGACTTTTAAAGCATGATTTACAGAAGCGATGTTGAAATATTAAAATTGATTTTTTTTTTCCCCTGCTTCCATTCAAAACAATATTTGATCATGAAAATACTGACACTTCTGGTGACACTGTGATGATACGGGACGCCTGGTCACATGTCACCCCTTTCCCTCTCCTCATGCCTCCTGTCACATTTACATTTTTTTAAATTGATCATACTTTTTGTAGAATTAATTAATTGCTTCTTGCAGTTTCTGGGTTGGAAGGTTTAACACAAGGTGTCACGAGGCGAAATGAATCAGTTTTGTTGGCATGAATTCTTAAAGTTGTTAGATGTGTCAGAGCTGTTAGAAAAGGGAGATATTCAGGTGCGGTGCTGTTGGACACAGAAGTTACCTCTGGATCCTCTCATACCAGGTGATTGTACCTCGACAGCAAAACCACGGTGTTAACACCTTCAGGTGATGATTACTTAACAGTTCATACTATAATGTCCTTTACTCTAATAACAGCAGGCGAGGAACACACCTTGAAACTTCTTATGCAATGAGCTTTCTGGATTGGAAAACGCTGTGAAATAAGATCCTCGTTCAGTTTCTTAAGGAAAGCCCTGTGGTGTGTGTCTCGTGTTCAGTACACTGGAGTCAATTTCATAAGGTTGTAATGACTCACTACGGCCAAAAATATCTCATTCACTTCAATTATCAGACATTTCTTTATGTCTTATTTGGTTTCTTTTGAGATGATGTTTAGATTTTTACCTGTTTTCAAAATGTTTTTTTTTTTTTTTGAGACCAGTTAACTTTAAAATCTCAGAACAAAATCCCTCACGTTTATTTCGGTTGAGTGAACAGTGAGTTTCAGACAATGGTCAATCCTTTTTGGCTCCTGTTTGCTGGAGAGGAACCAATGACTGATGCTATCTGCTCCGTCTAGACATCAGACGGCCTGCAGTATCAGACCCTGCTGTGGGGGGCGTTGGTGGTGGTGGTGGGGGGTCCTCTTCAGAGCAGAACACTGATCAGCCCTCAACTCCGTCATTCTGATCGTAAGCTTAGAAAGTCTGGTTTTCCAAGACACTTGTTTTCACAGTGAAATGCCAAAATGTTAACAGGCCAATCAGTGTGTAGTCAATCTGAAGGAAACATAATCCACAAACATATGACACAGATGATTCTGCAAAATTGCTTTGTTTTGTTTAGTTTTGTGCGTGTATTATTCTTGCAAGTATCGCTGGTGTCCATCCCGACCAACAAATACATCAAGTACTGTATAGACATTTAATTAGGAGACATGGCTGCTTCTTCTATTCCAGAAGTATTACAAAATGATGCAATGTGTGCAGCCAAATCATTCAATAAATGTTGCAGGTTAATTTGGGGTCTTTTTGCAAAAGTGCTGTGCAGGAATTTGCAGAGCCCCATCAGAAGGACTCCAAACTGTCAGCCTCAGGTGAACATATAGACCCTCTGCACAATTACACCTCTGCTGCCGGACTTCAAAGACGAACTGCAGACAGCGGAGGAGCTGGAAAACAGACTTACAGATCACGATAAAGCAAAGGACATGTTCTGAGATGGCCTGCTTGATTGATGGAGGTCAAACGTCTGTACATTTGAGTCACTATTAAAGGTCAGAATTTAACCTGACTCGATTCATTTAGGCCCGTCAACAACAAAAATATTTCAGCCTGAACTCTGTTTAAAACAATATTTTAACAGAAACAATTCTTCATCCATTAATGTAATGTAATAAGAACAGAGGAGGGTAGAGAAGCCAAAAACTGTTCTTAATCAAAGCTCTTAATTAAAGGTGATATTGGTTAGGATAAAAGAGATCACCAACCCTTTGACAAGAGAATGAAATAAATGCATCTGGCAAAGAATTACTTGACTTGCATCAAGGGTGTAGCAATTTAATGTGTAGATTTAATACCTCTAAAATGTTCCTGAATACTATATATGAGTCAATAAAGCTGAACGAGTGTCCAGCTCAACTCAATCAGCAAACGTCATGTTGATATTGGATGACTCTACAAAATGCTGGTAACGTCCAGTGGCTTTTTTTTTTTTTAACTAGCCAATGCCATATTTACAATATCTGTGCACTGCAGCTAAGGTTAAATAAAAGATTGTGCTCATTCACATTGTGAAAGGTTTGGTTGGTAGTGAACATAAACTAAACAACACTTTACTTTCTGCCTCTATACATAAAGGGCACCCAACTTCCTGCATCAGGCGAAAAAACAAATGAGTTACATCTCCCTCTTGATCTCACTGCTCAAAACCAGGCTTCAGTATCAAGATGAATGATTTCACCTCGCCAATCATCGTAAATCTGATTTTGTTTAACATCGACAGAAACAAAAAAAAACTTCATCTTTGCCAACATACATCTGTGCTAAAGCATATTTGTCTGGTTAGTTTTAGTTGTTTTAATCGTTTAATGATTATGGGAAAAAACATTGCCAGGATTGAAAAGATAACACATGGGTGAGGAAATGAATCATAAGGATGATCAATGAACATTAAAGATGATGATACGGTTGTTACGATGATGATGGTGATTATAGTGATAATGATGATGATAATGATAATAATGGCTTGTTCTGTCCGTTGTACTTGTACTTGTGCTTGCTGTTCTACCGGTGAATCGTGGGTGTGATGAAAGCAAAGCCTCACATTGGCTGTTTGGACTCGGAGGCCTCTTATTGACTGAGGGAGGAACCTGTGAACAGCCTCCGATTGTTCTCAGGAATGACGCCTCCAATGCAGGCCTGTTTACGCTTCTTTGAGGTCGGAGCTTAAGCATTGATCCGAGTAAACTCAGAGCTGGTGCACTTCATTACATCAGTTATCGGCAGTATGTACAGAGGTGAGACTTTGTCAAGGTCAAGGTGGTGGTAGGAGGAGGCGGCTTTTTTTTAACCGGATGAATTTTTTACAGGTAAAAGAAACGAGAGTGTCAAAGATCTGAAACTCAAGTGTACACACACACACACTTAGTAGAATGATCATCTTCTTTCAAGTGAAGAACTGACAGAGATGAATAGCACTATGATGCAGTTCCTTTCAGGCCGTTTTAGCATCTTTTAGCACATTGTTTTGGTTTTAATACAATGTTACAGTTTGGGTTGAATCTCTCACTATCTCACAACCTCGATTCCAGCTGCAGTGGATGGACGAAAAGCTCTTGTAAACCTGCTGAGCACAGTCTCACTCCCAGTGCATCAAACTGACGCTTGGTCAGGGCCCTTTAGCATTGGTTTCTGGCGCACAAGGTCTCCCCCAGCGTCCTAATCAGACGCAGTGGGCCTCTAACTCCCTCCAATGTAAACCCGTCCGCGGCAGTAAGAGATGCTCAGAGTGACTGATCCTGCCCTGTCAGAAGAGACAGGCAGAAGAGAACCTACCTACCTACCTTCTAACCCTAACCCTAACCCCGCTACACATGGAAGGAGGTACATGGGGGTGCCAACGAAATGTACCAAGGGGGTGCCAATCTCAGTGTGCCAGGGCCTGAAGAAGACCAAATAGAGTCGAAACATTGTTGACTGGAACACTGAAGAAAAGTAAGAAGAAAAACGAAGAAGCTAAACAAAGCTAATGAAGACCAAAGAAGCTAACGTAAAAAGCAAGAAAGCTAGAAGAAAGGCAAATAAGCTAAAGAAGAAAAGCAAGCAAGCTACAAAGAAACAGAGATGAAAAACAAAGAAGCTGCACACGAAAAAAGCCACGAAGAAAAGCAAGAAGCTGCAAACAAAGACAAAGAAGCTGCAAAGGAAAGAAAGGCAAGAAAGCTGCAAGAAAGACCAAGACAAAGACTCAGAAAAGACACAACAAAACCCAAAAATGGAAGAGGAACAGGCCCAGAGTGGCAGGACTCCTGGAGGGTGGAGCGTGCACATGCTGCCTACGGGACAGGTGATTTCCCCAAACCAAACCTGGGTTTACATTGGAGTGAGTAAGAGGCCCGCTGCGTCTGAGGACGTCTGGGGAAGACCTTGTGCGTCAGAAGCTGATGCTAAAGGGTCCTGACCAAGCGTCGGTTTTTGACGTGCTGGGAGTGAGACTGTGTTGACCTGCTGTATGCAGCAACCAACAGCTGACAGACAGTGTTAGCGAACTCAGCCAATGACAGACAATGTTAGCGAGTCAGTCATGAATCAGGGTTAATGCTCGTGTGATCATTGTCTGAATGTGTAAATGACAACCATTACATAACATGTTCAGCACTACTAGTTTAGGAGAAAGTATGTTTAAAAAACAGTTATTACTGTATAACTTTAGTCTTAAGATTTTCTAATCAAATGGCGATAAGATAAATACCATGCATAAGTTCTACACTCTAGTTGGCCTATGTCAGTGGTTAGAGGTTAGTGATAAAATAAAATGGTCCATGCAATAAATACATACTGTCAGCCATTGAGCCAATGATAAGCCAATAATAATAAAAGCTGGCAAATGATTTCTATAATCAAAATTCCAGCTCAACCCATCATTATGTGGGAAGTGGAAGACTTCCAATCAAATGTTGTTTGCATTTCCTGGTGGACTGCATTTATAAATGTATACTGTTATCAATATCAATATGAATTCCAACTTTTTTGTCTAATAGTACCTCAAAAACAAAGTCTTGGATACAAAGAAAATTCATGTTTTGTGAAAACTGATAAATATCAATAACAGACTTCCAAAATGAGATTAGAACATCAGTGGACACCACAGAGAAGATGAGATGGAAAATGAGACATCTTTATGATGTTGTTAAGAAAAGGAATTTTTCTTTTATCATTCTCGCAAAAATGTTAACACAGTTCACATCAGTATCATCTGGATCACTGCCATGTTATCTTATATGCCGATGACACCTCACTTCCTCTGACGGCAAAGCAGAGTTCGTCATTTCAGAGCTGTTATCTGTCCAGGCACGACAGATCACTGATCACTGCCACAATCATTTTATTGATTGTAGAAAGAGTCAGACAGTTTATAGCCTTGACCCTGTCTACTCAAGCCTCCTGTCATGGCTGAACAACACTGAGCAGGCACATTACTCAACATTGAGAAATCGTGAAATTACAATAAGCAATCTGGGATTTCTGAAGCAAGAATGTAATTAAATCTATGGTTACACAAAGTTTATGGCTTAACAGCACAACATGCGGGCTGACAAACTCAAATGGTACCTGTAATATGGATTAATCTACAACTATTCAAATCCAAAATATGTTCTCCTAAAGTGTAATGATACACAACAGTCAACAACAATTTTGAATCACTTAGAAAAGTGATTAATTTTCTAAGAGCTGGACGTCTTTGTTTAGAGGCTTTGTTTCTTTTCTGAACACTTTCCTGACTAGAAGAAGACAGAGTTTATGGTCTCTAACCCTTTAACTATAAAAGTGTTATGATTAAGCAAGCCTGACAAACATGTTAAGACATTAACATTAAGAGTTCACTTACTGACACAGAATGTCTTATCAGGAGGAAATTGAACCAGTTTATGGCCATATATTACTGTAACTGGCAGGCTCACATGTGTCTGTGATGCATTGCAAAATTTGGTGACGTTGGGGGGAAGACAATACTGGCACCAAATACATTTTCAGAGTAATACTGCGTTGAGAAGTTTTTAAAGTAGTATTTTGTCTGATAATGTGGAAAGATGAATTTTATTCCTAAATGGTGGCTGTTAGTGATCATCTGAGAATAAATCTTAAACTTGAAACTTATTCCAGATCTGCGGAAACGTTACAGAAAAGCAATAATAAAAAAAAGCTGGTTCTAATCATGTTGTTATTTGTCTGAATCCATCAATGCATGAGTATTTGTTTATCAGACTTACTAACACATAACATCTCTCCTCTTGCCAAATGCTTTAGGCAGGAAGAGAGAAAGCAAGAGATGTGTTTCGCAACCCTGAAGTGGCTGATAATCCTGCAGGATGTGTGACCATATTTGGATTTCAGGAAGTCCTGGAATTCCTACAGGTGAGATATGAGCGCGTTGGTGACATCATCGAGCTGAGGGAAGGAGGAGGGGGAGCCCACACTGAGGGCTGTTTTATTTGTTTCCTGTAGCTGATATAGCCTGCACCATTCCAGCACTCTGTGAAAACCTCAAAGCTGTGAATCAGGGTCATCAAAAAATATGTACAATAGCGACAGATTTTCAATCTAGTGAACTCCTTTTCTCCCCTGGCCCCAGCAATAATTTTATGGTTCCAGTTTGCTCAGTAAACAGCAGATTGTTGACTGTTGTTTTAACCCCTGAAGACTGAATGCTCCCACCGTGTCAAGTTACCCCTCCACCTGTCTGAGAGAGAGAGAGAGAAATGACTACCGAGAGCACAGAGAGGTGGGCCGAGCTGGTGTCAGCTCCTCATTGTTGATGTGGAAAGTGGAAAAACTTCCTCACAGACTCATGAGGATTCCAACCCACTCAAATATGTGGCTTTTGTCTCCTGCTTTTTCCTGCAGAGCCTCGTCTTCCCATCAGCCACCTGGTTCTCTCTGAGACACGTAATCACCATGAATACGTACAACAGGTCGGATGAAGACTTTCTGTGTGTTTCAGTTCCATATTATGTTCAGATAATATTTAACTATGAGTTATAAAGTGCAGGTGTTTTTGCATTTCAGTAATATGGAGTCATATGCAGATGACTTGCTACTGTATGATTTGAAAACACATCTACTGTCTAGATTATGATCAGTGGCAACATTTTTTTCCATTGAAGAAAGCCGAAACATTCTTGTACTGCACAGAAGTGGTATTACTTTATTATGCAGCATGAGTATGTATGTAACATGAACCAATGCCAGACACCACAGCATTCACAGTCTAAGATGATGGATGGGCCTTTCAAATGAATACGGAGGAATGTACAGACTTAGCTTGGGTTAGAGGGAGAATGAGCAGCTGCTTTTGAAATCAACTGCAACTTACTTACATTGCTTACATTTATTATTACTATCTTCACTCTTGATGATTTTTATTTGACTAATTGAAAGTCATGTAAACTGACAAAGCAAAATGAAAATGACAAAGCACTGGCTCAATATTCAAAGTTTGCATCTCTGCTATAAATGAAGTCACAAGTCTGTTAACATTTTTCATTCTTGACTTGCCGTTTTTTGACTTTTGTAATGTCATAATGTAATGTAAACCCAGATACACTCATCATCCCATCCTGATAAGACGCTAAACAAAGCTGCCAGCTCGTTCTGCCGAAGACAAGATGCTGTAATGTTAACATGCAACTACAAGTCCAGCACCAACATTTGGCTCTGCAGCCTTTACCGGGAGAAATGTGTGTTTTAAAAAAGATTAGATAGCTGCATTATGTCCAGTATGTATGGACTGAACGTAAACACTGCATTCCTTAACATGGACCACAGATTGTTATCATCAGCATTATAACACCTCAGATCCTTATGGAGACTCCTCCCACGTGTTTAAACAAGGATGGAGATACTGGAAATGATTTAAGTGCTTTAAGTAACCAGATGATAAGAATCGTAGAAAATCTCCGGAGTACACTGTTTCCTCATCCATAAAACCGAGATACATGTTCAACCTGTTATCTGGTAATGAGCGTGAGTAATTCATCTTCTGAAATGCTCTGTCAAGAGTGTAGTAAGTGTTTGTATCTACCTTTAATGTGATAACGCCCCCTTTACCAACAAGCGCCGTGATAAACTATGGCTGCTGTGAAAGAGCTGCAATACTGGGAGGAAACTATGAGGCAATGTGGTTTGACATAGCTCTGCATTAGAAGCAGTGGCCTGCGTTGGTGCGGGGATGTTACGACAGGTAACAGTGTGAAGGCAGAAATACAACCTGTGAGGTCCAGTTTGTGTGATACATTCAGGAGTTTGAAAGCTTTTCAGGCGGCAAAACACTAAGAGCAGGATTTTCCATTTAAGAAATGTCATATGTTTTTCTTCTGCCTTGGTTGTAAACAGAATTACACCACTCTTGTTACTGCATTGATTGGCCAACAGAATGCATCGCTGGCTGATACTGCAACAAGGTTTCCTGGTTTGAGTCATCAAGACCGATTCGACCAGCAGGAAACTTCTGGAAGAGCAAGGTGAATGTTTCACCTTGAGCCAAACATCATAAAACCTTACATTCATTGATTTTGCACACACACATACACACACACACACACACACACACACACACAGCTCCTGATCTGTCAGCATCAGGTTCTCCCATCAGGTGTCGCGGTGTCACGCCAGCGTAACTTCACCCTCTCACGACTCTCTCCGCGTGTCGACAGGAGCATCACGGACCACAATGCAACAGTAAAACGATGCGCCATTGAACGGGTGACAGCCAAGTGTCGCTTCATTTACTGGCAGTCAAACCCCTGGAGACCTGAGACGATTAGTGTGTGTGTGTGTGTGTGTGTGTATGTGTGTGTGTGTGTGTATGTGTATGTGGGTGTGTGTTTGAAGTTTCTGTTTGTAAAGAGACTAAGGAGGCAATGAAGCCCCACTCAGATTGTACATTCAGGAAAGCTCAAGTGTTTATGTACATGAGTGACGTTGGGATCCTGGTGGTGCAGTCAGACAGTGTTTCATCTCTGTGTAGGATTACAGAGCTCCATTGTGACCTTTGAGCTTCTTCAGTTTGTTCATCCATAGCCTTTTTTTCCACAGATGTCACTAGTCTCTGGGTGGCTCAGTGGTTGAAGAAGGTCAAAGGTCATATTTTCCATCAACAGGACATTCAGGTGAGTCCTATAAGGAGTTACTGAAGCGGGATTGTGGCAAAAAGTCCGAGCTTGGATTTGTCTTCTCATGAATAAAGTTTTGAACGAAGTGAAGTGAAGGCTGGTGGATGTGCCACCTCGCTCTGTGTCAACCATGGACCAGTGACGATGTCTTCAATGATCTAACAATGCTTTAAAAAAAGCTGGTGGTGTGGATTCCCTTTAAGACAGCAGCACGCGACACATCGTATGTCCGCAAGCCGATTACCTACAGCCGTGTTGTTATGTGATAAATTGACAGTCATAAATAATGAGTTAGATAATGTGTTCTGCCTGGTCGACTGTGGAACAGACACCAGACTCCTGAAACCTGCTGACAGACACATGTAGGTCAGACCAGTGAACAGAGATGTATAAAATAAACAGGAGGATATTTTAAGATTTTATTTGGCCTCTTTATCTTGACTTATAAGAGTGCTTATAAGATTCTAATCTCTAAATTCTAATGAATCCTTGTGAAATCCCACCAGATAAAAGCTGCAGGAATAAACAGGTGAATGAAGTATCCTGGTCAGCAGCTGTACAAAAGAGCAGGTAGGATGAAGAATGGATGAAAATGAAGAATAAAGTAATGCATCAATGGATAATTTTCTGCATCAAAAAGACGCTTTGCAAATGAACATTTTAAGAAGAGACACATTTTGTGATGTGTTTTCTTGACAACATAAAACATAAAAATAACTACAAAAGGTAAATTTTTTGCTTTTTTTTGGGTGAAAATATTTAACAAAAAAAGTCATCAGATTTGTGATGTAAAACACTTTACAGTCAATGATGATTTTTCAGTCTGGCAAAGATACACTGACAATCTTTGGATGGATTTTTTTTGTTCAGTCTTGTCTTAGGCAGGTGAAACAGAAATAGTTGATTGTAACTGAACTGATTTAGCCAAACAAGATTTGGCTGTTTCCATCGGCTTGTTAAAATAGGTTTGTGATGTGTTTGGTATTAGATGACGACATATGGGGTAAAATAGGTCAGTTGGCACGTTTGATTGACGTCTCCAGTACATATATCATTTCAGTTTGTAAACACGTGACCTTAATACCTGATATCATTAAAGCGATGATAGTGCTGCTAGGTGTTTGTTGAGTCACGCTTCAGAACGCGATGTTTGAACTCTGTTTTGTGGGAAAGACTTTGTGTGGTGTGAAGCATCGCAGGCTGGCAGAGAGGCCAGGTTGTTAAACTTGATTTGTACATGCAGTTTACTGACATCATCTTTGAGGATTTCTTGGAATTAAAGTTCAGACATCACCTTAGATGACCTCTTAATATTGAACTTATAACGTTACACAGCAGTGTTGGTTTGCTGCCACATGGACCTGTCATCCAAATTTGCTTTAATATCTGAAATGCTAACTCTTTTCCTGCAGAGCCTCAGGGAGCTCTGACGGTTTGACGAAGACAACTCTGAGCAGCTTGGCAGGGAAGCAGGCAACAATCCATAACTTTTGTTGTACAGACTGTTCCTGTTCACATCAGGAG
The DNA here is from genome assembly GCA_037975185.1 of Centropyge bicolor. NCBI lineage: Eukaryota > Metazoa > Chordata > Actinopteri > Pomacanthidae > Centropyge > Centropyge bicolor. Next base: position 117,841 of record JBBMOC010000060.1, on the reverse strand, counting down.
GAATGAGGAAAAACAATGTTAACCGCCAGATGTCAGAGATGTCAATAACCCCACAACGACAATCACAAAAGATAGATGCATCAGGACAAACAGATCAGTTTTGGGTTGAGCATTGACGTCAAGTTAAATGCAAGGCGTCCTCGATCATTCATCTGATTCTGTTTTACAGCTGTGTATTACTCTGGTAATTACCTATAATTTTGATAATTATTTGATAGAAAACGTAGCAGCTGCCCGAGGGAAGAATTGCAAAGAGACAATACGGTTGCATGTTTGAACAAATTCAGGCAAATAGCAAATGTGATTTTGTTTCATACGCGTCCGCACGCACCGTCAGCAAGAGGGCGAGAACTTCCTTCCTCTGCATCGCAGAGACATTCCACGGTTTACTGAAGAATCCCGATTGGTTGAAGCAAATCACACTCAACCAAACTATCAAACCATTGTGTTCTAGCAACCGCAACCAAACCATGATCGAGCACAACACAGGTACAACAGCCAGAGGGCAATTTCCAGTGAGATGTCTGCACTCAGGTGTGATTCTGCTGCCAAGATGTGTGAGTCTGTTTATTAGATCTGAACTCAATGTTGAGACCGTTTCACTTAAACAGACAAAATCTGGCAAGATTAGCATCACAAGCACGAGACGCAGGACAGGAGACGCTTTGGTGGTTGCCAATGTTGAAGATAATGTGTCAACTTCCTGACCAAACGCTGCTTTTATGATTTTGTCTGTTGTCATTTCATCTCTTGCCAAACTGCTCTGAGGAAAAAACCTCAGAATCTTTGGGACTGGCTCAGGCTTGACAGAAACACCGAGCAGTTTGGCAGAAAACAACCAACCATCAGTCGGTGTTTGTTTAAGGGACAGACTGTTCCTGCTCACTGATAGGAAGCTTTCTGTGATTTACTTCATGGCTTCGAGCACATATATTAAGCTGACAGCTTACAACAAATACATAATGTTGTGATCAGTTTTCAGATTATAGCAGGAGATTAGGACAAACTGTTTTAGGGGAAGATAGTCAGGATCTGGACGAGTATAATTTCTCAGACTAAGAGGATGTAGAGGACATCATTACTTCTGCACAGGTACATCAACAGGCATATGAAAAACATTTCCTTTGTCTGAGGTTTTATTCACCAAATCCTGCAGCTCTGCAAAACAACAAAGGTTAGAATCTGAAAAATGAATCTAAAATTTTAATAACAGAAAATGTGGAGAGAGAGTTAGAATCAGAGCATGATTCTGCTTATGGATCAACTGGGATTATTTTTTGTTAAATAGCCTCTAATGTTCACCAGTGAAGTGTCCTAACACCAAAAACGCAAAGTCCATGAATTTTACAAAAACAGACCTGCGCATAGAAAAAAGTAGGATGTCTGACGTCTGTTTATTCAATGGACCTCAAATGAGTAGATTTGCAGATGAAAACAATATGTTGCAGGGAAGGAATTGTTTAATGAAAGAATATGATATTATCTGTCAGATCTTCTACCTACACGATCTTTACCCATCTTAAAGAGAAATCATCAAATCTCAGTCACCATTCAGCCTTTTGCTTGGTCCTATCAGAGATGGACAAGGTTAAAACACATGTTCAAAACTTATACTAATGTGTGCATTAACTTCTCATGAAACAGTTTAGAAAATAATCCAGCACCCTTCTAGTTAATTCAACAGCTACATATTTAGATTTTATCTCCTGGACGACTTGTGGCAGCTACAGAGGAAGTCTTGTCTCAGGTTCTGAAAAGTTGATGTTCAGAGATGACAAGTTTTCACCTGAGGGAAATGATATGAGGGAAAAAAAAGTGCTGTGGTTTTTGCGGCATTTTGACAGTTTGGAAAAGTTCAAAACTCTTCTCAGATTTCAAACCTTAGACGGTGTGAATAGGAGTCTGTCAAGCACTAATTGGCAGCATTAAAGTTTTGTGTTTCACAGAGTGGCTGCTGTGCAACCAGAGTTTGAGTGTGGCAGGATGTCAGAGAGGAGTTTTCCACTCACCCTTGTTCTCACTCAGGCAACATTTTTCTCTGTCTGTTTAGTGGGTGTCGGCAGTGACTTCACCTCTGACGTCCGCCGGCCTCCGTAACTGCGCTGAGTCAGGCTGAGCAACGCGCTCACACGTGCCTGCACGCAATCCACATTTTAAAGAGTGTGGATTGGTGCGGAGGAAACGACAAGTGGAGAGAGAGAGAGCTGCAGCCGCTCTCTTCAGCATCGGTACAAATGAATTGGCCACCATGTTGGAACAGATCACAGCTCCTGGTCTCAGCCTTCACCTCAATTCAGAGATCAGATTTCAGCTTTATGCAGATGATTTAATCCTTCATATATAGGACCCATTGCCCTGACAATAAACACAAAGAAGACCAAAGCACTGATGGTTCAAAAAGACATTTAATATTAATATTTGTTTAAAGAATAAGAAAATAATTAGCTCAGCCTGTAAATAAGATACAATCTGATCCAATTAAAGCATCCAATTAAAAATGAGCTCAGATCAGAACTATCAGAATCGACTCAAGAATATCACACACATAGTAAAATGCAATCTTATCTGTCCCTATGAGACAGTGCATCCTGACCCCAGTGATGTTAAACACTGAAATATATTAACAAAGTACAGACTGAAGAGACCAAATCTTATTTCGTAAACACTGTAAGTGACATACAGTGAAGCCATGAAGATAGAAAAATGTTAGGGTGAGTGAGTATAAGTGATACTTGATTTTGACACGCAAACATTGTTTACAGCCCTTTTGTGACGTGTCCAATGGAAATTCCATTCATTTTGAAATATGAAAAGTTGAAGAAAAATTAAAACACAAAGATACTAACTTTGGTTTCATGGTAGGAAGCTGTTGAGGGATCACATACTATTCACATTTTAGGCAAAAGCACATGTTTGATTTCTGCTTCTTTGGTTTAATGTTCTATGATTTTGATTTTGGCTTTTATTGTCCTGCAAAGCTCTTACAAACTTCATCTTGGTGACAGCCTTTAGTGACAGAGAAGTGATCCTCTCCAGCTGACAGCACTATAATATTTCAGACTATTTATAATCAGGAGTTAGCGTGAGAAATGCTTTGCTGTTTTCCTTCCATAGTATTTTGATTAATGCAGATGAGTGAAAGACAGAAAAAGGGGATGTATGGGCTGTTTGCTTTCTCATTGCTCAGTTTACTTTGTTTTCTCTGAGATTATAGCAACAAAGGCTCCGATGTGTTGCGACCTTTGACCAGGTTCAGTCTGACAGTTACTGTATGAGACCGTGATGGATGGACGCTCGAGCTAAAGGACTTTCCAAACACTGACATTCATACCTGTATACTCTCTGTGACACACACTTGTGTCACCTGTGAGAACTTGGTATTGACGTGCCTTCATTCACCGAAGGTTTACTCTGTAACTAAACCCACCTGACCTAAACTTAGTCAGAACCATAATCTTAAAGAGTCTGTTTACAGGTGGTGGAGTACTACTATGACAAGTCACTTGGATGGTTGTATGGACTTCATATCCTGTTTTATTTTTTAGATGCTACCCTCATGCATTCTAGTTCGTTTTACTTCCTGCCATTGTTCACTTTCCCGCCAGCTTCTTTCATCACCTGTTCTTTATTATCTAATCAGTCCTTCCAGTACTAACAGTCCAGCTTTTCACTACCTGTTCACCAGATCATCTTAGTTCTCTGTGTAGGCTGATGTTCCAGTTATTATCAGTTGCTTGTTCTTTCCTGGTCTATGACCTCTTTTGGATTTAATATTGTGGTTTCTGTTTGTGACTTCTGGACTGTTTGAACTTGACCTGAACTTGAACTCCTGCATAGTGTGTGTGACAAAAGTTGTATAAAGATATTTGTGGCTCCAGAGGCTGAAGTCTGATAATGTCTCATATGATTTCATATAAATTGTGGCTGAAGACTGAGGTTTGAAAATGAAATTAGAATCACCTCCTCGCAGTTGTGTCCCTCCTCCAACCAGTCAAGCTGCAGTTGTATTCACATCTGTGCAGACACATGACAATATATGTAGTCAAGAAAGAAAGACATTTCACAAAAGCTATTACAGCTTCGCAAAAAGTGTATTTTTTTGGCAAAATAAGTTGTCACTATATTGACATGCAGGATTCTAGTAAATAATTTCCAGTAAGAATATGTTTCCCTTGGGGACGATTATTACAGAGAACTGACTGAAAACTTTAATCAAATGGTGAAACGGCAATCGCCTGAGGCTCAATATCAGTAAAACCAATGAGCTGGTGGTGGACTCTTTGGAATTTTGATCTTTTGAATCTGAATTGAATTGAATGAATCAATCACTAGCAAATCACCGAAAAGAAATATAAAAATTATGGAGGATGGATATCAGTTGTTCTGCTGCAGAGGGCTCGATAACAAAATACACATGCATGAATTTTAGTTGGTAGATTGTGTCTGTGTTTGCAGCCTCTTGTGTTTTGAGTTATTTGTGCACAGATGAGCAGCAGCTTTCTCATCACTGTTTTTCCAGGGAATTACACATATGAGTTTTTATTCTAGCTTTGGATTTGATGTTATCAAACCTTGGCAGCTTCTGTGTTTTTATTCATTGTTAAGGCATTTCTGTCCTCTGTGAGCAGATTAAAGAGAGGGTTTGCTGCATTTAAGGGATCTGCGGATTTTTATCTACGCTATTGTTCTCGATTCGTGAAGTGAAGCAATAAAAGGTTCAAGCTGGGCCTTGTCGACAGTGAAAAAGGTGATCACACACTAAATCACAGCTCAAGTGAATCACGATTTTCTGACTGACAAACTTTTCCAGCTGTCGGATGGAAAAAGACAAATGTAGAGGAGCAACAACAGCTTGAATGTCTGAATCTCTTCGTGCCAATATGAACACACGGCAAAATTGAATGTTGCTGTGGGCACAAACAAATGATATCTGTCAAGCTGGAGGGTGTGTTGAGATAAATGTTTGGGATGAAGAAGATGGACTGAATTCTTGTTCCCACACTTCCCCCCCTTTCTCTATTAGCTGGAAGAGATGATAGACGGGAAAAGGGGCAGCTTTCCAACTAAATTGCAATGAGCATGGCTGGAAAGTTGTTTATACCTCCAAAGACAGACCTTATGAGTTCATATCAGAAAACATGATCTCTATGAGGCCACATGTGTTTGTCATGTGTGAGCACAACTTGTGGTTCTGACTCCTGTTCAGCGGACAGCTCATCATCATCATCATCATCATCATGCTATCAGTGGGTCACACCTCCCTCTGCTGGACGAAATGAACATTTTCTTTTTTTTGACATTTTTAAAATACTGCACTGCAATAAAACAAGTGAACCCTGAAAACAGTGAAACACGCCAAGAGCTTCTTTGAAGTAAAGATGAAACCGATGAAGCTTCAAAGGTAGAAAGTCGTTCCAATTAGTTAATAATTACTATATTATATATTGATTATCTATGTTTTGAGCACCACAGGGGTGCTTTAAAATAGAAGCAGACATTCCAGACATATAGCGTAAAAGCTGGTCAAGTAAAACCCAAACTATCTTCAAATGTTAGTCATCAGTAGAGAAAAGTGACAAAACATGTTTTCTGAAATTTGGGGGAACTGACTCAAACTCATCCAGGAATCATCAGGATCTCCAGCAGAGCTTACAGCAAATAGATGAAAGTCAGAAACAGAAGGAGACCTTTGAAACTAAAGAAGGATTGACCTTCGCACGAGGTTCATATTCAATGTAAAATGGAAAGTGAGACTTTGCTGTATGCATGTATGTGTGTGTATGTGTGTGTGTGAGGTTGCACCACAGTTTCTCAGCGTGGCCACCCACCCACACACTGACGTTGTATTACGATGCCTGGGTTGGTCTGTTTATTCTATTCTGTCATTGTTAAGCTACTATAATACAGACTGATGACCTCAACCCTCTCTCTCTCTCTCTCTCTCTCTCTCTCTCTCTCTCTCTCTCTCTTCACAGGTTGAGGTGATGAGGTGTCAGATTTCCTCCTGCAACAAGGTCCTATGGTAAACAGATGTGAGCCGACCATGATACATCAATGCGTGTCTGTGTGTGTGTGTGTGTGTGTGTGTGTGTGAGGGATCAGAGATAATCAGAGCCGCCTAATGACCCCTCCAGAGAGACCTCAGCTAATCCCATGCACCTCTGGGACTCATACACACCCACACACACACACACACACACACACACACACTGTGCTACCCCACTTCCAGCTCTCAGGGGGTGCGTTTGGTTCTGGCCTGGTGTGGGCTGGGTGGGTGGGGTGTTGAGAATTGAGTGCTGGTGCAGGTCAAAGAGGCCTCAGAGCAGCCGGAATGTGTGTGTGTCTGTGGACACATTCACTGTAGATCTGTTTTTCACGGTTTAAGTTTTTAAATTGATTTCCAATCTTTCACGTCAGTTATTGGTTTCAGTTCATTTCAGTCTTGCAAGAAAAATAAACTTGCAGAAACTTAAAACTTGACTGAAGAAGAGAGTTTATTAAAGTGGACATTTTGTTATAGTTTAGCTTTAAATTAAGTGATTGTTGCACTTTACTTCATCCGTGAGCAGGAATCATTTTGAAGACTCTTGATCAAAAAGCAATCTGACAAAATGACTCAGTGTCAGTCAACCTGCAGTAAACTGTGCCTTTGCCATTGAAAAAATTATTTTATCAGGGCAGTGTTTCATGATAATTTTGTGACCACGAGACATCATAACATGTGGTGTGATTCCATGCATTTCCTCTGTGGTGAGACACAAATATGACACATACAGCCACAGTGAAATGTGTGTGTGTGTGTGTGTGTGTGTGTGTGTGTGTGTGTGTGTGTGTGTGTGTGGGTGGGAGTGTGTGTGAGTGATCTGATGATGTGATGATTACATGAGTGACCCTCAGGGCTGCTCTGTGAGGCAGGAAAGGCTGAGCTGGAGGGGTTTCAGGCTTAGTGGCATTAAAAATGTGTGTGTGTGTGTGTGTGTGTATGTGTGTTACTGTATGTTGAATTATTGAACTGCACATTAAATGTGTCTTATTCAGCAAGAAAGCTGCTTTATATTTAGACCACTGCTGCCAATAATCTCCTGAATCCAAATATATTATCTCTCTCTTTCTTTGTGTGTGTGTGTATGCGTGTATTTACCCCCCTCTCTTGCCCTCACCCCTGAAGCTCCACTGAGGCTCATATCCTGACAAAAGAGAGGATTTGAATTTTAGATGCCGAACATGAACCCTGTTGAATGAATGAATGAAGGAGCCCAATCGTCCTTGAGAACAAGAAAAGGTTTTGCATGAGAAGTTCATCATTGCGACTCGAACAAAGGGGAAAAGTATTGTAATGTATTGTCGGGGATTTAAAGGTTCCAGCCTCTGAACACTCCTGACAGCCTTTTTAGAGGTTAACTTTGGATTTCAAACATCAACACAATGTTGTTTCCATAATAGTCAGAAAATAGTAGTAAACCATAAGTTCCCAGAGCTGAAGATAAAGTCTTCAAATCGCTTGTATTGTCCAAATAACAAGGCTTCAAAGATTCAGTTTACTCCATAAGTGACTTAAATAATTAATCAACTATCAAAATTATTCAATTTAATTAATTGATCAATTAATCCTTAGGCATTTGGTCCTTTCGCAACGCAGCTGCTACTGATCTGTGGGAATTGCAGTCTTCAACTATCAGTGCACAGATGATTTGCTGTGTATTATAAGACACAAAATGAAATGATCCAGTGTTGAATTATTTCCACATACAAACACATATGTTTATCAGAAATGTAACGTAGTCGCTGCCTGTTAAAGAAAAAAACACTGACTCCATATTCGAACCCAGAGATCTACATGTAGAATCTAAGTCAAACTAAAGGTCTAAATAAGCCAAGCAGCAAAATTTGGGTGAGTTTCATCTATATGAGGAAGTCGACTTGTTCCTCTAGCGCCAACAGAAAATAGAAAGTGCACCTTCGATGAAAGAGCTCGACTGGGTGAATCCAGGTGAGCTCTTTGATCTGCGCTCGGCTTCACCTCTTCAACCCGCCTCCGTCGGTGCAGATGAAAGGCGAGAGGCTGATTTCAAGACACGGGTGTTTGCACAGAACCTGCAAGTCCATGTCAGGAAGGTGATTCTGACAACAGGTATGTGTTACATTTGTACTCTGTCTCTTCCCCCCTCTGCGCTGGTACAAGTCTGCCAAAATATTAAAAGAAACAAGATAAAAAAAAAACTAATTCTGCTTCTAACAGCAGCTCTTCCAGCGCCTCTCCCAGGCTGCTGTGGAAGAAGTGTTTCATCGTCTGGCATCTCTGACACGATCAGCCATAACATCACCTTAGGCTACCATCAGCTTCAATGTAGATCACCTGCCAGCAGAGAGCAGAGGTGGGCTGCTCATGTCCACACACACTGACACTAGCGTGTGAGGGATGCAACTCACCACCAGGTGGCGGTAGAAGTCTGGGCCCTCTCTTGGTTCAACACAGTTTCCTCTCGTTGGCAGAGGGCCATATTTATATTAGGGACAAGTTATTCTGAGCTAATTGGCACCTGATGTTCACTTAATGAAGACAGAGACAGACAGAAGGGCCCTGAGAGGCATCGGAGGCAAATCTCCCGACATGATGGAGAAATGAAACCACCTCCCCGGTAATTAAGACGCAAGCATTTACACAGAAACACAAGACGAACCCACATGTTCAGATACAGACACACACATACACACACACACAGAGATCACTAATGAGCTCAACAGCCTGTTCTAATCAAAACATCAAGCAAATTAGCAGGAGTATCTGTCAAAGAAAAACATCGAGGGTTATCTTTGTGGGATTTTTTTTGATAATTCGGTGATTTTGTTTGACTGTGTTTGAAACTTTTGTTGTACTTTTTGCATAAAGCCAAGTTCCATGTAATTAACATGATATGATAAACATGACAACATAGTGCATCTAAAGTGTTTTACAAATGTATGTTTATAGTGTTTTTGTAAATTTCCTGACTGTGCGACGAATAAAGGTTTATCTCATCTTAATAGGACTGTGATAATTGTCACTGTATGATTTTTGATTTTTGCCATGTACTTTTGTTTCCTGTCAGCTAATTTCATTTGATACGATAAAAATTTCATCATTTTTCATTTTACATTTCCCTCCTGTCATATATCTAAAATCATCTCTGACTGTTAAGATAATATTTTCAAGACATCACGCTCATTGAAGACCTGTGTTCTTGTCCAGTTATAATTTTGACAGACCTGTGACATGTTGGTTACAAGAAGCCAAACCTGATGAATGGGTGAGGGTACGAGTGTGAGGGATGAGGGGATGAAGGAATGAGGTTAGAAATTGAAGACTTGACAGTTCCAAGAGGAAATTGTGCTGACAATTGTGGCAATGGACATCAATCAACCATGACTTTTGAATGTTTATGAATATTTTACACCACCATGTAAAATGTTTTTTTTTTCAACTTTTTAATACTTATGTATGTCTTTTTTGAACCTATGGGCGTCTCCTCCATTTCGACGTGCCAGAGTAGGAAAAGCACAGGTGTAAGTAATAAAGTGAATGATGGCTGAATTCTGTTTATCTGTTTCAGTCTTAGGGTCCTGGTGTGGAAAAGATTTGTTCCTTCTATTTATTCTCCCACAATGTACAATTAAAAGTCAGAGCAATTTTCCTTATATTATCACAGACAGTTTAATTTTAGTTTTCCAAAAGAAGACAATTCATCACATTATCACATGCTGACCTTTCAAATCACAATGTGAATGAAGCTCTTGGCTAAAAACATTTTCTATTCCGCTGAATCCTGTGTGAGTAATGAGATCTTATTATTAAACATATACCCTCTGTATTGGAGGAGTTCATGTTGAGCCGTGTAAATGATCCATGATCTGATAATTCCACCACAGACGTGTCAGCAGACCCACCGCTGACGCTAATAACAGCAGAATACTCCAGATCTGCTGTGACTGCAGCAGAATATAATGTTTCCGAACTCGCCCTCAGTGTTTCTGCTCTGCAGTGGGAATAAGCCGCCCTAACTGACTTTGTGGTTCATTAGTATAAAGGTTTATGAAAAGGCTTCATTAAAATTGCATCCAGCATTTCAGTGCCTGTAATGAAAGTTAGTGCGAGTGTCAAAACCTCTCCCGTTAACCAAACTCGGCCGGCGCTGCGCTGCTGGAGATTCATGCATCATGTGGTCTGAGTCCTGGACTCGCTGCTTATTAGCACCTACTGTGTTTACAGCATCATCTGTCCAAATGAATCTAGCTTTGTTCTTCTGCAAACACATGAAGTTGAAGCACTTTTATTCATCCTTGGCTTTGAATGCATCTCACTTAAAATGTCAAATACAGTATATTGTTGCAGCTAATGGAGCCTCGAGCTGCTGGAGATGAGGAGCACGCTGCAGAGGTCCCCAGATTTTTTTCATTTTTAAATTAGTTTTCAGCTCCAACAGATGAGTCAAGTCAAATCAACAGTTTAACAGATTTTAGCAGCTCCATCTGGAGACACAAAATCCTCCATGCAACTTTTTTCACATATGCAGTCGTGCTCTCTAAGACCTTTTTAAATAGACGCTGACATGTAAAAATCAATGGAGGTCCTTGCTTTCATAGAGCCACTAAGCTTGCACAATCAAAACACTTTGCATTTCATTGCATTGAAATGAATGGGAAAATCCCCAACTTTTCCATAGAAATACAAAATAATTTCATGACTTCAACTCTTGATGTCTTGTTGATGATATGTCTGTGATTTCAAAAACTGGTGGTCATCTTACTTTGTTTGTGCCAAATCAGAATTTTCTGGCCTCAAAAATTCCACATCACCACATTTGTGCAAGTTTCCCTGCAGTCTGTGAGTTCACAGAAACATGAAATTTCTAATCTTTACAGAGTGAGTTTAATCATTTTAATCTTCAAACACACCATTGCTCACACCACAGGACTCCTTGTTTACTGTCCATTGAAAGGTCAGTGCTACAGACCAGTGGAATCTCCTGAAATGTTTTACCTTTCAAAAGTGAAAAATCACTTTAACGTCCAGTGTAGATGATGGTCTGTATGTGCTGCGTTCATTAGTCCAGGGGTCTGAGTGGTAGCAGTCACTCCAGGTCCATCATCACCAATCCTCGCCCGTTCTCTTTCCTGTTCTAATTGCCCGAATAGTCGTACTGCTGCTGCCCATTAGTCTAATATCCATTAGTCTGGCTTTCCTTCCCCCAGACCACCACTCCCTGCCTTTACTACACCTCTGAGACACACACACACTTATAGGCAAAGCAACACACAGACACATGTACAAACACAGCAACAAGAGTTTTCTCTTCATACTCACTGTGTTTTTTAAATTCATCACCAACCAGCTCTTATTTTGATTCCTTCATTTCCCTCCCTAGATGTGTTTGTTGCCTCGACTTCAAGCTTTCACACGCACAAACAGGCGTGCGAGCATCCTGCGATTCCTCTTCCCCAGAAGTAACGAGCTAATGTCGTGTTCCTCGGCGAGCCTCCGGGTAAGAGCCGATCGCTCTGCCAACATGCTTTTACGAGAGCGGAGAAATGGAAAATGGGGAAATTATTTATCTGGCTAACCCTCCAGGAGTATTAAGACCTTTCCTTTTACTTACCAACAGGATCGCTCTCTGACGCTCTCCAAAATAAGGCCATTGTGCAAAGTAGGAAAATTCTGTCTGGCGAAAATGCTAAATAGATTCAGACCCTCCAGAGATAAATGAAAAAAAAAAAAAAACTTTCTCCAGAATGATCCGTCTACTCATTTATTTAATCTCCTGAGACAAGATATGATGCAGGAACTCAAACTACATCTACAGAAAATTTGAAAAATATCATACAATTAATATCAAACCAACATAGTTTGACTGACAGGTGATTATGAGAACGAGGATTCAGAGCAACCTGCTTTTGTTCCTGTTTATACCGTGTCAATGAAAACACTCATTTCTGATTGGTTGGGAGGTGCCGACTAATTTTAGAATTGGGCCTAATTTCTTCCAGATTGATTTGCTATAGTCAGTTTCAGGGACGTCAAGACGTCTGGTTGAGAAGAAGATGACAATGAAGAAGACGAAGAGAAGCTGGAGAAGAAGATGAAGAAGAGGAGGACAGGAATGGGTGAATTCTGGTGTATGATGATGAGGAGAAATCAGGGACTGGACAGACAGAAGTGAAGTGTAGTGGGATCACAGCATCATTATTTCATAGTCCGAGCAGGCAGATCCACATCAAGCTTCCCACAATGTCAATCAGCATCAGCCTCTGTGTGTGTGTGTGTGTCATTGGGACAAGATTTTCATACAGCGCTGTGTTTCTGTCACTCGTTGCTTTGGGGCAGTAGAACAGGTAGAAGTGAGGGTGGATTACACAAAGTGAAAAAAAAGATTAAATATTAAAGTCGTGCTCCGGTGACCGGCCCCGGCGTTCTGAGCAAACCGATCCGAGGGAGGTCAGCCCTTCAAAGGTCAGAGGTTGGGATGGGGGATGAGAGCAGGGGCGATGAAGAAGAGCCGAGGGACTCGCTCGTGCCCCCTGATCTCCGTCCTCAGTCTGCAGCCTCGGGGCGATTCTCTGCAGCAGTTTCACACAACTGATGCGCAGTCTGAGTTTCAGCCGTCACTCGTCGCAGGGCGGGATATGTCGTAATCTTAAGAGGTGTCAATCACAGGAGATTAAGGCGCTTGAGCCTTACGTCCGGTGTCAGGCTGAGACGACTGCAACCCGCTTCGCCCTCAACCTGCCCTCGACGTACATGTGTGAACAAACATATGAGCGGGCGCAGGTGAAGCGAGCACACTCCCCTCCGGCATGAAAGAAAGATGATGGCATGAATGATGTATTGTACTGTTACACACTACAAACACTCACACACACAGAGAAGGTGCAGGGCAAAGGCTGGAGTGATATGATGGCTTCTGTAATGCTGCAGAGAGGGAACAGAGAGGAGAGAAAGAAAGAAGGAGAGGCTGATTGACAGACGACTCAACCACCGAGTTATTCCTTCTTCCATCACAGAAGGAAAAATAGAGACTTCTCTAGTAAATGAGATTGTATTCGACTGTGAGATTTATATTATAAGCATGACATAATTCAAAGGTGGTGTTTGCTCAGCATGTTGCATGTTGTTACGACGCTCTTGCATCATTTATTGCACAGAATTAATTTTGGCTGAGGAAGCGATTCATTCGATTCATCAGCGATTCAAATAGGTCCCCAGTTGGAAAAACAACTGAGCGAATCAGAGCTGTTTGTGGGCGGGGCTGAAAATGCGGACGTCATCTTCCCGAGTGAAACAAGAGAAAATCGAATACGAGGATGAGCAAACAGGATCAAATATGAGCGGTGATGACAGTGATGCAGCTGTGGAGGCTGTCGTTAATCAATTAACAGAAATAAAAATCTGCATGTCTTTTACAGCATAAAAAAAATCTCCAGGGATTCATGATTAGTGTTGCACCTGTGAGAGGCAGGTTAGGTAAGAAATGATCAACATGGAAGGAAGCAGAGGCTGATCTATTCTGACTTTTAGTCCCTGTTATGGACATGTTGGATCTGTGTTTCTGTAAGTTTTTGACCCTTGGCTGGAGAGTTACAGTCAAGGTGATTTGAACTTACTGGAAAACTCCCCTGGCATAAATACTGTAGACAGACAGATGGTTGGCAGATAGAAACAAAAGAACGAAGGATAAACTAACAGGCAGATAGACAAGCAGAGACAATCACACTCCTTGTTTCTGACTCTTGACGTCTGGCCTAAAGCCTGTCCATCAGCGTCTCTGCCAACAGCTGGCAGAACATTGACATTTACAAGGTCACAAAAGTGCAGGACACCAGCGATTCAAGTTATATCAAGTTATATCACAACATGAGCAACTCAAGCAAACAGAGCAATTCTTCGGTATGTCCATTGCTTTTACCTGCGTGTCCCTGCAGGTGCATGGTGGCTGCGGCTCCGTCTGTTAACCACAGGGTGTGTGGATGTATTCCCTGGCTCGTCCTCTCTACGTGTTCAAGAGTCCTTCAGCAAGACGATAAACTCCACCAATGGTTCAGTGTCTTGCATGACGGCTTGTTGTCACTGTTGCTTCATTGTTTTTAATCAACCATACCACAGAAAGCTGTTTTGGTTGATCATTCTCATGAATGCAAATTAACCAATTAAACTCAATATTAGTTGCTGCATTTGTTGTGTTCAGGAGCCAATACACACATTCTCTGTTTATCCTCTGATGCTCCTGTTTGTTCAGGTTTGCAAAGACAACGTTAAAAGCAGTTCAAAAACTATACTGTAATGACTCATTCTGGGAAGTTCCTCACAAATATTTTTGTTGTCAATGCAGATTTTTCATTTACATAGCAACTGTCGTGACATGATAACATCTTCAGTATTCTGACTCAGCTCTGAGGGGACACCTGGAAGTGTGACTCACGCCAAGGATTAGCGAGGTGGGTTTTGTTGGCATTCATTTGGGGTCGAAAACGTTCATGGGTCGACTTCTGTGACTCTTCAGAAGGTGCTGTTTTAACCAAATGGTTTTGTGCAGGGTAGTAATAAACTGCAACACACCATTTCACAGATTCAGCTGAACGAGTGAAAGTGTATCAGACTGATGATTATGTTTCTGAACCAGCCATGTCAGACAGATAGGTGCTGCTGCACAACACACAACACCATGCGATTGATGCTGAGCTTGCTGTGGGCACTATGGTAGGTGTCGAGGTGATGCATGTTTCAGATGCTAAAATAGCAGGTTTCAGCACAGAAGCATATGAAATAGATTGAATCAGCTGTCTAATAAAAGCCTGCTTCACCCTGCACTAAGCCATAGACAAGCATTGGAATATGATGAAGATGAAACTTACAACTGAAAACCACACTGAATATCAAAGTGCTTTTGTTTTCAACCACACTAACGCTGTAACTTCATGGGCTCGTCACGTACCATAGCACAACCAAAAGAAACATCAACACACTTCACCCAAATGAATAAAAAACACAAACAGAAATTTGCACGAGTTACAACACGAATGTGAAAACTGCGCTCGTGTTCCAGGGAAGCTAACTTTGAACGGATTCCTGTTTCTGGGCTCAGGCGGTGCCAGCTCAGTCCTGACACAAACACGCCACACCTGAGTGCCTTTCCACCATCAGTGCCAGCAGAGATAAGAATAACAGAAAAATATTATGGAATTTTTTATGAATGATTTATAGTATAGATAATAGTGTCGCTTACAACCAGCAATTAACCAAAACAGCTAATTATGACCGTTTCTTATCCTGCAGAGTTTTCATTTCTGTTTGGATGAATTTTGGTGAAGTCAATTTCTAAAATGAGTTTTTTGGTTAAAACCCTTTAAAGCTTATGTTGCTTGGTGTTTCTCTACCTTTATTTTAGGTATAACGCGATCAGAAGAGCCATCATTTATTTTATGAGGGATACTAGGCATGTACTAGGACAGACTTTTATTTGTAATTTTTGTACGAATGCCGAAAGGTTTTCAACACAAAGCAAATCTATGAATGTATATAGAAACAATGGTGATAGGAAAGTATATGTATTTTGGATACCCATGCACCCAGACTGTTGCCATCTCAAGCTGACTTCATGAAAGTCAAAGTCGATGATCAACACTTGTGGATTAGTGTGACTAACGTTGAGAGTTCTTCTTCACGATAATCCTTCCTCTTCTCTGTAACAACCCTATGAGACACCCTGTGAGATGACCCATCCTCTGACATTAACAGAGTCTTGGAATGTGCTTTTTGTGAAGAAAGGGCAGAATTGCTTTCAAGACTACCATCTCAATTACTCCTTTAACTTATTGCCCCGGGGCTCTGCTCATCATTCACCTGCTGCTGGCCTGAAGGGCAGCAGAGAGAAACAAAGGCTTTTAGAAGGCTTTACACAAAACAGCTTGTTTATCAGGTAACAGTTGCAGGACCGACACCACCCACCTGCTCAGCTCCCAGTCCTGCATTTCAAAACATAAAGGAGAAGCTCTTTATCTATTAACAGTCGTTTGATGTCAAAAAGTCCCTTTAATCACTCGGTTAAGGTTTCATATCTTTTTCATTCCCAATAATGAGTCTGGACTTAATACATCCAATTCATCCATTTTCCACAGAACCGCATGATCATCCGATGTTCACTGGAATATTAATAATTAATATTAAAGTGCGCAATTTAAATGTGAACGTGTATTTGACGCGCGTATAACACAGAGGGAACCTTGTTCTACAGCAGTACACTTTGTTTGGCAGTACTCACACTGGAGTGCCACTGTTGATAATCTGATCTGATCATCTCACGTCGACTTGTAAAATTTGTACTGATGCCAAAACCGCAGAGGTTTCTATTGTTTTCCATCGGGCGAACTGTTAAAACTTGTTAAAGCGTTTAGAAGAGAAGGACTCTAACTGTATTCTGTAACCGTATTCTTTATTTTCTTGTCTTTCAAATCTATTTTCCTGTGGCCCTTTAAATCAGGAATCTCCGGGATGCACAACGTGCCCAAATACATCTGCACGACAGTTTCTTTTATACTTGTGTTGAAACCATCTCCCGACTTCAAATCAACGCTCTTGACGCGCATGTCTGCATGTTGCATTGTCGATGGGATTTGGAGGGTTTGCAAGTCAGCTTCTCTGCAAGCCTTTGTGTATAATTCCAGCATAACTCCTTATAGCATGAATAAGGATTTCTCATTGACTTGCTCTTGTTTTTTTTTAAGTTTGAGATAAGAAGTTTTTTGTTTTTGATGTTGCACGTATCAATGGTGAAAAAGGCCTCTGCCCAAAATGTCCGTGCATGAATAAATCATTTAGTCTGAGAGCTGTCCAGCTGATGATCTTTGAAGAATAAACATGTGAGCAACAGGCTTTCATCAGCGTGCAGCCTCCAGACAAGTGGAGTCAGTCCGAGGTGACTGTTCTGCCTCGTGGCACAAAAATGCACTCAGATATAATACAATGTGTTCACAGGACTCGAATCAGGCAGTAGGCGAGTTGAGGGGGGGTGGGTGAAGGAGGATGCCATCCCCCCTTCGTCACCTGTCACCCCCCCCTCAATAGCCTGAACTCTCTTGATCATTTAGCTAACTGACATTTGTGAAAGTTAGAATCTGTGGCCTCAACCTCTGAAATATCAGTCACCTGACTGTACTGTGTCAGTTTTGATTGGATCTGTAATATTCTCTATATATTGCGCTATAAATACTTCTATATGACATTCTAGAACAAGTACTACTTCATGATCAAAATGACAAAAAGAAAAGTGCGATTGTGGAAGAGGATCATACAGACACACTGGTGCCTCTAGTATTCTTTTCATATTTCTATAATCCTTCAGTGACGTCTGTGCTGCTGAAACACACCCCAAGACCAAACCACCTCCGGAACAAAATATTTCACATACATGACTACATAGTTTTTACTATAGATGTTAGCTTCCATTAGGCCATGCCCGTCTTAAAAATGAACAAATCACCGTTCATGAACGAGTCTTTAGTGTTAAATTTTGATCTGTCACACAACATGAGAAAAATAAAACCGTGTTGTAAGAAAGTGACCTGAATCACTCAGACTCAAACAAACTATTACATGGGTCAGATTTATTTATGATGTGAACTCAGCTCCACTGAGTCTCTCTGGAAATTTTGTTTTTTTTCCCCCTCCTTCTTTGTAATCACTTTCCATCTCACTCCGTGTGTGAGATCAATACAGAGCAAAGATAAAAACCAGATGATGAACTCCAAATGACCAACTAAGTGGTGTAAATTGATTGTTTGCACTGCTGCACCACTGTGTATGTAAATGTGTGTGTGTGTTAGTGTATGGATGTGTGTGTGTGTGTGTTCCTGTCTATGGTTATGTCCCTGTGTGTGTGTGTGTGTATGTGTGTGTGTGTGTGTGTGTGTGTGTGTGTGTGTGTTCCTGTCTATGGTTATGTCCCTGTGTGTGTGTGTGTGTGCCCCACAGGGAGTGTGTGCTCTGTGATCCAGGTAATGCAGAGCAGAGAGCGAACAGGAGAACAAACGAGAGGCGACCGCTCTTCATCCATCTTCTCTCTCTCTGTCTCTCTGTGACCTCGTTCATCCCGTCTTCATTTATTGATCGATGGGATGACGCTGTGTTGTGTTTACAGGCCGGTCATGACAGCCGGGTGACAAGAGTCCACAGGGGACACGGGGGAAAGAGAGTCCCACAGCAAGTACTGACTGATAATTGCTGATCTTCAGGGTCCGGTCACACCTGCAGTTTATGATGATGAATTTCATAACAAATCAGTGAGAAAAGTTCATTTCAGTGGAATCACAGTCAGTGGATTTTCTTACAGAGGCAAAACACATCTGTGCTTTTGCATTGAGTTCAATCAAGCTTTGACATATGATATTTGCACCATTGACTTTTGGACAGTCCTGACCTCTGAAGGTATAAATAGAACTAATGATAAATCTGTCCCTTTTTTTGGTTTTTCATTTTGCCACTAACGAAACAGGCTGCAAACAACAGTAATACTAATAATAATTTCATGTGCTTGTGGTAATGTAAGAGGATAAGAAGAATAAAAGGTTACACAATTCATGGAAACCAGACAATAATCCATTGTTTTAAAATGACCACTCTGATGCTTTATTAGTTTTTGTTTTTGCCTGATTGGATTCAAACTACAAACTCATTATTCATCCCATCCAGAAAACATTTCAGTGGCTTTCGTTCACAATCACTGCAGACGTTTCCCACATCGGTCGGTCAATAGTGGTCGCATGCAATCTGCATCCAGCATTTTAGCATGTGGCTTCCTTATTGGCATTCCCCTCAGAAGCAGCATGTGATTATGGGTGTTGACGTTCAGAGGGGTCGGCCATGACTCCGATAATTAGTAACACTGCGCTGATTCAAATGATCCATCATGGCGATGCCTCGCAGATGAAGCCAGTGATTCATCATCATGTGGAAGGTCTGAAGCGAGATTTCTTAAACTGAGGACACTGAATGAGACGACCCTGCTGCTGGAGAGACTTTAATGAGCTTTGATCCAACATAGGGAGAAATTTAGTGAAGCAACACAAACATGGATTGCAAAGGAAAAATTCAACGCTTTCAATACCTGTTTCTCCCATATTTCAACAACAATATGTGTCATTTTAAGACGAACTGAAAATATTGTCTCTAACTAAATTTGAGTTCAGGCTGCGCAATATTTTTGTCTATTAAAACAGTCACTGTGAGAGACATGATCGACCACACATTGGTCCCTACGCAGTCCTCGCTCTTTCACATGTGTGACGCCACCGGGATGGAGATGCTGGCACCAACTTCCTGGAACAAACATGCAAACAAACCGCGGTGGTGTGTACGATTACCGGCAGTGTTGTGTTCGGAAAAGGTTAAAGAAGAAAGAAAAAGCAACTGTGTCCTGTGACCATCGTCATGCACAATTCATGGAGTTTTTACTGGGCAATAGAAAGCAAAAAAAATAATAAAATCTTTCTCTTTTTGTTGGGATGTCCCAGTCTTTTCAGTTGATTAATATCTGGGTTTTGTCAACTTTTATTAAGTTGAAATCAACACTGGGAATGAATGGGCTGAAACCAACACATTGGCTCCTCCCATTTTTGGGAGTCTACCAAATTTTCACACAAACCAACAACATCAAATTTTGAGTTAAATTTCCTTGTGTTACAGGGAAATGCAAAATGGAACTGAACTGAAGTGAATAAAAATATTTCAAAAGCAGAAGTATTAAGTTGAAGTCAACACTGGAAATGAATGGGCTGAAACCAACACATTGACTCCTCCCATTTTTGGGAGTGTACCTAATTTTCGCACAAACCAACAACATCAAAATTTGAATTGAGTTAAATTTCCTTGTTGTACAGGCAAATGTAAAATGGAACTGAACTGAAGAAAGAGTTAATGAGTAATGAGTTTTACTAAATATATATTTGAATTTCTCTCTACATGTTGGAGGTTTACACAATTGATAATTGAGATAATAACATCTGCTGTGCTGATTAAAAATTTCCAGCTCTAACATAGAGATCTTTACGTTTTCTCTGTACAATTTTTTAAATTAGTGGTTCTTGCTAAAGTAAACTGTTGTTGGGAAGGAAGACACAGTAGTTTTACTTTTGCATCATTTGAAAAAAATTTTTTTTCCTGCTTAAGCAGAGTAAAATGAAAGTTAATCATTGAGCGTCACACCCCATTTGGAATAAATCCCGTGGGGTAAACAGCTGCAAGGCTTCATCTGGTTGACTGTTTTACAGACGGCGACAGACATGGAGCAGAGGGCGTCGGGTCAATAGTGATAATAGCAGCAGTCGGAGGCTTGTCTGAGAGAGGCAGGACAGAGACAGATGTGGCTGCTGCTATAGATCCACGCTGCATTATCTGTCCGGCCCCGGGCCAAACGACACAGCCACTCAGGACACAATGGGAAGTACAGGTACACACACACACACACACACACACACACTCACACACAGAAACACACAGGAACATTGTTCAAGCAATTATTGATGTCTTCACTTAAACATTGCATGCAAACCTTATACGAAGATGGGAAAGGATGAAAGGAAAATAATAATTTTTTTTCAAGATAGAAAATCCAGATAGATCTTCCAAATCGAGGCAAGGACATCTGAATGTTCCCAAAATTGTTTTATAATGGACATTTTCATTCTGCATGTGATACAGATTTGCTTCAACTATAATGAAAGACAATCACAGGATGCATCATTTTAAAGTTAGTAAAAGTTCCTTGTTTTAACGTCATTTATCATCAGCTTTAACATCAAACTTTCTCATGAAAAGTTTTTTTTTTGAGATATGCTTCTAATAATCAAAAAGATAAAGTGGCCAAAAACAATCAGTAACATAAAATTGTTCCATAACATTCATCCGATTAATGGTCAGTTTTATGTCTATACTCTCTGTTCTCACACATACTACAGTCTTAAGCTTTCAACTTTTTGAATCTCCCGCCAGCTCAACGCCGTCATGTCATCAGATACACGCACCTGTCGTGACACACACACGCCCAGAAACAAAAGTCTGACCTATGAACAAAGAGCAGCGCCACGCGTCGCACAAAGCCAAGGAGACACCAGAGGAGTGTGTCGGTTTGAGCCGCCTCCATCCTCCTTGTCTGGAAAACAATGACAGACGAGAAGAACAGGTAAATCTGTTGTTCAAATTCAAAGAGATGAAGTGATTTGACAGACAGGGGTTAACGGAAAAACAGTTGCCAGAAACCTACAACTGAAAACTGTACATGAACGTTACCACTAATTAAGTCTGGAGATGGTGCATCGATAACTGATGACACTTTATCTGTGCTTATTGGATTAGTTCTTAGACTATAGGCGCATTCAATAGTTCATCATTTGTTTCAATCAAGCTTCAAATTACAGCAGAAGAAGGAAGTAGAAGATGTCATCATACCCGGAAAAAGTCTTAGTGAGGGCGAATAGTTAAGTCCAAGGTGTGTAACTTTGAAATGGAAATTTTTAACTGCGCAGTCTCAGAAATCTGCCTCATAAGCCTGAAAGAGATCAGGTGGCTCGATGCAACCTATTTTTTTTAACAGCAGGAAATATAGACACCATTGTAATAACATCACTGTCAAGTACATTGTCATCTGTGAGTCTTTGAATCTTTCTGCTTGGATTCATTGGAACAGATGACGAGTGAAAGCCGAATGTAAAATCCAATTATTCCTCCAATTATATGAGAACTAATTTAGAGCTTCTGGTGGTAACTTTTCATTGTGTGTTTGTGCAGTGAAGCCGACTCTAAAAGGTCCAGACATGAACGTATGGTAACATGGCCGACCCCCGGCGCTGTAGCACTTGTAGGAGAGAGCGCTGGCCTGCAGGTCCTATTGTTCTGAACCCATCAGGCCCAGCAGGGACTGGGCTACAGGGGTCAAAGGTCGATTCAGTCTTTTAAATCGCGGACCTTGTTTTCCAGATGACTGCCAATTAAATACCCCCCTCCTTCTTCTTCTTTCCTGCCGCGGCTGAGCTGACAGAAATATGGGGTTTGTTACAGTCAGGATGAAAAGAAAAGACAACAGACAAAAAAGGGAAGTAAATAAAAACAGAGGAAAACTTCAGCTTTAAGTAGATGTTATGTTATTAAAGTTTTATGATGCTGAATTTAGTTTCACTGAAACTGAAATGCTTGCTGGGGTGTTAATCAGGAGGGTTGTGGAAAACTGACTTTACCTTAGCTGAGCTAGATGCTGTGTGAGGCTGTACATAGACCCAGCAGTGCTTTGGGTTAATGGCTCATCATGCTCCGTCTATCAGGGGTCATGCTCTGTACCAAATTTCATGGCAGTCCATCCAGTGTTTGTCTGTAATTTTACGCCAAAAATATCAGCTTGCTGGTGCAAGAAGAAAAGCCAGGAGGTCGCAAAAATCAGTGGGATTCATCCTCTGGGGACCATGAATGTCATATACTGTTACAACATATCATGGAAATCCACCCAGTAGTTAAGATCAAAAATGGTGGAGTGACCATCCAACCTGTTATCCTGTTAACTGCAATGTTATTTAATGCAGTTTTCACCAGGACTTCTTTATTATGAATTTTATAATCTGATTATCAACAACATTTTAAAATTATCTAGATAAACTGATAAATTCCCCAATTTTTTTCTTCCTGAAAATAAAAACTGAATTGAGAATCACAAACCCTGTATTATTAGACACTGTAACTGCCACACACACAGACACACCCTCCTTCCTTGACATCCATCCATATGTTGTTCCCTGAAGGAGGAGGAACAGTTATATGACGGCATCTATAAAACACAGCAGAGTCATCTTCACCATTCTCTCTGTTCTCAGCCCTCAGGACGTCCTGAAGCTCCTCCAGTCCTCTGTCTTTCCTTTAACTCCCTCTGATCTCTGAGCTTCATCGAGCTACTGTTTAATCCTCTGTCTGTGTCTCTATTAGCCTGCATGAGGTCAACATGACTGTCAGCCAGTCAATGTGAGATGATTTGTCTCTGAGCCTTAATGGGCACACACAAATGAACACTGGGTTTAGAAGTTGAGCTGGCTATCAATTTCTTTTTCTTGAAATCTTTTTCTTTGGCTTGAAATTTCCCAACTCTTGTCCACACGTTTTAACCTCATAACCTCAGATATACTCTGTACTTCTGCAGCTGGCTAGATTATGAAAATGGGAAATGGGTTTTTGTTTTATTAATTTGTTGTGAGCTTTTAATTTTGAGTCTTACAACTAACAGATTTTCCAGATGTTTATAACTTTTAAATTTGTGAACTATTTGGTGAAGTTATAAAACTGGTGGTTTAATATAATGCAAATTGGTTTCACTTTTTCATTTTAGATTTTATTTCATATTGCAAATTTATTTTAGTAAGAGAAGCTGCAGGGTTTGCCATTAGCTGCGAGACTCAAATGTTACATTCAGAATTAATTTTTCATGCTACATTCATATTTTGACCATGAATAATAATAAATATAATTTTTTGTATAGTATAATTTTCTTATGGGAGCTGCATTTGGAAATAACAAAGACATAACCGGCAAAAATAGAATCAAAACATGAAAAGACAGAATTTGAAGTAAAAGAAAATGGCAATGAAGTAAAGGTAAAACAACAACCAAAAAAAATATTTTTAACATTAAGAAAATCTTTCTAATAAAAACAATAAAAAAGCAAAATGCTAACTGATTAGCATTAATACATTAAACTGATAATAATACATTATAATTATGTTATAAGAACCCTGATGTGAGATTGTTTCAAGTATGACATACCTTTATCCCAAAAAATTCCTGTGGTGCTCAGGCCCCGCCCACTGAGGTTGAATTGAACCAATGAGATTGTTTCTGGCTCCCACACACATTTGTCTGACTGTGATCTGCCACATAAAGACCCAGACAGCGAGGACAGCTCTGTGGCCTGTGGAATGGCCTGTTGAATGTGAGAATGTGTAATGAACAAGAGGCATTCATTATAGATCACACACATCATTTATTCATCCCTCTGCTCTGTCCGTCTGTCTGTAAACACGCCTGTGATCCACCGTGTGTGTGTGTGTGTGTGTGTGTGTTTTGATGTGATTCTGTGTGGCTGCTTTGATAGTTCATGTTCTTTTTGAGTGTAAAGTATTTACAGGTGTTTGTGTGTTTGATTCACCTGTATGTGTGTGTCAGAGGTGATCTTTCTACTACTAAGGCACTATTTGCAGTCTGATGCAGCAACTTCCCAAACGAAAGCCCCTAATGCAAACCACCGTCCAATCAAAACACGAACAATGATCTTCCAGGTAGGTAGGTCTGTAACTTTCTATACTCTCTGTTCATACAGTTTTTCTATCAGTCTCTCGTCTTAATGGCCTCTGAAATGCTGATATCAACAAAACGCATTAATGCTCCGGTGAGTGAGACAGCTTGATGAGCGCCGAGTGCAGATGATCTATGGATCAAATCTTAGGGAGTCTCTCTCCAAGACGGCAGGACGGTAATTTGTTGTGTTTCGACATGTGCAGATATCAATATGGTGCATTATGCCCGTGCACTTCATTTCAGACAAACACACCAGGGAATATAAGTAAAGAAAAAAACATCAGTCGAGCTCTTGAGAACAACAGTTTGTTTTATTTGGAGTGATGAAAAAATGTAAAATACAGAAGCTAAATATGAATTTTTCTGCAGCTGTAAGACAAAAAAAATTTGAATATTTTCCAGCTACAGTCGTAAACTTGTACTTACATCAATTCACAGAGGCTTCCAGTAAATGAAGGCGAGTTCATTTCCTTCCTCAACGATTCTTCACCTGCAGACTTTTGAACCTGCCTCCTTTCAGCTGCAGGTCGTCCTTATTATCGTGAAGAACCTGCAAGACAGCACATGCAAACAGTCAGACGTCAACTCAGCGTGAGATTCTGTGCACTTTACTTCCTTCAAATAGTAAAACAAGTTCAAACTAACTGACGAAATTTGTGGGATGTCATTACCCAACAGAAGCGTACACATCCACAGGATGTCAGCGCCTTCCAAACTGTCACGAATGACAGATGATCTGATCTGATCTGATCTGCCACAGCTTTATTAAAATATTTGAATATTATTATTGAAGCAACAGTCGAGAGTTAGATGATCTGTTTTGTCAAGATGAAGGTGAGGCCTGCAGCAGACTAGTTCAGCTTAAAGACTGGAAACGGGGAATCATCCCCTCTGGCTCTGTCCAAATTTAACAAAATCGGCCCAACAACAATTTTAAAATTAACATCCATCTTAAAACTAAACTGTAAATGTGAACATTGGAGATGGAACTGGAGTCAAAATCCAAGAATGTGTTGAACCATCCATCCACCTCGACCTCCTCCATACAAGATAACAAATTCTTAACAATTACATCTGGAGAATTATAATTCTCATAGTTACAGGAGATTAATGTAAACATTAATTCTTCTTAGGAATTTGAACAAATAGCTGATGCTGTTGATTTTTTGAATCTGATAATTTTTTTTTTTTTTTTTTAATTTGCTGAATGTTCACAAATGTCATCACAGTTAAATATAAATAGGCAAATATTATCACACGTTTTTGGTGATTTCCATTAGAAATGAACTTGTTGAACAGCGTGTAACAGCGCTGGTTACTATAGAGGCCTTTTGTAGCTCAAAGCTTAGAGAAGCAGCAACTAAACTCATTTGTCGACGGGTGAATGACGGGACTTGATGAGTGAAGTGCGGATGTTATGTACTCGGGGTTGAGTCAGACGCTTTTGCGAGCCTCTAAGATGGGATGGTAATTTGCTGTGTTTTGACATGTCAGATATCAATATGGTGCATTATGCTCCTGCACTTCATTTCATCCAGATAGACAAGGGAATAAGAGCAGAAAACTGCTTAGAGTGCGTAATTGACGGCGACCGAAAGGTTTGAGGAACTTGTTTGTGAGTAATTCATTTGAATCCTTGTTTTTCTGCTTAAGAAGGACGTTCTCAAGGGACATTTGTGTATGTATAAAATTGAAAAGGAAAGTCAATTATTCTCAGGGCTTTGACGGAAATGTACAGACTGTAGCGATTCAAGAACTTTTTTTTGCACATTATGCAAAGTGAAACCATCACTCAAACTGCATCCTTACCTGAACCAGAGTAATTCAACTGATTAATAAAGTTAAAGTTTCTTTCTTTTTCTTTTTTTTTCTTTTTTTTTTTCTTACAAATAAATCATTTACTTAATCTACACTGGTCATATTCAGTTTTCTCCAATACAAAACAAGTTTAAGTGATAATTATGTTTAGACTTTTTTTTTTTATCTCTCTGTTTATATGTTGCCAGGAGCAGTGGTTTTCAGATCTGCACCTCTTCAAACTCACTTGCTCATCGACTCTTACTCGCTCCATCACGTTCACCACATCTTCAGATCATTAATTTAAGACATACGTGTTGTTCTGCCTTCAAAATCAAGCCTGGCACAAGTGTGGCATTCATGAGCAGCAGCTGTCAGCGACAATAACTCGTTGTATGTCACCACAGAGTAACAGGATACATTCAGTACTTTGCAGAGCTGATGCTTCGGCCCATGTGCCATATGCTCTCCCACGGCTGCAGGTAAAGCTTAACCAGAAAGGCTGCTGGATGTGGCGCAGGTTCTTATTTCCTGTGTTTACTCTGTTCACCACAGAATGGTTATAAGGACAACGGTTGAAGTGGAACGACCAGCACTTTGTGTCTTCTTGGCATGTGAGAATACTTCAAATCGCCATATCTGAAAAAAACAAAGCTTTAAAAATTTCGGTTGGAAGGTTGAGTCAAGGGAAGCAAGTGGAGTTGGTGAGATAGGTGCAGTTACTCATGTCAAATAATGTCAGTGGTTCGATTTCTGCAGCAGCCAAATATTTCTTTAAATTCCATAGTGAATCCCAATGAGCTTAGCAACTGTAGATTTTACCACTTTAGTACATTTTTGGAGTTTTAAGTCAGACTCAAACACTTAAGTTTTGAAATAAACTAAAAAGTTTAAAGTGAGCTGTGAAACCAATTTGTCAATATTTGGGTACTTGAAAATTAAATGGCTGCAATTGGAGATATTAGATTATTAATTGTTTCATTTATATTAATTTGAAATAGAGTTTTTTTTGTATCTAAAACTCAAACATTCAAGTTCTTCTAAAGAAAAAAACTGAGTTTGACTTAAAACCCAAAACGGTTAGTTATAAGAGTTCAATTAATGATTTATACTTATTATTATATATTTTCTAAGTGTATTAAAAACATCAGCTCTAGTGCAGCTTTTCAAAACTGGTACAATTTGTTGAGTCCATAATTATAAAATAAATCTAATAAGATAACGATCAAATTGACAGATTTAATTAGTCATAAAACTACATAAAAGATAAATAACTGTGGGAATAAAATAAAAAGAAACGCTGTTTCTAAAAAGACATTTTAGCAAAATGAAAATGAAAACAACATGTAATCTAATCCTTTACACCCAGACACTGAGAGCCAGTAAAGCTGTCAAACAAACAATCAATATCTTCCTCTGTCCAATGATGAACCTTCCATTACGGCCATAACAATCCTCATCACCATAACAACCCATCAGCATCAGATCAGATCCTCCTCCGATCAATGTGACTCTTCTCCTCCTCAACACTTTCATCTCCTCAATTAATAATTCAGACGCTTGATTGGCAGATCAGGATCAATTAACCAATTAAGCTTCCTGCACGGGGTTCAGTTTTGTGCTGTTTTCTGTCTTTCTGAGTCGAAGCCAAAGACGCTGGAACTGGTTTTGATTGACAGGCCACAGTGTAGCCATCACACTTGTCACCTCAGGGCACAAACTGAGTCCTCCATCTGATCAGAAGTCCATCTGCCAACCTGACATCTCACATTCGCTGTAATTGTGAATTTGCTTCTGTGGAGTCCGAGGGTCACAGACGGTACATTTGTAAATAAAAGCAGAGATTCCCATGTGGAGTAAACAACTCTCTATTTCTTCATTCTCTCCTTTCTTTACTATTCGAAGTTGAACTCGAGTCGAAGTGTTGAAAAGTTGCCTGAATTGATCTTGGTGCTTCAGCCTGTGTCAACTCTGGTGGTAGACGTCAACAAATACTTCACAGTACAAGTACAAAATACTCACCTGGAGCAGTCCTCGGGTTCCTCTGCTCAAACTTCAGGGTGAAAGTATTGCAAAGTTTGTCGTTAAAAGAAGAGTAAGATTTCGATTTTGGCTTGGTTAGGAAACATGCATGAACAAGCTGAACTTAATTAAAACTAAAGACAAAGACATGATGATCTCTGGGAGACATGTTAAACACAACGAGAATTTAACCTGACAGCTTCTCAGTTTAGACTAAGGTGAAGTGTTTACTCACTCATTATATTCACGGCAGGAAGTTGTAGTGACAGAGACAGAAGCAAAGTGAGAGAGCGAACGAGTAAATAAATGAGTAAGCGACCAAATAATTGAACGAGGGAGCTTCAATTCCATGAGAGAGCGATTAGATGAATGACTCGGAGTTGAGTGTGTTTGCTGCACTGACAATACTCACAAACATCAGATAGTGTAGAAAGACATTTTAAAACATTGGACATATAAAAGAAGTGTCGTCAAATGTAATTAAGGGGTTTGCTAAATCATCTAATATCAGTGTTAATATGATCCTTCATCCCTCCTCCTCCTGACAGTCATCTCTTTTCTCTGTTTTGACTCCCAGGTTTCTCTCTCTCTCTCTCTCTCTCTCTCTCTCTCTCTCTCGCTATACCTTGCAGTGGATGCAGTCATTAAATATTCACAGCTCCATTCTGGGCTAATTGTCCTCAACATGGCAGAGAGCAGTGGAATGAAATTAACCCATTAGCCAGGAACCGCTTTCATCAGAACAGCGGGCCCAGGAAGTGTGTGTGTGTGTGTGTGTGTGTGTGCGTGTGTGTGTGTTTGTGTGCGTGTGTGTGCGTGTGTGTGTGTGAGAGGCTTTCTGTTCTGACACTCACTCGTGCAAGTTCATGCCAACGTGCGCTGAACAGATGCATCACCGCAGACGTCATCATTCAGGGATGTTTGAGACATATGTGTGTTTGGTTTTTTTTTTTATCTGGTGGCATTAAAAAAAAAAATTAAATCTGTTTTTGCTATTTTCTTTCCTCTTTTCTGTCTTAAATTCCTGGCTCACCCAGTTCCACCAATCTTCTCTACTCATTTTAAAGGCGCAATAAGACTGAATTTCTATCCAATAACTTTTTTTTTTTTTTCCAGGAACAGGTATTCATTTAAAATTTTAGTTTTAAAACAGGAATCAGCTGATAAAATACAAAGCTTCACTCTGGCTGTAATGATGCTGAAGTTTGACTCCAGATGTGCACAGATATCCCAGCATGCTCAGCGCTGTGAACGACCTGTACAGAAGAAAATGTATCAAGTTCTAAATTGGAGTGAGATTTTTTTCAGTGTAATTGAACCTGCTCCTTTCTTTTTCTTCCTTTTCTCATTGCTTCTTTATTTAATTCTCATTGGTTCCTTTGCTTCCTCTTCCTTCTTTTTTTTGTCTTTCTTTCCATCTTCCCTCTGTCTTGGTCACCAGGAGCCCCTCTCATAGCTCTGGTCATTAGCGCTCTATTGAATGTATTGACAGGGTAAAGTGGTCCCACTTAACAGCACAGAGGGCCTCACTCTTGTGACAGTCTCCAGAGAGGGAGGACGAGCGAGGACGAGGAGGAAGGGAGAGAGAGAGAAAGATGGATCAAAATGGATGAAGCAGATTTTGGAGGGTTGACATGAGCTCAGTTTCATTTGAACACAATCAAAAAAATCTGTTTACATGAACAGTCTTTGGTTCATTTAGAATTTGAGCACCCGTCTCTATAAAGTTAAAAACACGTATGAACATGTGTGAACATGTGTGAAGAAATGAGGTAAGAAGGGAAGAGAAGTCAAATTTCAAATAAAAAAACACCAGATTACCACTTGGCAAAGATGCTGTGTTAACTTCATTCACCTCTGGGACTGAGCTGCAACCTGTCGGCTAATTAAGACGCCGCCTCATTTCTGCCTCATTAGTGCTAATTTCTCTTCTTCCTTCCCTCCTTTGTTTATTTCTCTGTTCTCTTTCCATTCTCCTTTTCAGCCTCCCAAAAAACGAAGAAAAAACCCCCCAACTCCTCCGTTTGTTTGTTTTCCTCGTTCCACTGCATCTGTCGCGGTGGAGAAATTAAATTTGATAAACGAGTCGATCTTTAAATATTAATTATGTATTAATTACATTCGCAAGGCAAAACAAACCTTGCTTAATGATTTATGAGGATCAGTCCCACTTTACTCCCGTTTTCATTGTCCAATGAGAATCAGGAGAGAGGAGGGAAATAGAAGGGCTGGCAAATTGAAACAATGAAACAAAGTGTGATTAGAGAGCGAGCGAGACGCTGTGACTGTGTGTGTGTGTGTGTGTGTGTGTGTTTTCATGCTTTAAAGTGTGAGACATTCAGGCCATGGATGAACCTTTTAGAAACAAGATAGACATTTTAACAGAAACCCCACAAAGAAGAAGGAAAGCAGACAAAACAGAAAAGATGACGAGACTCAATTTGCCGACACTTTCTGCTCGTGTTTGACCTTTGACCCGCCCTCATCTTCCTTCTTAAGTTACATCCCATGTGGACCTCATGACCTCTGACCTCCCTATGACCTTGGTTCTCTCCACAGTCTGAACAACTTGAGTCAGGACATATAATATAAAACATGTTTAAGTCATTTTTTTTTGCATGCAAGTTTTTAAAATTTTTATTTGTGTAAAAGTACAAAAGTATCGGCAACAAAGTTTACTTCAGGTATCAAAATTAAAAGTACTGGCTCCTGACAGTGTTATATTATTATATCAGTGGATGATTATAATTGATGGATTAACATATAAGCATCTGGTTGAGTTGGAACTGATTTTAACTGCTTCATATACTTTTAAATAGTTTAATCTATAACAATGTGTTGTATTTTATGAACTGATTTTAGGTTTGTCAGATGTTACAATATAACCTGTAAAATGATTAGAGACTATGGCTGTGAAATAAAAGTACAATATTTGCTCCTGAAATGAAGTAGCAGTAACACAGTTTACATGTTAGTGTGTACTACGATTTTGGAANGAGAGAGAGGGAGAGAGAGAGAGGGAGGGTGAGGATGAGGGAGGAGACCTCAGAGGGGGAGGGGGGGTTGTAATCTATCAGGGGGAGGGCTAGTCCAGAGGGTAAGAGGGCTGTGAGACTTGAGAAAAGCCTGGGGGTAAACGCTGACAGGGAGGGTGAATGGACTCTGCAGGGTGGCTGAAAATGACTCGAGGTGAAAACGAGACAAACACTGAAGATATGTCCTGACAGGAGATTCTGACAACTGTCCCTGTTTCTCTGGATTTCACAAGAAACACCATCAGAAACATAATCCTCATGCTTAATAAACCCGACCTCTTCCCCTCAGATGTTTTCGCTGATATAAGAAAATGAATTTGCTTCCTGCTTTGACATTGAGCAGAATTAAATTGAGGTGTGTTTTTTTTTTTATTTTGCACAGTCCTGACATTTTTCTGGACAGTCTCCAATAACATATTTCAAGTTTCATGGACTAACCAGTGATACATTGTACTGTGTTAATGATGGGTTGTGATGTCTGTCTTCAGTTTTCCTTATCTAAAAAATATGTCTGTTGTTCCATTAAAGCTGGAAATTAGCAGATACATCCAACACCAGTAAGAGAAATACGAAAATAAATAAATGCCATGATCTTAGTCAGAAAGAGCATCAAATATTTGGATGGGTTGAGCAGCTTAAATCTACATATACCTCACATGCTGATTAAAGACTTTATGAGTTTGATGTCATATAAAAATTTAACTCCACAAATATATCAAATCCAAAATTGCAAATGAATAATTTAAAAAAATCAACACATTTATATGTCGTTTGATATGAATGATGAGAGAAAGCTCTTACATGCACAATGCAGGAATCCATCACCTTCAACAACATGAAGCACTGAGAACAATATAACACAAGACAGTGAGATAACACTAAGTTCACTTCAAGGTTTTGGCATCGCAAAGCAAATGAACAAATCCTTCAAACTCGTCTGCATCCTAAAAATATGATATGACCTGATGCTGCTATTAACAGAATGAAATTTTTTGCTGCAGTCATTGGTCACTTTTCTAAGAACAATAAAGACACTGCCTCAGTATGAGCCTGAGAAACACTATATGGAATTACATTGAATATGTTCCTGTTGGAGTATATAAAGTTTTTGCACCACAATAGGTATTATGAGGCCTAACAGTGGCGGTGGTGGTGGTGGTGGAGGGGGCACATGAGAGCACAGTCGTAGTAGTGGTTTGGGGGGGGGGGGGTGCTCCACCGAGGATAATGGGAGCAATGGGAGCAGCCCAGGCAGCATATGGCCGGGCTGGGCTGCCTGCTGGTGCACCAGCTGTGGAACTGGTGGCTGAGATCACACAACCACTAAAGAACCTATCATCCCTCCCCCTCCCTCTTCCACCTCTCCACCACGCTCTTATCCTCACCCTCTTTCATCTGTACTTTATTTCCATGAATGGTAACGAACAGCAATTAATGTAAGAGGGGTTTTTTTTTAGAGGATGCGTTCACATATTTCGGGTCAATCTCAATATTTATTCACGTACACATGGAGACTTATTGTCGTCGTTCCTCTTCTTCATATGCAGCATATTCAGTCTGAATGTGACCCCCTGTATGATGTTTGTTGTAGTTTATAAAGTCATAAAAATGTATAATATCTGCATTTTCTCATGTTCTTTTTGCATTATACATTTCTTACAGTGTGATTGGACTTTAATTAATGCCTCAGTTGTATTGTCTCATCTGTTTACTTCCTGCGGATCCTGAGCAACACTGATATATTCTTGGGATATTTGTTAGTTTGTAGTGCCAGTGTGTCTTTCATGCATCTATCTGACTTGCGTCTCCTTAGTTTTTTACTGTGTTTGGGTGACCAAACCAGTTTTCTTTGGAGATTAGTAAAGTCTGTCTATGCATGGAGCAGCTCCTTTATAGCACAACCTTGCTGTAATAGATGAGGGGCAAACATTGTAATAAAGCTAATATGAAGCTTCAGTAGCCTGAATTAAACAAAGTTACATTTTTGTTTGAACAAAATTCCCTCCTTGTGTTTCCACAGACTATGGGTGATTGCCCTCAGTATCTCGTCAAGTTAGTACCCGGACCATAACACCAGTGAAATATAGAACTGCCAGGGTGAAGACGTCGTCTTGATTTGGCTAGATCACATGACCGAAGCCTCATAGCTTCACCTGAATGCTCAGAGAGATGAGGGTCAAAGTCTTCAGTCTGTGCTTTAGAGAGAGCTCACTCTGTGGCCAGTATGAAGTGGGGGATGATTATAGTGACAAAGAACTCTTTCAATCTACACACTGTGTCATGTGACAGATACACACACACACACACACACACACACACACACGCACACACACACACTCCAGCCCGGCTGCTCCCACTCGCTTCCTCGGCTAACCTTTATTTAAATGACAGCTCTTAACAGGCCGATTCCTCCGACCAGCACTCGACACTCTCTCGCTCTCTCAGTATCTGCCTCGCATGCCCCCGGGCGGCTCCTAATGCAGAGGGACAGGAGGTTGATGGGTGTGTGTGTGTGTGTGTGTGTGTGTGTGTGTGAGGCGGGTTAGAGAAAGATGACTCAAGAATCGGGTGTGTCATTTAGCATAAAAGCATCTCCACTTCTCTTTCCGTTTTTGAATCTTCCTTTTCCTGTGTTACTTTTCTTCCTCCATCCTTTTTTTATCCCTCCTCCTCTTCATCTTTTCTCCTTCTCTTCTCCCAACTTGTCTCCTCCTCCTCTCCTACTCGTCACCTTCATTCCTCTGCTTTCCCCCCTCATCATTCTCCTCTTCTCCTTCTTTTCCTTCCTTCCATCCTATTTCTTCCTCCTAATCTCTTTTCTTTATTTCCCCCTTCCTCTGTCTTCCTTCCCCTTCTCCTCCCTCCTGTTCTTAACCCTGCCACCGCCACCCCCCACCTCCTCTCTCTGCTCCTTTATGTCTCTATGAGGAGCAATCAGAGCTCATGGTAAAGACGATGCAATATGGATGAGGCCGTCTCAAGGGCATCAAACAGGCAGCAGAGCATCCCAGAAGGCCGAGGGACCGACTTCACATGCAGGAAAAAACGCTTAGAGACGCTTTTCGCCGGTCGCTTTTATCCCTCACTCGTTCCCCCCGTCGGCTCATCTCTTTCTCTACATCTGGTCCTCTGTGTGCGGTTAGTCTGTGTTTGTTTCTGTTTGAACATACATGTGTGTTTTTGCAGAGAGGGCTTTTAAGTGATGTGACGCATGCTCCGGCGGACATATTGGAAGTCCAGCCATATTGGATGGGTGGGAATCAAAGCTCTAACCCTGGTGAATGTTGGAACACACGATGCGAGAAAACAATTAAAATCCCATCCTACGTTTCTGTATAATAGTCACATAGAATCCTGTAAAGTTGTGGACAAATTCCTCTCCTTTTATATCCATCACTCCTGAACATCTGAGCTCACAGATGGTGAATGAAAAGAACATTAACTTTAAATATTTATACAGTCTTATTGTTGCGGCTGCTGCATTGGGGAATCATGATTTCATAAAGACACGTCTATCACCACGTGGAAACTGTTTATTTTGAGGTGTTTTATTCTGTTCATTTGCATTAAACATTTCAAAGGAATGTTTAACTTTATCATTATAAAATATCAGTTGTGTCTAAGTCCGTATTGAATTCAAACTGTAATGCCAGCACATCTAACAATCAGCTGTTTTACAAGCTAAGGTTTTTTTTTTCTGCGTAATATGATCAGTGCATGATGGGAAATAACAGTTTAAATTTCAACTGAAAATGTGTAATATCACAGGGGAGGCTAAAGGGGATCTATTCAGGGTAAAATGTAAGTTAGCAAATATTCAGTCTCCTAAAATCACACAGGCTGATTGTAGATGAGATAGCTCCCAGTGAATAAACACAGTATATAAAAACCAGGCGCCTTAAATGGTTTTGCACATCTGTTGATTTCCGCCACAGCTCGTAAATAAGAAATCGCTCTTGTACAACTTAAATTAAGGTCAAGTAAAAACATAAAAAATGCATTCCCCCTTCAATGGAAGACTGTCAGGGCGGCCGGCGAAGGTGATAGTTTATTCTGGAAGGCAGGAGAATTATTTATGATGATGTTGCACTTCAAGGGGTCTGCCAATCAATAACATGTGGCCTTAATCACCCTGACAAAGTTGTATGAAAACCCCTGTGCACACACACACACATACACACACACACACACACAAAGACAGAGCGACATCTCCCCGTAGTCTCCAGAATCCACCAAATGCTACTGTACAAGGGATAGCTATCATCGCAGCATCAAGTATTAATCATGTTTTAGAGAGGGAGAGAGAGGAGGAAGGAAACCCCGTCCAACTGCACCGTCCCACCAGAGACACACAGAGGCCGAGGCGTCCCCGTCCACCGTCCAACCCAGAGACAGGGAGGTTTGAATTAGGAGAATAATAAGGAAGCACATTATATTACACAGTAATAATATGCTTAAAGATAGATCAATGTACTAGTCTGACTATTGCAGGTGTCTTTTAAACCAGGCGATCTTTGATTGAAGCGAGACAATGATCAAGAAAAGTTCGACAGAAGTTAACTGACAGGCTTACCCATCCTTCTTGTCTCCTCTCTCCTAAGCATTGCTCACACCTTTAATACCTATAAATGAATGTGAAGATTTAAATGAGTAAGCGAGGAAGTGACGGGCAGCGAGCTGATAAAACAGAATGTGGATCCGCATGCAAACCTGAGATTAACGGGAAAAAAAGAGGCAGAAATCCACCATTTGAATAATTGAAAAATAGGTGAGCGTTTAATAATTCACTGGTACAAATGAGGAGAGGAGGGGAGCGATGAATGTTTTAAACACAGACAATCTCGAACTGACCTCTGCCTGTTGGAAGCACACACACACACACATTCATAGTGTCAGACTTAAATAAACACACACACAAGTACATCCAGACTTACCACAAATGTTATAAATCTATCAAATGTAATTGCAGAGACTTGTACTTGAAATAGCATCAATCACACTAAACAATCTGCAGGTGCAAGCAGGGACAGTTTACTCGACCTTTGGATGCGTTCACTGACCCTCCAACGTCTTAGATTTAACAACTCTCAGCAGTATTTTTTTCTTTATGCTACCTCACTGCAGCAAGTTCATATCAAGTATAAATCTTACATCCTGTGAAAACATTTGATCGTCACAAAAACTGAGCTATAATAACACACAAACACACAGGACAAAGTACATCATTATCTCTGCAGGTACACAATGCTGATGCTGAGGTGAGGTGGAGTACAGAATACGGTGGAAAACAGATGGCAATCCAAAGACAAAACACACACTCTCAAACTATCAGGTCAATCTATCAGCTGCTGTCTTTGTGTTTATATATTAATACCAATCAACCACATTTAAACCACCTGTCTAATTGTGTTTGTTCCCCGTGTGGCGCCAAAAACAGCTCTGATCCATCAAGGCATGAAAACATTCACACCTCTCTTCAACTCTGAAGGTATCCTATCACCTGTTACCAATGAACCTGTTTACCTGTGGAATGATCCAAACAGGTGCTTTTGGATCAGTCCACAACTTTCACAGTCTTTTGTTGCTCCTGTCCCGACTTGTTTGAAACATGTTGCTGCCATCAAATTCAGAAGAAGCCGATATTTACAAAAATCAATGAAGCTGATGAGGTCAAACATTGAATATATTGCCTTCATACAGTTTTCAATTGAGTGTCAGAAAGGATGAACATTTCTACATTTCTATTTTATTTGCGTTTTACACAAAGACTCAGGGTTGTGCTTTCAGTGGATGAGGAGTTGCACCGCACACAGTTTGATGTACAGGTGGCCATATAGGACACACATACATCAGGAAGAAGAGTGCTCATGGGAGTTCAACCCTCTCATCTCTTCCTTTCTCTCTCTCTTTCTTCTCTCTTCTTTCTTTACTTCCTCCACCTCCTTCTCTCTTTCTTTTTCTTCTCGCTCGCTCCTCCTGCCTTAATCTGTTCTTTTTTTGTCCTCAACCTCTTCCTCTCACCCATTTGTCTCTTCCTCTTCTCATCTCTCTCGCTTATTCGCTCCCTCTCCGTCTCCCATTCAGGATGCAGCGCTGCGCCTCGTGGTTGCCAGGCAGTTACCACGGAAACATTCTGCATTATTGATGGAGCGCGCTCGCTGCGTCCCGAGCAGCACCCAAACTGTCCCAGCAGAGCAGAACAGGCAGCGCTGCCTTCTGACTGAGAGAGAAAGCATCAGCTAGAGAGAACGAAATATATAAAAGACAAATTTAACAGTGAGATTTCTGCAGGATCACCTGACCTAGATGACAATATAATAGGCCTTAAAGAGTTTTGTGATGGGAGAAGTTTTTCCTGAAAAGCTCCTGTAATTAGAATTTTAACTTTTACTATTTCTTAAGCGATAAGAGAAGAACTCATCCTGAATGAATACCTGAATTAAGTAAAGTAAGAGAATGATTATAATGTTATTACATGATACCGCCAAACTTATGAATGGCAATACAACTGCTAATACCACTACTACTACTACTACTACTACTAATAATAATAATAATAATAGTATAATATAAAAAACTGTAACAAAAACTAATAAAACACCAATAAAATATAAATACAGACAATATAACAACAACAACAAATTATGAAAAACCCAAAACATATATACTGTATATGTACACCTGTGCCTACACATGTAATATGTATGGGTATGCATACACTCATACACACATGAACACATGCAGTATTAGCAACTTCAATTAAAGTTTTAAGAAAGTATTTCTATAAAAGTGGGTCCTTCTCAAGTCTCCTGCCTTTAGTCTCAAACCTATTGGAAGAACGAGCAGGAATCACCAGGGGGAGAATAACTCCAGACATATAATCTGAAGTGCTTTAACAGTAATGAGTAAGATCAAATCAATTCCAAAACAAACTGGGAGCCTGAGTAAAGACATTAAACAGAGAGTATTTGTTTGGTTTTCTTTTCGTCAGAGGAGTCAAGACACTGCATTCTGCTCAGTTTGGACTTGTTTTCTGAAGGTCCCTTTATTATAGACTCTAAAAATGATGTTTGCATATTTTGCTTTTGCATTCATGTTTATGGGTTTATCCAGCTCCTGTTTGGTGACTTCTTATGTCAATGCATGTGCTGCAATAGCGCTGCATTGTCTCAGCTTTTGAAAAGATAAAACAGACGTAATTTGAAACCGATGAATACTTTTCAAAGTACGGTTTCCAGACCCAAAGCAGCTACATTTGATCCTGCAAAGTTGTAGTTCATATTTTCTCTCTCTTGTCAGGAACACTTTCTCGTTCTGATTAGAATAACTGGTTCCATCAACGCTGCCAAAACCAGCCTGTCATGTGTGTTTCTGACGAGGTGAAACAAGATCAGTTTGAACATGACACTCAGAGGCCGAGTGCAGCAGCCTCAGGTCACAGACTGACGGTCGAGCAGACACTTAAATACACACTGAGGGAATAAATCAGACTTGAGAGAAATAGGCCTTGTTAGAGTTTCAACAAGAACCTCAATGCAAGCATCGTCCTATTGGGCCTTTTAGATTGTTAGCATCATGCTCCATGCAACATTTCACATTCCCCAAATAGTGAAAAAGAACAAGAAAAGAACTTGCTAATTATTTAATCACAAAAAGCTTTTCACATTCTACTTTCATTTCGTGTGTGTTTAACATGACCTGGACAAGATCACAGACTCATGTTACCTGCTTTCTTTTCCAAAGCACTGTCGCTGGTTTTAATTTTTATGCGTCACCTATTCATTTGTGAGACTATGCTTCATTCAAACAGCACGACAGCCAATCAGTAATAATTAGCCATCGCTCAGTGCTTCCAGTCAAGCAGCCGGACAGTCAGCCGGGCAGCAGCATCACTCACCTGTTGTGCCCCAGGCGACGCCTCCCTCCTGATCCCCATGATGCAGCTGTCATCCCAGCAACTCCACGGCTCTCTCTCTCTCTCTCTCTCTCTCTCTCTCTCTCTCTCTCTATCCTTCTTTGTTGTCCATCATCTCTTGCACGACCTACACATCCAGCACAGCCTCTGAATGAGGCCTATTGTGCAGCGTGCATGCTGTTGCTGCAGCATCGTCCTCCATGACCCCCAGCGCTCTGCGTAAAAGAGTTTCTCTTCACGAGTCTTTCTGACCCTCACACAACGTTATCCTGCTTCCTTACACCAGTTGTCTTTGCCACAAATATATGTTGCCCTTGCTGAGAAGACACAGAATGGCAAAAATGAAGCCAATCATATACATCTGGTCTCAACCAAAGTAAGTCTATGAAAACTCAGAGTGCATCCCACAAATCCCAGATAGTTCTTGTTTGTAGTCCTTTGGTGAAATTGAGTTGCTCCAGTTGTATGAAAAGAAACAACAAAAACCGAGAAAAAAAAACTAGAAAAACAAGAGAGCAAATAAAAAAATAAAGATGAGGGCAAGTGTAGAGCGTCCACAGCTGGCAGGCCAGACTGTGTTAAGGCCTCAGGGCCCCGGTGGATGCTCCCTGTGCCGCATCTCGGAAGAAAAAACAACAAAGAAGAAGAGCGAAAAAAAGAGCGAATGAAAGAAAGAGAGCGAGCGAGCGGGCACCTCTGCTTTGAGCTGCAAACAGGAGCTTGAGTGAGGAGGAGAGGAGCGAGCCTGGAAGTTTATATGTGTTCTCTCCCCCTGAACCAGGGGACTGGCTGAATAAATAATACAATAGATATTCCTGTGATGAGGTCTCGGCGCACCATTCATAATTATTTCATTGTAGCTGTAATGAGAGCGCCGGCCCTCCTGATGCACCCTGCACTGGCAGGTAGGCCTCTGCAGAAACCAGGGCCCAGAGGCAAGAGGTGGACCCGCACTGCAGCTCCACACGAGGTGCAGGTCGGACATTATTACTGTGTTTCTCTGGAAACATCTGTTGCATGATGATACAGTGACAGATGATATGATAATCAGCTGATGTGCCGCTGCTCTTAAGTGCAAGTTGAAAAAACCCTTTTCATCAGTGTTGGGAAAGTTAATTTTAAAAATTATAACAGGACGTTGAAACTGGATGATTATCATTAGAAATTGTATTTTTTAATATGCATCGCTGGTGTTTAATTATTTAATATATCCATACATGATAACGACAGAATGGTTAAGATTTCACAAAGAGAAACTGGAGAGACTTTGCTGCCCAAGGTAGAAAAAGTGGAGACAACAAATAATGAAATGCTGAACTAAATGGATATAATCACTAATTCACCAGGGTAGTCTTATCAACCGACTCGCCATGCAAAACCACAGCATGCTGCAACTCAGTGTCATAAATATGACACATCCTATACCCATGAAACCCAGGCGGAGTTGCACCTTAACCACGTGCGTTCAACTACACCTTTTGTAGGTGGAGAGAACTCTTGAGATGGGATGACGGAGACAGCTGCTCTGGCTCGAGGGACAAAGAGAAGGAGAAGCTGAACCCAAGTTTAATATTTATTGTCCCAGAAGAGGTTGGTGGAGAGTGTGAAGGTGAAGTTATGAGCTGCACTTTGTTCAAGAGGCTTCTGGTGAACTTACAGGAACAAGAGTTTCTAGACTCTGTTGTCTCATCAGTCAAGGTACAGGATATGACACATACACAGCAAAAGAAATATAGTTCAGTTATGGGTTTAATCCAATTTCGTATGCATTGTGGGGGGAAATGCAGTAAAGACACAGTAAAGAGAAAGCAATATATATTAAATCATTAGGTGTACACGCTTTAAAAAGCACAGTTAGGACATAATACTCTGTCATCGTTATCTTTAATACACTGTTTATTCACACATAGCATGTTTAGACACATGGTCACACACACACAGAACCGCAGTCCCAGTTGTGTCTCTTGTCCCTCGGGGCCATGGTCTCAAAGCTTTTGGGGTCCATCAGAGCTACATACATGAGAGAGGGCATTTTCCCACTAAGCCCCGGTCTCTCTCTCTCTCTCTCTCTCACACACACACACACACAGACCACCTCTATAGCTTTCCATCTCTCATACATATACGTCCTGAGGTCTGCCGAGCGAGCACCTTCCGTCCTCTAATCCTGTTAGTGGGAGACAGGGGGAGTCGAGGGAAGGGGGGGGCACTTTCTGAGGCAGTGTTGATGTGTGGGGATAAGGGGTTAAGACAAGGGATGGGGGGGAGTACATGGGACACAAAGACCCCCTCTGTCCCGCACCAGCTGGAGCCCTGTGGTATACGTGAGACCTGAATACCCCCTCTTACAACACACATACAGTATATTCATTCACTCATTCATTCATTCATATGTGGTTCTGTGTTGTTGAATGAGCAGGACACTAACAATGTAAAGGTTTTGGGTTCAATTTCCACTGGGACATCCTTTCTTAAAATGTATACACACTCATGTAAAGCAGGGTTTTAATAACTGACTTTACTTGAATTAGAATTTTGCGGCGACCTAAATCCTGAACCCAGTTTAAGGTCAAGGACTCTTTTCATTGTCCATCATGATAAAAGGGGGTTAACAAGTGAACTGTCTCAAGAAGCATTAATTAGTCAACCATTACATCCTTAAAGACAAAATCTTCAAACCCCCAGTCGAACTAGAGCCGTGCTGCTAGTTTCAACTGAAAACGACAAGCTCCTGCTTTAGCGAATGTGAACTGAATCTCTGGTTTTCCTTGATGAGAGAAGCACAATGACAAAAACAAAGCTTGAAAATAGTCATGTAATCCTGAAATTCAACCAGCTGAATCCTCAAAGAACAAATTTAGCTCATTAATATCATTAGAACCAGTTTCAGAGAACACAGTAATTTCAATATTAAGGTTAAATATTACATAGTTTATAAACCCCAAACTGACCAGAACCAATCTGAAATTTGTCTGAATCTGACCCACGCCTGCTCTATTAGAAAAGACATTTACATTTTTGTACTAAATAAAATACTTTTACTCCACAAAAGATTTTCTGATACAATCTCAGGGTCATACTGCCCAGCCTGGTATTCTCTCTTGTCTACTTTCATAATCTCAGTTCAACAAACAGGGAAGATCAGGGCCGACGGTGAAGTCAGAATACGCCTCCACCATGAACACACACACAAACACACAACCAGCCCGACCGGCCAATGAGCAACAGATCTATATCACAGGGCATAAACACAAATGGCCCCTGGCAATGACTATTAATATTTCACTAAATGAAGAAGAAAGTCCAGCTCTGAGATCCATCTCATTGGTTTTCTGTCTCTCTTCCTGTCTCCTCTCCAAAATGGTTTCTCTCCTTATTCAGATGTTCCTGCAGCCATCATCCCCATCACTCCCCTCTCTGTCTTTACCGACACACACAAAAACAGTTAGCGTGGATCCAATTGAAAAACACAAGGTGGCCAAGTTCAATATCGAGTCAAACAATTCCACAATGGGATGTTTCAGCTGGTTCAAACTGAAACCATTTAAAAAATGTTTTAAACCATTATCACACATTTAGATCCCAGGGAAGATACAGCTGGCAGCTTTGACGCATCTCGTCTTTCATTTTGAGTTTTCATCGTTGATCAAGCTAATGTCACATGACTTCATTTTTAACCAAAGCAAACACATCTGAGAAAAGCCAGAAAATGGGGAATAAATCATAGAATCAATAAAAAAAAAGAATGTCTGTTGCTGGAGAATGAAGATGATCCAGACATTTTTTTAAACGGATCATTATTGATTTTATAAACCTCAAAACAGTATTTCAGATGTTAATAAAATCTTCTGCTCTCCTTCAAATTGATTTCAAGTGTATGATGGGAAACAAGCAAAGAACTAGAGTGTGGAGTTTGAAAGATGTGACCATTTATTGGGCAGGGATCGTCTGATGAATGGATGTTACTGACTTGTATTATGGGAAATGTAGGATCCAGCATTTTTGGAGCTTGACCTAAAACTCTCCATCTCGCCGTCATTCATTCATTCAGCCTGGTCGTTCATCCTTTTCTTTGACACAGCTATACGTTCGGGATCAGAGCTGAAACAAAGCTTTCTCGTGGATTCTTCAAATAGCTTTGACACATTTCTCCTGATTCTTCCGAGTATTACAGCCTCTTTTTCCCTCCAGTCCCAAACACCAGAGACAGAAGTTAAAAAAAAATTAATTTTCATTTACATACATACATCTTCTAATCCTTGTTATTTCCCCCTCATCATCCCGGTGACATGTTCATACATCATTTTGTTTGTTTACTTGTTTTCCCTTTGTTCGACTGCTCTCTATTCTTGTAGTACAGAGGAGAGAGGAGACGTGGATTTTGTTTGTATGGAAATGAGCCAGGCGTCTCTCTGGGGGGACGCTCGGAGGGCTGAGCCGTTTGATGCCTGGCCCTCGACGGAGCGCCGGGACTGTCGCTGCCGAGGAAACGTTGAGCTCGGGAGAAAGGAGAGGAACCAGCGGGGTGACGTGAAGACCCCTGATGTCGCATTATAAAGGTCAAAGTTCACTCTGGCTCACTGGACCAGAG
Organism: Centropyge bicolor; assembly: GCA_037975185.1. NCBI lineage: Eukaryota > Metazoa > Chordata > Actinopteri > Pomacanthidae > Centropyge > Centropyge bicolor. The sequence continues at coordinate 74,129 of JBBMOC010000060.1, read as the reverse complement.
GTGAATAAAGTCTCTTTAATCCCTTGTTATAGCTTTGCAGCACTTTCTCTCCTCTCAGCGTGATCTTGCTAGAATCAGAGGATTATTAGCTCTGTCTGTAGGAGGTGACACTTGTTTTTGTATTGTCAGATAAATGCCAAAAATTTGAGATATGATTTTTATTTTGTGCAAATATATGCAATGCATTTTCTACTGAAATAGGATGTTGGGGTCATCATTCAAAAATATTAGATCAGTGACAATAGAGAAAAGCATTTTATTGGATGATAAGCTTAAAACTTTATCTGCTCATACAACATGAGGTCATTGTTTTCCAGGAAGGAAAAGGAATAAGATTTTATGAAAATTAATAGAAATGTAAAAATATATAGTAAATGTAGTAGTTAGTTTTTGGAGAATATGATGGCCTCTAATGTGGATTTTAAAAAACAAGATCCAATGTGAAGACAGATTGGATTTTTCATACGTCTCTCCAAAATGTTTGCTCTTTAACAACTTGACATAATGTGATTCTTTACATTGAGATGGTTCATGCAATCTTTCACAGTCTCACAAGAAGGGAGAAGAAATCAGTCACACCTGCCTCAGTCTGAATCCACCTTGTCCAGGTGGAACTGATCATGCTAATTAGGACCCTGCTCAGTTGACTCAAAGTCTTTGCTGTCTGACCGTGTGGCTTTCAAATGCTCAGCATAAAAAACAAAGAAACATACAAACAAACAAACAATAAATGGACAGTTTTTTCTGCATGACTCCACATTGAACCTGTCCACGTTGCTGGGCTGCAGGTTCAGGATTGTTTCCAGGCAGACTCCGTCTCATCTCGGTCTGGTTCGGTTCGGCATGACGGCAGTCCCCTATACACTCCGAGTAAACAGGCCCGCGGTTATAAAGCTTTTACACGCCAATCCTGCCCAACATTCCCTTTATGTGCAAGTGCTGCAGGGCTCAGATGCATAATACATGAGCACTCAGTTAATCTATTGATCCAAAATATGTCTTCTCTCTTTCTCTGTCTCATTTACTGTCTGTCTTTCTTTCGTTCTGTCATACCCCATCTTTGCTTCTTGCTCACTGTTTTTATCTCCCCCATCCTCTTCTTCTGCTCTTTTTTTCCCCCCTCATCAGCAGCCAAATGCAGCACGTGGACAGACACAACAACGGATTAGACAAAGAAGAGACAAGGAGTCACACATGAAGGGGTGGAGATAATCAGAGGTGTAACCATGAAAAATGCAGAAATCGTGAATAAGAGATGACCCTGTGAGAAAACTGCTTTGAATAAAAAGAGCATCGGCAAAAACCCACCGGTGTGTGAGGTAAAGATGCAAACAGCCTGACAGCCAAAAACGCCACAGATCATAAACAGGCCCGTCAGCCACAGGTTGGAGCCCAGAGCCCACAGAAGATATACAGAAATAAAAGTGGGCGAAGAAGGTGAAGCTGAGGTGAAATGATTCCAAACAATAACAAGTAACCCATAAAAATACAGACCTTAACCCTCATATCACTGAAGGAAGAACCCACACTGGGAGGTACTGGAGGGGTTTACAGCATGATCAATCAATCGGATCAGTCAGTTCTCTCGGGATAATCTATACAAAATGGCTGTCACACAAGTTTTACTTAGTTTTGGAAGGTTCTGGTCAAAGTTTCGTCAGAATAGAACGTCACTGCTGGATGATTCTGCAAAGCCCTGAAATACATCCAATAGCAACATTTAGAGAATTCTTGTTTGCTACAATATCTGTGCAGTATGGTTAAGATTGAAGCGAAATTATGGTTAAGGCAGGAGTCGAAGTCATGGTTAATAAAGAGGAAAACATTAACCGCAGGTTGCAACAAGAAGCACCTGAAGCACCCTGGTCTCCTACATGAAGGTCAAGTTGCACCTTTTTATTTTGCCCCGACATCCACACACTTACTTTCACGATCTCACTACATTAAAGACACATACTTCCTGCCCTGGCATCTAACGTTGACATTGAATGGAAATAAGGAGATGCAGGTTTGCCCAATTTGATATTCCAGTCCCAGCTTGTTGGCTACTACTGTTGTACTGCAGTTAAAACTGTGACGCGTTTTGTATTTGCTAATGAAAGATATCCATATTTATTTGCATATAGATTGAGGAAGTTGAGATCAGATCAGCTGTCACTCGAGATGCTTTTATAATGTCAGGTGAACTGCCGAGAGCTGTCCACTTGTGATCAGATCACCCACACATGATAACACCAGGATTCAGTTCGTCAACTGAATCAGAGGTGTCAATATTACATTTTTAAAAACCACAAATTTTAAAACATTGTTAGGAGAAGCCAAATGAGCCATAACTGATCAGCTTAATTCAAATGCTTCTCTAATTAAAATAGAGTTTTCTGCACCAAACTACATTTGTGCACCATTTCTTATATCACTGACAGTCTGTTAAAAACATTATGATTGCATGTCTTTTGTGTATGAAATGAAATTTAGGCAACAATGTAATTCTAAACATAACAGACTCCCCTCTCATCTCAGAGAAAAAGACTTGTGAGTTAATGGCTGGAACACACTCATATTCCACCGAGACTGTCTCGAAAACCCCTCCAGCGCTCCACAGCCATTTTACAACATGGCCGCTCGGCTAAAGCAGCAGCGATACTGTAACATCCTGTCCCGGTCGCTCGGCTTACAGTACCACCTTCATGCATATTTTACTCTTCTCTCAGCCGCTCTCTTTCTTCCTTTCTCATCCACAGGACCTGAAGCACAATGATGTTATGTGAGGAGTCTCGAAGTCCTGCTGCAGACTGACGAACCCTGAGATCCTGGTCCTGGTCTAACACAAGACCTGTAGACCAGCAGGAAGCGTCTGTTACTTCAGTGCGCTGATGTTCAGGCCTGGTTCCTGGTGACATAACACAATCCTTTGTCACACTTTTTATACTGAAGGTTAACACTGTGATCTGTGTCACTGATGCACAGTTCATGTAGAATAAATTAATTACTCTCTTTTCAAGATTTCATAGTTGTCTCTCCACCATCTCTACTTCTTTTAGTTGTCAGATACAGGGTGCATGCCAATTTCCTGGAGGGAATCTCCCAAAGGGATTAATAAAGTACTCTGTCTGTTATCACCATTTCATCCTTTTTATTACCTCCACACTCAACATGTCAGGGGAAGTGTGTGAGGTGTGTGATGTCTTGATAAACTTCTGATAGAAAACCAGTATAACAACTTGAAAAGTAAACAGCAGCATGTTCAAATGATGGATATCCATACACAACTTTTTTCTACAAAGGTTTACAGCCTAAACATTATGAAAAGATAAGATCCTTTAATGATGATTTGACAGGTGTTTTCCAGGTTGGTCAGCTAATTAGCCAGACTTGAATCCTTAGGTTAACTAGACAGCTATTTGTCTGCTCGTACTGTTGACCAGCTGACCGACAGCTGGCACATGCACACTTTTAATAAATGAAACTGAGACAAAACAACAACACGAGGAACATCTGGAGATTTTAATTTTTCACTTTTGGCCCATCAGAGTTTAAAGGAACAGATTAAATCTCCAAGACACAAATTGATACAAGTTACGTTGATGGTGTCACATGATGGTACAAGCTGGCACACGGCTGCATGTCATTTGCAATCTACCATCATTCAACACAGCTGGTGACACATGGACGACTTTGGTGTCTTTAATCTCATCGCTGAGCTCTAAGTGAAGCAGAAGGGAAGTCGACCACAGTCTCTCCGTCTGTTTCCTCTAAGAAAGGAGGCGAGACCCTTTTCCAAACCTGCAGGCGCAGGTAAAGTGCTGAGGATCTCTCCCTGAGCGAACCAACTAACCTTTCCTTCCAGCCCTGTGTCTTTAATTTGTACTGGCAGACAATGAAATATTTACAAGGAACTCTACAGGCAATTACATTAAAAGTGTGTGGTTAGACACCGCCTACCCTTCGGCAGGCCCCCTCAGTGAGAAGCGGAGGCCGATTTGGTGAATGGTCGCAAAGTTTACAACGTCAGATTTTACTCGCCATCAATAATTCAGGGGTGGAAGAAGCAGAGAGGGAGAGGAAAGGAGGACGAGAGTGGACGGAAAAGGAGGGAAGGAGAGGAGGAAGCGAGGGCAGGAGGAGGGAGCGACGTGAGGAGGTGTGCGTTCAGGCTGCGGTGGATGTCGGCGGAAGGCTGCACTTCAGTGTCCATTTGCTAAATGTGCCAGAAATACGTGGCGTGGCGGCCATGTTCTGCTCCCTGAAAGCTTCGCCGGACGTTTGGGTCCCTCAGAGTCCATCCTGCACTCTAAACATAGCTGCACATACCATACACACACATGCACATATACTGGTCATATACACACAAGTGAAAACTGGACTTGGACTTTAGTGCACTCACACACACACACACACACACACACACACACACACACACACACACTGCAGAACTACAAATGTTGGAGTGTAAAACCAAGGGAAACACTGGTAGACTGGAGAAGAGTTCTGCTCCAGCACATGTGACACCTCAGTTAACTACTGGTTAAGATTGAGCTCATCTTGAGTCATCCCTTCAGCAGAGCTTCAGAGACTCTTCCAACAAGCATTTCCTGAATTTAAATCCATCTGTTTTTATGCATATTTCAATGTGCACATTAAAAAAAGTTATTACATTTGAGTGAGGTATAGAAAAGTTGCTGTATCAATAAAGCAAAATGTAAACAGCAAATGCATCATGACGTACATGAAACGTGTGACTTTAACGTCCACTGAAGCTTCGGCTCCATTGAAGAGACGAAAAATGGCGTCAGAAAAAAATATATGAGGACAAATGAACAAATGGAACAAACATAAATGACATATTTCCATCATGTTTAATGGTTTAATGCATCTTATTGTCATGCACTTAACTCCTAATATTCACTTAACAATAGTGAATGGAAACGTGGATAAATGCACATTTTCTGATAATTTGTGCTTAATCTGGTTTGACTGTTGATTTTCTGAACACTGGAACACCTGACTCACACACCTGTTAAACATTCATCTGTCCACACAAGCAGAAACAACATGAGCATTTAGTTAGTTAAAGTCTTTGTGATTTGCATTTTATTAATAAACAAGTATATTTGAATAAATGTTGCTTTTGTTTCATCTTTTTTTTTCTTGAACAGAAAAGCAAGACTACAACATTAAACCCATTTCAATAAACTCATAACCAGATGACTTTCTATTGAAATAAGTGGTAACCTGTAAGTTTGAACTTCCTTTTTCCCAGACTGCCTCTCTCTTCCTTCTCTCTCTTCCTCCATCTTTGCATCCTCTCCTTCCTCCCACTCCAGCTGGACTCCCTTCATTCTGTCCACCCGGTGTCTCCTTCCCAGAGGAGCGTCCTGCCTGCCGGCCTCCCAGCAGAGGCGGGTGATGTATATTTGATGAGCGGGTGCCGGGGACCCTCTGGAGGGCCGCGGCTTCAGCGGGACAATGGGCCTCGCTCAGGTTTCCTGCTGGCCGTCACCGACACCGCTCCTCTTTTTGTAGGAGAGCTGGTGAGTCAGGGCTGGAGTTTCAGCCCGGACAGCAGAGAGAGAGGCCGAGTTACAGCCAGGGCAGGACCCAACACAGGCCGGACTGAAGCACATCTCCACCTCAGACTGTCAGGAAACTGTGAAACAAACACCTGGCTGTGAATTTTAATGTTGAGTTACATCATGTTGGTTTGATCCTTCTGGAGGTTCTCACTGCATTGTCTGTTTATCTAACACATTGTTGGTTTACTTTTGGCTGAAAATGACATTGAAGAGAAAAGCTTATTAGTTGTTCAGCTTATTAGAAAAAACACAGTGTTTTGTGGATTTTCGGCAAAGATCTTCCCATTATGACACTTTAGACTCTTTCTTTCTGTCTTTACAATTTTCTTTCTCCATCTCTATTCCCTTATCTCTATTATATCGTCATTTTCACTCTATGGCTAAATTTTCCTGCCTCTCTCTTGCTCTTGAATGTCTTTTCACTGACTTAAACAGAGCTAATTAACCTGTTTTATCTACATAATAAAAGTCATTTTTGTACCATTTGATTGGTCGTTCCTACTGATTTCATTTGTGCCATAAAACCCAGGTATCACTCTTAAGATGCACCTGTGACAAAAAATAAATGAGTCAGTCAGTGTGCGTCTTGTTAATGGTTTGATTAATGCAGAGACTGCTACAGTAAAAATACACTGTGCTGCATTTTACTGCACAGCAAAGAAGTGATGAGAATCCCCAACAGAAAGAAATGGATTCAACAACTGAAGCTTCATGAGTTACACAACAAACAGGACCAATGAATACTGACTTCACAGTGAACTTTGTCAGGGTCAAACAATCACAAATAAATGAATATGAACTGAATTGGACTCTGGTGTAATGTTTGAGTTGGACAAATGTCACTGTCAGATGCAGATCCACACTGAGTCCTCTCAAAATAAACTGGCCTTATAGTTTTGAATTTATAGTAAAATTTGAATGTTTGTGATTTTCGAGGACGACAACTTAAATCTAAAATGGTTAAAGAATTTATTGTCATTTTCTCTTTCTCAGTAATCGTTTTGCAGTTTACAGATGTTCCAAGCTGTGTCTGTACAATAAAAGCAAGTAAGACAAGAATAAATATGAAATACAGCCTCTATAGGTTTTCTACGGTCTGTTGGAAAGTAATATTAAAAGTAAACGTGCAAAGAATAATTAAACACAAGTAGAGGTTTTTTTAATGTCCCAGATCAGGAAATTGTGTGCAGAACATTTTAGTAAAAGTTTTTGTTTTCTCATTTTTTATTAATGTTTCATAATTTACATTGTTCGACCTGATTGAGTCATATCATTCAATATATATTACTTATTATTAAGACAAAAAACATCTTTTACATTATTATTATTATTATTATTATTATTATTATTGCTAATTTATCAGCAGCCACATCATCACACAAAAAGGGGATTAACCCTCCACCCTTCAGCCCCTCCGTCCACCCTTTGACCCCCCCCTCCTCAGGGAGCCCCTTTAGGTGATTATTGGGATAATTATTCCGTCTTATCATGTCTGTAGCCGGAAATCCCTTTTTTTCTCTTTTTTTCTTTTTTTTTGATTGACAAGTTGTGGCCTGGTGACCTCATCTGTAAATATTTCATCGTCTGCTGTTTGTGCTCTTTAGTTCCCGTTCAGGCCTGTTTATTCTTTAATTTAGAGAAGTGTGTGTGTGCGTGCATGAGTGTGTGTGAGAGAGAGGGATGGGGGGGTCCTTAATACAGCCACAAAGTAAATGACGCATGATTAATTAATGTATTAATTGCCAAGAAAGTGAATGAGGGTTCAGGCAGAGGAATTCCTGCCATTAATTAATAATTGGAGCTGAATCTCTCTCTCTCTCTCTCTCTCTCTCTCTCTCTCTCTCCCTGTGTGTGTGTGTGTGTCAAATCAAACTCTTTTTTTTATTGTTAATTTTGCAACATCACAGAGAAGAAATGAGTCAGTCAATTATCATCCTACAGACTGAACACTTTTCTCTCATTGTCATATTTGATGTTTGTGCCCATCAGGAGTTTTACATGGTGAAGATTATGAATAAATTCAGCAGACAAGAGAAAAATAGTTTTACAGAATGAGTCAGACTCAGGTGAGCTTCAATCTGAGTTTCCTGCAGAAGAAGAACAGACTTCTATAATCATCTCTCTGCCTTCAGAAGCATCTCTGCAAACACTCTAAAAATATAGAGGTTTGACATTTCAGCAGCAGGTCCAGTTAGGAGCTGCGGATCTGGATTCAAATATGACATCAAATAATTAATCTGCTGTGAGAGGTTGACTTTTATGTTTGAGGCCACATAGCTCAAATTATTTCTCATTTAATGCAGAAAATCATTTCATTTAAAATCAGAGTAATGCAATTTTTATGTTAAACTTGCATTAACTTTCTGCATCCATGTTTTTTGTAGTCATTTTAAAAAATATATTATTATTATCATTTTAAATTTCTTCCTCTTTGCTTTTCAGTTATTTCAACTTGTACTTTTTAACAGTGCAACCTCTCAGCATCCTTCCTCGTTTCTCCTCCACTGAGCCAGGCACGCTTGGAGAGGGCGTGGCTACATCTGGAAGAGCTCCTCGTGATTGGCGGAGACGTCCAGAGGGAGGGAGCGAGGATCCACCAATGAGGAGGAGCCTGAGCGGCAGTTGTCCAATATAGGAGCTGGAGGCAGGAGCATCTTTTATTGTAGGAGTCATTTAGAGGCGAGCAGGAGCCAAGAGCCCCGCAGGAGCCCAGGAGTTACCTCTCCTCCTCTCTCAGTCTGCGTTTTCACCCAAAGTGTCTGCATCTGGCAGAGTTTTCTTTTTTTTTCCTCCTCGCGACGTTTCTTATTTTCGAATATAACCAAAACGGAGTTCAACGAGGACGACGGACAACGACCCTCCCTCACTTCTGCAATCATGATGTCGATGAACAGCAAGCAGCCTTTCAGTATGCACCCCATCCTGCATGAGCCTAAATACACCCCTCTGCACTCCAGCTCGGAGGCCATCCGCAGGGCCTGCCTGCCCACGCCGTCGGTGAGTCCATCACCTGCCTCCTTGCAGCTCCTGTCAGCTGCAGGCAAACTCCAACACCTGCAGCCTCTGGGAAGATAGTGGGGAAATTATATGTGGTTTGCAAAATGTGCTTTAACTTTTGCAGAGTGAAAAGCTTGTAAATTAGATTTGGAGTTTAAACTTTAAACAGGAATCTGCCCTGATGTGTTCCAGCTAAAATATGATTTCCACATTAATTATGAGATTATAACTGAGCTTGATTTTAGCAGGAAAATCATTTTACTTGAATCAAATATTATAATCTAACCATCAGAAAACAGAAAGCAATAAAAACGTCCAGTTTGGACACATGAGGCAAAATGAAAAGTGTAAATGCAAAGAAATTCATATAGAAATTAACAAACTGTTTTGAGGCAATAAATATCTGGATATGACAAGATGGAGCAGCTGAAACAGTGTCAACACAGAAAACATTTTAGTCACCTGGAGCAGAAAGTCTACTGCGCCTCCACGAAGCCAAATCCCGCATCCAGACACGTGAAACTGCCTCAAGTGAGAGAGGATAAAAGATGAAGGAGGAAGCAGCGGATCCTCTCAGCGCCTGTTATCTCATATTGTCCCATTCATATTCAAACTCACACTCATTTCATTGTCCGCAGAAATTATTCAGGAGATCGTAAATATTAATTTTAAATGAATATCCATCCGCTGACACACTTTCACTGAGCAGAGCCACTGATGTCCAAGCTGCATTAGATTGCACTGATGACAAAGTTAAAGGAAAGTTGCAGGAAAATTTCATTTGAATTTTCCGTGAATTAAAAATGAAAAGCGAAACTAAAATGATTCCAGTTTAAAAGTCTGACTTTATCTCACATGTAGAAAATGTTAACTTAATTTGACGTGTGAAAATATGTGAAAAAAAAATTAAATGAATGAAATCACAATTAACTCAATAACTCAACTCAATATCTTTTTAAACTTTCACAGCTTCATTTGGAATTCAAAAAAGGGAACAAAAATAAAACGTATTATTATTATTACTCTTATTGTTTTTTTATTATTTGGACCAAATTGAAAGAGAAAGAAAATAATCCATAATTCACGAGCATGATGGACAAATGAAACTGAAAATCAGTTGAATGCATCAGAGTGTGTTTCTGTCCTGTTTCCGGCTCTGACTCTGACTCTCCTGCAGCTTCAGGGCAACATCTTCGCCGGCTTTGATGAGACTTTGCTGCAGAGGGCCGAGGCTCTGGCCGCCGTGGACATCGTGGCCCAGAAGAGTCACCCGTTCAAACCGGACGCCACCTACCACACCATGACCACCATGACCAGCATGACCTGCACCCCCACCTCCTCCTCCGCGCACCTGCACCACCCCTCCGTGCTCACCTCCCACCACCACCACCCGGGGCACCACCAGCCGGCGCAAGGCCTGGAGGGCGAGCTGCTGGACCACCTCACGCCGGGCATCTCTCTGGGAGGCATGGCCGGCTCGGACGTCTGCTCCACGGCCTCGCACACCGCGCACGCCGCCCACATGTCGGCCATCAACCACATGCAGCACCACCACCACTCGCAGTCCATGAACATGCACCCGCACGGCCTGGGCTCCCACGGTTCCCTGGGCACCGGCGGTGTGGACGCGGAGCCGGACCCGAGGGAGCTGGAGTCGTTCGCCGAGAGGTTCAAGCAGAGGCGGATCAAGCTCGGGGTCACCCAGGCGGACGTGGGCGCCGCCCTGGCCAACCTCAAAATCCCCGGGGTGGGGTGTCTGAGCCAGAGCACCATCTGCAGGTTCGAGTCCCTCACCCTGTCCCACAACAACATGGTGGCGCTGAAGCCCATCCTGGAGGCCTGGTTGGAGGAGGCGGAGCGCGCACAGAGGGAGAAGATGGCCAAGCCGGAGATCTTCAACGGCGGGGATAAGAAGAGGAAACGAACGTCCATCGCGGCCCCGGAGAAGCGCTCCCTGGAGGCCTACTTCGCCGTGCAGCCGAGGCCCTCGTCGGAGAAGATCGCCGCCATCGCCGAGAAGCTGGACCTGAAAAAGAACGTGGTGCGCGTTTGGTTTTGCAATCAGAGGCAAAAGCAGAAACGGATGAAGTTTTCTGCCACGCACTAAGAGAGCGAGGGTGAATGGTTGGAGGGTGGAGGAGAGGGTCTCTGCCCCCGTTTTACACAGAGACAAGCCGGAGACCAGAAGCTGCTGCTGCTGCTGCTGTTGCACACTGTCAGAACAACAAGGTACACCGCCGGACCCGGGGCGGTTTTTACGCACAGACCTGCAGGCGCGCACTTAGAAAACAAACCCATCTTAACAAGTAATTTCACCTCTTCCGGAGTTTTTTTTTTTGCATTGAAAATATGAGATGCTGCACCTCATTGGCTGATATTTATTGACTAAATGTTAAGTGTTGAGTGTGAGCAGCATTGTCTTTTTTTTTTTTTTTTTTTGCACCAGTGCCTGATTCCCAGTTTGTGGAAAGTTTTCACAAAGCAGCAACTTTTTTTCTTGCTTTTGATGCAGATGCAAAGAAAAAGTCTCTGGAGTCTTTTTTAGATTTTGGATGCAGGACACCTGATGACTCTTCAGGAACTGTTTTTATTTATTATTATTATTTTTAAAAAATTATAATTATTGGAAGGTTTAACCTCGTGCAGCTGCAAAAACATCTGGATCCAACGGTGTACCTTCTTTTATTCTGACAGTGGAGACGGGGCACCAGGACTGGGGAGAAAGACTGAGACACCCTGTCCAAAAACCTGAGACTCTCACATGTTTCACCATCGTGGCAGGAAAAAGAGGGGGAACAATGCTCCGTCCCATTCATTCTTATGGCAATTATTGTACAAAAAAATAAGCATAATAATGACGGGAACAGAGGAATAATTGAAATTATCCTCTTAGTCTGAATAGCTTTTTTATATTTATCATTGTACATATTTGTGAATATGTTGCACCTCTGTGTGGAAAAGCTCATTGAGATGTATTGTCTTTTCTCCCAGGTGTTTGTTTCTGTAGGGAATTCAATAGTTTTTTGGGGACAGATCAGACAAGTAAAAAAAAAGTTGGTTAATTTATGAGGCACAATAACTACTGTAATCCATTGCATGGTTTACTCGTAAAAGAAGGGGGTGAGGGGTGTTTTTCTGTGCGTCCATGGCTCCAAACATATGAGAATAACCCCCCTCCAAAGTGAATGCATTGCAATAAGAAGACACACACACAGACACACACACACAGGCACGAACACACACATTCACACGGTATAGCTGTGTGGCTACCTCATTACGCAAGTGTTGGCACGTCATGGTGATTTAAAAACACACATACACACACACACGCTTAAAAAAACGAGTAGGATCTTCTTTTTTTTGGTTTGTTTTTTAATGTGTTTTTCTTTTTTTTGTTTTAAATGGTGAATTAGGCCTAGAAGACTCACTGATGTGTAAACCTGTTGTATGTTCACTGCAATGATGCTTTGACAATCAAATTGTTATTATTATTATTATTATTATTATTATTATTATTATTGTTCTGAGGATCACTGACACCTTTGTGGAGCGCACTTTGTAGATATTCTGATGAAGGGAAATAGTCGGCCTTATTTATACACATTTTTCAACGCTTAACACTTCAAACGTTGACTTTTTTTGTTTTTGTTATTTATTTGAACTTAATTTATTTTGGAGGTTAAAAAAATTTACATATTTCATTTGTGAAAGTGTGCTTTAAATGTGTCTGTGTAAGCGACAGAAGCTGAAATAAACCGTGCACGTTTTACTTCATCCTCTGAAAGACTTTTTTTGGACAATAATACAAAATATATATGTATATAAATGAAAAACAAGGAGACAGGTTTTTGGCTAAAATCCTGTTTTTTCAAGCTTTTACTCCTATAAAAAATCATCTTTACAGATTACAAATGTGTGTGTGATCAGGTTTGCTGATGGAGGTGTTAATAGTTTTCTCTGGTTTAATGGTGCAACATGAGCAGCCTGTCTGTGCGTCCTGGATACGTCTGTGCGTCTTTACGCACGGAGCAGGCAGCTGCTGCTGTGAAACAGGAGAAGCCTGGAGGTGAAGGAGGTCCGTCTGAAAGCTGCTTCCCACCGCTGATGAATAGGATTTGATACTTGAGTGACTCTAATATTGATCAACTTCGCCGGGTATGAAGAGTCCACGGCTCTATCACATCAGTGAGTCCAGCAGGCAGCTCCTCCTATCTGAGGCAGAAAACACCCAGAAACCCTAGGAAACTTGAAAGGAAAACAAGAAACTATCAACAAGATATTAAAAAAAAAAAAAAAAAAAAATCCTATTTTTCCACTGGATCCAATTAAGATAACGTTAAAAAGTGAAATTAGACCAACTCTTCTGTCTCCAGTGTTTGAAACTCAAACTAAAAGAATTTAGGACAAAACAATATTATCTTCATTTCACCTGATGTAAAAAGATCAGGTTTATTTCTAAACAGGGCCTTATCCAAGATTTCAGAGGCTGTGGATCCTGACACACCCCAACAGTTTCACCATGAAGGTAAAAAATGAAAAGGTCTCTCTTTTATTTATGTTCAGTTGTGCATGAACATAAAAATCTAAATTGTGTCATTTCAGCAGTTCTGGGTTGGAAATGTTCTTGCCTTTATCTTTTTATTATTTTGTCAAAGTAGTACAATTTTAATATTGAGTAGAAAAACTACTGGGATCATTGCAAAAAAGTGTTGTTAAAACGTCCAAATTCATAAAACAAAAAACCCCAACATACATTAAAAAAGGGGTAATTCATGGCAACACACACACATGAATCCAGGTGGATATTTATTATTATTTTCTTTTTAGCATATAAGAAATATTCAGTTGTCACCCTGCAACATGATCAGCTTCAAATTCAGTCAGTTTAATTAATTAATTAACAACCAGCCTATATTCATCCTTATAACATTTATGTCAGATGGTACTTGTATAAATCAAAAGTTCAGCTCTCTTTCAATCAGGAGATCAAGAGAACAACAACACATAATCTCATTTCAAAGGAAAGTGTGTGTGTGTGTGTGGAGAAAAATAAGTTAAAAATGGATTCATCATGTATCATTTGATTCCTAAACATATCTGTTAATAATAAAAATGATCGTAATACATTTTAATTATGGAGCACTTTTTGGTGGGTGGGGGGTGCATGCCTGTGCATGAATCTGAGCTGTGGGATGTGCTCAGCCTCATTTTTTACAGTGCTCAGGTGCAGAGGAACAACCTTACACCTGCAGGGACTAAAAACACCAAATGATATGTGAGCAAACACACAATCACACACAACAATCATGAGCTGAGTGTAAATGTGAAAGTTTTAATTTGAGTTTAAACCAGAGGCCATAAAGTCTGTAATATGTCACATGCTGTATAAAGTGTTCAGTGTCAGCGTTATTTATATTAGCATTTTTCTTTTCCTCTCATCTCAGCTCAGCAGGTGGCTTCGGCCCATAAACTCGTTATTAATGAATAATAAATATCGGCTGTTATGATACTATTGATTTTCGCGTGTGTTTGTTAAGAAGCTGCTTTTCTCTGTCGTACAACAGCAGCTCGGGCCCCGGTCCCCTCGGAGCAACACGATACAGGCCTTCAAAACAATGAGGGGCCGATGGAGGATCCGAGGGGTCACCAGCAAAATGAGCAACAGAAAAGAGAAACGGCTGATTTGTGTTATTGATGATATAAGTTTGTAATCTCCAGTTCTGATGGTTGGGAGACAAAGAGTGACTTTTCAGTTTAGGGTGAACTGAACCTTTAGAAAGCTGTAATGGTCTCTTTCTGTATTAAGGCTTTTCCAGTGATTTGGATAATAATTCTGAAAATAATCACTAATTCATTGGGAACTTTTTTTTAAGCCATTAACATTTAATTTACAGAATGCTGGCACCTTTATATGGAGACCCTAAATCTGCATGTGCATAAACAGCATAGGTTGATTGACAGGTCATATCCTTCCTTCTGTTTTCTCAGATGTGTATCTTATTCTCTTTCTATATCTATAGAGAAATAAAATAATACTCTGAAAAGGACTATGAATCTTTCACAGGCAACTATATGAAAGCAGAGGTTACTTAATATGACAGAAATGAACTGAAGAACTAACTAGAATAAACAAATTACCTGAAAGATAAAAACAACAACAGGCTACTATTTTTCCCGTAAAACTTAAGACAAAAATATAAAATATCATAAGTTGTAGAAAAAAAAATCTAGATAAGTTCTGCACCATACATAAAAAATCTGAACTGTACATTCTCAAAGTGTCTTATTGTTTTATTCATTCAATTCAAATTTAAAATATCAAGTATGATACTATATATTTAATCCTACAATCTGAATCTTACTGAATGTCTAATGTGTTTCACCAGTTTATTGATTCATCCTTCTCATATTTTTGGTTCAGAGGAAGAAAAAAAAATTCTATATTGTGCATTTGTCAATATTTACAGATACTTTTTTTTGCCTACCAGACAGTGGCTGGCATGTTGGTCTATAACAAAGAATGTAGTACATGGCTTCATCAAAGTTTAATCGTGGAGCGGCTCTCCAGTTGAAGCCTATAAATTATATATAATTGACCGTGTAATCAATGTGAACAGTGTATCAAGCTTTCCTGAGACAAAGTGAAGGGGATGCAAATTATACGCAGAAAGAAAAATAAAGACAAGCTATACCATAATATCCTAAATATAGGGAAGGAAAATATTGCACTGACTTAATCTCATTTTGTGTTTTCATTCCATGGCAACAGCTTTTTTTCCTTTAGGTCGGCCTTCACAATAAAATCCCGTAAAGTACACTGATTGATCCTGCTGTTCATTGTCAAGTGATGGTGGTTTTATTTTCCAGAGTGTGAAGATATTTCCTGTGAGATAAAGTAAAAAAAAAAATCTCTAAATATTAATGAGAGTGTGTCCAAGCTTATTTAGCACATCTTTGATATTGCTGTATGTTTCACTGGTCAAGCCTCTGTGGTGGTTTTCAACATAAAATGCATTAAAACAATAAGATGCTGTGATTTAAAAAAAAAAAAAAAGTCTGTGGTGCTTTTTTTGTGGCCTGGCCCCCGCCGGAAGCTGCACAGCACCTGTACAGTCTAAAATAGTTGGTTTAATAATTAAAAACTACAAAAAAACCTCTCAGTGTTTTCCTCCATTGGCTGCTGTTTTCCATGTGATCCTTCCTCCTCCAGACTCCACCCAGGATGGTGGCTGTTGTTGTTGTTGTGGATGAGCGGATAAAAGAGCTTTTCCCAGGACGACCGTAGTTAATTGTTTGATTTAAATAATTAAGAAACGGGAGGCCTCATTTTCCTCCGCTGTGTTTTCCTGTGTTGGATCCAAACAAGAGCAAATCAGACTGCAGCTTCTCAACAGCTTGAATCAGAAGAGAGATGATGCACACACACACACACACACACACTCACACACACACGCACGCACTCAAGTGTCTCCTGTAATTCTCAGCCTCATAGCCATTATCCAGTCTGCCATTAACTTCTTTTAAGCCTGTTCTGTTAACCAAGGTCAGGTCTAGATGGTAACTTTTATTTATGAAACTCTCACACGTGCACACTTGATTCACTGCAGCAGCTCTTTGAGGCACATCTGCATTCGTACAAGGAGAACACAATATTGAATGTATTGTTAAATTTATTAATTGTTTGGCAAAAAAAAAGGTAAGTTTGACAAATAAGCAAAGTTATTATTTAGCTAAGCTTGTTTAGATAACTGTTGTCATGATGAGTAGTTACAAATTACTTTTCAAGTTACTTTACTCCTTTACTATAACATCAACTACATAAGACTGCAAGGTAATCTTAAATCTACACTACAGACTTAGTTATGGTTACAGACAGATCACAGTCATGGTTGGACAACATCACGGTTAACTGTTGGTGGCCAACAGGATGCTACTCGTGATCTCTGTTCTCCAAGTCTGACACGCTGTTTGTCCAACAGTACATTTTTCACATGACCACAAGAGGCCACTTGTCAGGAAAACATAAACACAGGTTGCTTTAGGAGGAGGAGCTGTGTTAGCACTGGTGTGGATCAGGTAACAAGTCATACCTGCTCACATCTTTTTACACAAGCACAGCAAAAAGCACAATAAGATACATGAACCTGTTTCTGAAGTATAACAGGATGCAGGTGATTCGCCAAACAACCTCAATAGCTGTGCTGATTTATTCCATGTAGCCACATTTGTTTGGCCTCTGACTTCAGCAGTTACCTTCCCAACTCCAGTCTCTTCCATAAAAGCTCTGATTGGAGAAGCTGTCACATTCACAGGAGCGACTCCAGCAGCACTTACAATCACTCAGCAAAATGTAAAATGTATGAAACAGTTAAGAGAGGTCTGAAACCAGGCTCTAATGCAACATGCTGACACTTCTGTAGGTCATGTGCCCAGAGTGTTAAAAGCAAAAAAGAGAATTTCCAACACCTCTGACACTAAAAGGCGAGTGAGCTTAACAAATGTCAGACTGATAAGACTGTAAAATCACATTGAGTTCACGGTTCACCTGAGCGTAATTATGACAACAAACCTTGAGTATCAGACTAAGCACCTCCATAAATGTGTTCAGATTTAATCATAGAACCAGTCACGAATCATTGAAGAAGGTGCAGAATATATATATATATATATAATATATCTATAATATCAATAACAAGCAAAAAATCCTCTTCTGACATGCACAATCTTAGATTTTATTTTCTTAATCTCTATCAATTTTCTGATTGCTCATATTCCCCATCCAGTTAATTAGCAGAAAAATTTTGTTTTAAAGCTGCAGTTGACGGATTCGCACTATGATGCCCCAAGTGGCAGCAAATAGTAATGTCTTTATATCACTTTTAATTTCATTACAGGTGAAAGTTTCAGCATTTTTGGAACCAAGAATTCCTGAAAACCTGAAGAGGTTCCCAGAAATCATGAAGTTTGATGTAAGCAAACTGTCTGTAAACCTGAAATTTTCTGTTTTTTAGTGCCTTTTTAGTGTCTGCGTTGCCAGATTAGTTCTGTAGGATCATGTAATTGTTTTCATTGTTTTCCTACAATATCGAGAGACTAAAGCATGTTTTTATGGTTATGCAGCTCAAACCACTTCATTGAAGATCATCTATGTTAAAGTCCTGGCTCAACCACCAGGACCAGGATAAAGATGTCATACCTCCTTGACTAGAAAATAAAACATTGAATCTAATCCAGGCAGTGTTCATGTTTCCTATGTGTTATGAATATGGCAAATCAGGTTAGTAATAGATGAACATATTTTGTAAGAGACAGAGATGGTTGACTTCCACTTTTCTCTGCATGAAACATTCACTTGCTGCTGTTCAAGACACATCTTCTCATGCTTTTTCATTTGAATTGGTCTCTCGTTCACAGATTCCCTCTTGGTTTTCTGCAGCAGGCAGCAGAACTTCATTTGGACAAGTAGATTAAATCTTCCTCCTCGTTTCTCCGTTGCAAGCTCACGGGCTGCGTTTGTACAAAAAAAATCTTACTGGGTTTGGATACAGAAATAGAGAGCTTTAAAGACGGGCCTCGACGCAGCACACGGACTCATCCCTGGTGCACAAAAGCGTTCTGGTTTGAAAACATGCAACTCAGTCTCATTCAGCACCGGGGGAAGATATACACATCAAGTCAACTGGAAAGTGGTCTCTACAGTTTCTGGTCCCTCACCGGCTCATGGTAGACCTAGCTCTGCCTTGTGATCGCACACAAACTGGCCAGAAGGGACCGGAATCTATACGAATAAGCGGCTAGATGCTGTTAATTCCACCCTCTTTCAGATTACTCCATCCACTCCTCTCCGGCTTGTGTTTTCCATGAAGCGAGGAAGCGCATTTTCATAAATAGACCTTGGCCGAGCGCTGCGGCGATGAAATTTTAATGAAGCTCCAAGTCTTGAGTGCAGCGCTGGGGCCTTGGAGAATCAGCCCTCTGTTACATTACTATGGCTTTCTCTCTCTCTCTCTCTCTCTCTCTCTCTCTCTCTCCCTCTCTCAAACACACACACTAATGCAAACATAACCCCCCCTCAACACACACACACACAGTCACAGCTCTGTTGCAGTGGTGCATGGGGCAGCCGGCTACATATTGACAGCGTGGCTGGAACGGGACCAGACTGAGGGGAGGGTGTGGTGTATGTGTGTTGGGGATTAAGACTGAGTAGATGTGTGTGTTGGGTGGGAGGGTGAAGGAGGGAGGCAGTGGAGGTCTAATTTGTGTGAGGTTTCTTTTGTCCACTTATTATTTATTGTATCTTGAGGGGTATCGACCTCCGTTAGTGTTCCGTTATGGAGATAAAAAAGTTCACGCTGGCAGCCACGCACGCACACACACACACACGTGCACACACACACAAGCTGCCGACACACAGTGGAAGTGTTCAATTCTGTCGATGCAATATTTATCAGCGACATTCGTAGATAAATCCTGTGTTTCAGCCGTCTGAAGGGGCGTTCATTTTTGGGGAGGTAACACACATGCACAAGCACAGACACACACACACACATTAAAAGGCATGTTGATAAGCTACAGTTCTTCCCCCTCAGCACAAGTCATTGTGTATTAGATGAAAGTTGATCATAGAGTTGGATAAGACATTTAAAAAAATAACTCTTCATCACCTTCTGTTGGAGCTGCACAGAGAGGTCAAAGGTCAAACTAACACAGAGCAGGTGTAGAGTCAAGAGCACCACAAACCAGGGAATAATAATAAATCATATTTAATGTATTAAATATCTTGAGGGAGAGGTTGGTGTGTGTGTGTGTGTGTGTGTGTGCGCGCGCTTATATATGGGTGACGACATTATGCATATGAGGCCGTAATTAAAACATGGCGGCCGTAATTAGGAACATTGTATAACTAATCAGGCCTAATGAGCATCGGGGGCGGGCAAGGCCGTGATCAAACAGCTGAGTTATGAGGCTTAATGGGCGGAGTGCAGGATGACAGTCCCACTGTTCACACAGCGGCACCGCCATCATTACTTCTTTTTATTGTTGAGACAATAATGAAAAACAAAAATCAGGAAAAAAAAATTAGTCCAGGTTGTTACTGAACAGAAAAATTGGGGGAAAGATGTGAAATATTTATTGCAGATACAGATGTGACGTTATTATTATTACTATTATTATAATTATTATTATTATTATTGTGTGTGTGTCTTATACAAAAACCATTCAAGGAACCACTGGAATAAATTCCAGACTCAATGAAAAATGCAATGGCATGAATTATGAAAACCATAACAATATCGTAGCAGCGATATCAATATTTACACAACTGGAATCCCAAATGTTGGGAAACCCTCCTTTAGTCTGCAGAATAAGAGGAAACAGAAGAAGAAGAAGAAGAAGAAGAAAAAGAAGAAGAAGATGATGATAGGTTGATAAAATCCAAAATAGGCCTATTGTCTCTTTGCTTTCTCCAGATCTAATAAATAAACAATAATGATCAAAATAATGATGGTTCTAAAATAAAAAATCCAGTATCAACATTTTTTGTTGTTATTTATTGATTCTGCAGTTTGTGTTTGGATATTTTCTGTCACTGAACTCTGATCCTGACAGTCAATAGGAAATGAAACCTGTTCTCCTCCCTCATTTCCGTCTGTTTCTCGTTTGTGTCCAGCTTCACGTTAAATATGTGATTTCAACTCTTATCAATAATGTAGCTCACAGCCGCCATTTAAATATTCATCTCTCGTTTACACAGGCATTATATTTGCTGCGTAGAGTTAACATGAGTCACATTTTCTGTTAAAATTTAAATCACAAAAAAAAATCCCGTTTGATCTCCTGATTCTCACAAACCTGCATCTTTATTTCATGTCTGCGCCGGCGAATGCACGTGCACATCTCACCGATTCCGTGCACGCATATATATGAACTCACGCGCGACCACATGCGCAGAACGTCTCATAAACAAGCCTCGCGCACGCGCTCAAAATGAGAAACCCTAAAAAAAGAAAAGTGGATTTTCAGAATAAATGTCGGTTATTGTAGGACCGAGTGCGTCATGATATCAGGTCTGCTGTTGATAAATAAATATTTACGTTATTATTTCATTCTTGAATGTCTTAAATAAAAAATAATCAATTTCATTTGCTATGTGCAATTATTTTAAAGTAATAAAAACAAAAGTCCCAGTTAATTTGATGTAAGAAATGAAAAATCGATGTTTAATTAAGTATTAAAAAATGGCAATTTGGGAATTAATATTTTTAGATGAGAAAACATCATTATTATTATTATTATTTATTATCGTCATCATTGTTATTATATTCATATAAAATATTAAAACCCTCTAACGTTCAGCACACTGGATGACTCTATTTCTTTCCTTCATTTCTTCCTCTCACGCGCACGTGCAGTAAACGCACGTGCACACGCCGGAATTATTTATCTCGTCACCGCATCGATACACCGAACGAGGGTTAATGAGCGCGCGCGGGCCTGCAGGCTGCGGAACCATTAGACCGGAAACATCTGTGTGTCAGAGTCACGTGATCAGAGCATGCTCAGATCCAAGGTTTGGTTTCTCCAAAAAACACCTGATGTCAGGACTTTTGGAAGGTTTGTGAGTTTTTCTTTTTCCCTGATTGAATCAACTTGAACACTTCATTTTTCTTTCATTAAACAAATAATATCTTACTTGCATCTATTTGTTGTTGTGAGAAAAAGATGGTTTAAAATAATGTGTGTAAATAGAATAAAAAGGTGTGTTTCCTCTTGTTTTTTCTCTCTGCTGGAGTTTCCAAAACCGTCCAGCAGAACCAATCCAACAAGCTATTTTGAAAGCCAACTGGAAGAAACAAGATATAAATACGAACTTCCACTTAATTCAGAGAAATATGTTCAAAGAGACGCACTGCTATGGGCTCCTCTAATCATGTCTCATCAATAATGCATTTTAAAACTGACAGGATGCCCGAAACATAGGGCGGCTACAACATGAAGCCCCGTTTCTCGGACGGACACCGGCTAAACTTCAGCGTTTAGTTACAGTACAATTTTAATGAAATTAAATTTATTGACGGCGGAGAGGAGAGTTCTGGTTTCAGCTGCTGCGAAAATGGATTTGAGCCCATATTGCTGCAGCATTTTAAATCACTGCAAACCTCAAGTTTATTTTCTAATCTAATCTGATATAATCTGGATTAGATTTAGAATTTTTCCTCATGAGGAGATGGGACAACATTGAGGGAATTAAATCTACTGGAATGAATAAGATACATAAATAAAATTAATGATTTGGATCTTTTTTTACCTTCAACATTCAGAAATGTGTCCAAGGCTTCAAATCCATACATTTCACATCATCATTGACAGACAGAGGTAACACAGTATATATGCACATACTCAACATGTTAGCTCATCATATAAACTCATGATGAGCATGTTGCTTATGTGGCATAATTTCGAATGCAAGCATCCCTGTAAAGAAGATCCTATTATACAAGTACAGAAAAATGAATTTAAAGCTGTTTTTGCTCTTGGTTGTTTTAATCTGTCTTCACCTCCAGTTTCGCCAGTGCATTTTTAGCATAAACACCGATACAAAAAAAATGCGAAGTAGGCTGGATGAGAAGCTCAGAATTGGGCTGCTGGGCCACTTTGATTAAAAAAAAAAGCAAACTCATCTTCCCAGAAGTCCCTTCAAGATGCAACAAACTGACAGAAACAAACTGACAGAGAAACCAATAATTGGTGTGTGTGTGTGTGTGTAGGCCATGTGGATATGAGGGTGTGTGTACGGCTGGTTGGGGCTCGTGTTTGGGGATTCGCTCCTTGTGGACTGAGTTGCTTTATTTCTCTGCCCTATATATCTGTCCGCCTTCACTCTCTCTCTGTTTCCCTCTCTGCTCTGGAGGCTGCGGCTGCTGCTGCTGCTGAAGGGATGTATGAAGCGCTACTTTCTTGTCTAGGTGATGAATAATGCAGGGCTCCGAGGCCAGCAAGTTTCCAGTTAAATACCAATTTGCTTAACCAGTGTTTCCAGCCTCTGCCAGCTCCACTCAGTGTAGCAGGGAGCAGCGCCGGCCTTTGGTAATTAAAGAAAAGATCTATATCTGGAGGAGCGGAAAAATCGCTCCAACGTGCATGTGGTCAGCAAAGAGTCGCCTCGTGTCAAGTCACATCACCTGATTTTATTCATGGAGCTGAAAGAGGAACAAAACAACAAGTAGCAGGTGGAAAAAAAAATCAAATGCAGTGTTGAGATGAGTTTTAAGTTTCTAGTGTTTTAAAGATGTTTCATCAGAACAGGGCCTTCATATTGACTGTTTGACCTCTTGTATGTAACAGGACCTCTTCCACTGAAACGAGTTCTGCCATCACAATATGAGCAACTTCAATAGTGAACATATAAGTCTGAAATTTTGTCAGATGTCTGTAAAGGTTTTGTTTGTGTTCAGAGTTCAGAGTTCAGAGTTCAGATGTGTAAAATGTAAAACTGAATGATGGTTTATTCAAAAACCAGTGGCACGGTAGCTATTGTTGCTCATGCTAACTATCAAGTTCTGTCCTGTCAACCTCTTGTGGTTGATGGCTGTTCTCTCTTAGATCACAAATCAGTGTCACCCACAGATTGATGGTAAATTCACCTGGAGCTGTTTGTTCACTGCCAAAAACACCAGAAGAAGAACTTGTGCATTTGAGCAGTGACATTGTTACATTCACATTAATAGCCACTTAGCTCTCAGCTGTAAACCAACACGCACACATGAATCATATCTATGAGAGTGAGACAATCACGTTCACAGCTCCACTTACACTGCTCTCTCACTCACACAGATCAATACTCTCTCACCCACAGTGGCCACTCAATGATCAGGGATCATCAAGAAATGCTACAACAGCTTGGTGTGAATGTGTATTTTTGTATGTGTTGCTGCTGCACTGGAACCTCTTTCTACCTCCTGAGGTGATTTGCAATCAGATTTCAAGCAACCTCAAATGCAGCTTGGAAGCATAGACACTTGTTCAACGGCTATCTGATCCACACAGTGTAAATGTTGTCTCCGAAGCTTCAAGCAAGTTGTTTACTTTAACCGTGACAGTGATCTTTCTCTGAATCATAATTAGTCAGTGATGCAGCACACCTGCCAGCTAATCTCCACACCTGTAAGAGTTTAGAGCTTCACCACCCAGCCTCAGTGGGCTGACCGAGGCCAGAGGGGAGAAAGCTACGATTATCAGCGTTGACAGTTGTGCAGGAGTTTGTCTCTTTGCATGGGTGAAACACAGTCCAGACCTGTAGCTTTAGCTCCCCTCAGGCCAGGGAAACACAACGCTCTGATAAATAAACCATTTGATTGGTGAAGCCTGTTGCTGGATTCATCACTCAGGACACACACAACACTGTGAGTTGGTGGTCTGTGGTATCCAAGTCTGTCTTAGAACAGTAATCACTTGTCATTTGAGCAGGTTTTGTTTGTTGTAATCATTCCTCGTGCGTTTACCTGTTCATATGGACACCATAATGTGAACCACATAATGTGACATAATGTGAACCATCCTTTAACAAACAAAAAAACCCTTCAGGTTACAGTCACTTAAATTCAGACTATAAGATTCTGGACATGAGAACTGAGCAATGAAACAGCAATATGGAGTTGTTTCCAAAAGCTTTGATGTCTTTTTGTTTCTGTTTTTTTTTTCTTTATGTTATTGATTGATCGATTGATTGATTGATTGTAAAATTCTGTCTTGAGTGCAGGAAAGAAGGACATTGGTCCTCTTCAGGTCCGGCTCAAATCCTTGTATGCTTGATGCTATGTTTGATTCTTTTTCGTTTCTTAGATGTGATTTTGCATCAGATCTCTCTTGTCAACCCAAGATCTGACTGAATAGAATCCCAGTAACTATGTCAACATGTATAATATGGAGGCCTCCTCTTTCCTTGTGATCTCTCCTCATGCGACTCTACATGCATGGATCAAACAGATGCCATTACAGAGAGCAGAGTGGGGTCAGCTCCCCCACAGCTCCCGGTTCACAAACAAGCAGCAGGAGCCTGAATGTCAGGTCGGACGTCAAGCAGAGTCCCGGGCAGTGAGACTTCCTTCCGGGTGAGGATTAGAGCTGGAACAGGGCTCCGTACCGTGCGTAATGACCGCCTGTGGCCCCGGGTCGCCCTGCCGCCACGCTTCCCCTCCCCTCGCCGCTCTGTAATCAGCTCACCGAAGCGGGATGCAGAACAGAATCAGTCCTCCTCCCCACCAGCCCCGAAAAAGTAAACACTGCCTCTCCGTTCCCTCGCCAATTGTTATTCATAGAGCGGATAAATATTTAATTCCATCTAAGGATACCTTTTGTTAACAGAATTACCGTACAAGCCTTGCAGCCTATAAATCCCACAATGAATTCAAATTCTGTTCGTTCTCCATTTGTGAGCCGGTTCAGTCCTGGTGAATGTGTGTGTGTGTGTGTGAGTGCGGTGATGTTGGGACCGAGGAGGAAGAGGAAGAGGAGGAAGAAGATGAGGATGAGGTCAAGTGAGAAGATGAAGAGACAGTGGGGGGAGGAGGAGAAACAAGGGGTGAAAAGTGTAAAATGGAGGACGAAGAAGGGGGAGGTGACGATGGAGGTGGAGGAGCAAATGTGGTGGAGGAGAGGCAAGATGAGGTGGAGAAGGAGGAGAATGGCATGGAGATCGGAAAAGTAAGAAAATGAGGAGGAGGTGGTGGGAGAACTAAAGAAGAGGAGTAGATGCAGGAGGTGATGTAGGAGGTGGTGAAGGAGGTGTATTCAAGGAGGAGACAAATGAGGGAAGAGGAGGAAGTGGAGGAGTAAGAAGGCGAGGATGAGGTGGAGTGAAAAGAGGAACAGAGGGTAGAAGAAGAGGAGGTGATTGAGATGGAGGAAGATGTGACGATCAGGCAAAAAAAAAAAATGATGAGGTGGTCAAGCAAGGATGGAGCAAAGGAAGGAGAAGGAGTTTACAAGGCAAAAGAAAGGGGTGAAGGAGGAGAAGGTGCAGAAGGAAGACGAGGAGGGAGACTGGGTGGAGGAGGACGAGGACGAATAAGGGCTGGTGGTGAAGGAGGTACAGCAGGATGAGAGTAAAGAAGGTGCAGAGAAAAAGAGGAAGACAAGGAGGAGGGTACGGTGGTGACAGAGGATGTGGAGGAGAGAGAGGAAAGATGGTAGCAAAGGAGGTGAGGAAACAGAGGAGGACAATATGGAGGGCAGTGGGTGCAGGAAACATAAGAAAACAAGAGGATGAAAATAAAAAGAGGAGGCTCCATTGATGCCACTTTATATTTGAGCCATGAATAATGGATTGATGAGATCTGATTGGAACATGAACACTGAGCTTAATGAGTAGACTGTAAATGATCCAGAGTTATAATCACCCAGATGAATCATCACGACCCCAAACAAAAAAAAGATGTGGAAACCTATTGATTACAAATAAAGTCAGCGGCTTTGATTCCTGAAGAAGAGAAGGAGTCAATAATTTTCCTCCTTTTTCTACCTGAGCTTCATTTCAATCGAGGCATTTGTTTGGTCAGCCGCTTGAGATTAAGACCTGTTGAGGCCACTGTTGGAGGAAGCCCGAAGACTGTTGGCTCGCCATTAAAGTTTAATCAACCTCACTTGGTGTTGATAATATTCTCCCCCCCCTCTTTTTTAATGAAATTCTTTTTTATATATATATAAAAAATTCCCCTAAGCAGGCCTGAGTGAATGGTGAAGAAGAGGGTACGCGTTTCTCATGGAGCAAAAAGGTTTCAATTGCGGCTCTTTGATAGCTCTTAATAATATCCCCATGGTTGATGGATAAAATCAAATAGAATGATGAGTCTTTGATTTACGTCCTGAACATCAAACCCGGCATGTGTGTGTGTAACGGAGCTGACGGAGTCCGTTTGACTCGATCCTCTGGTAAAAAATAATATCCTTTCGCCTGATCCAGGACCTTTTGAATTAGCGTGATCACAAAGATTTCGTCCAGCTCCACATGCAGCCGTCAGTCGGCCTGGAGTGAACGGGGGTTCGAGATGGAGAAGAGTTCAAGGCTTTATGGTCACACCAGAAAACCTGAAATGTTTTACATTCAGAAAACCTGCCAGACAAATTTGTAGTGTAATTTTGTTTTATTATAGTTTGGGTTTATTGCAACAGTAGTTATTATTATTACATGATCATGCTTGTCATCGTTAGTGTTTCCATTGTTGAACTTTGTTTGGACGTCATTGTCGTTTCGTTGTCCGTCGTTTCAGACCTGGAGGTAAACTGACGTTAAAAGTTATTATCGAAGTATTGATAGTATTACTTCATTGCACAATAAAACAGTAGGTCACAGCTGAGCCAAGATGTCAGTCTGAAAACTGTGACATATGTTCAACTTATTTACATTCAGTCTGGTTTGTAGGGCGTTTCTCACACTTCTTTTTAATGATGCTACCATGTTCCCAAATCTCAACAGTTGATGTGAACAATTGTGTCAGAAACGAGCAACAATTAGACCCAAGCTGTGATGAACTATGTGACATTAAGGTCTGCTGAAATAGCTGCTGGTAATCATGATGTTTTGAACAAAGTAACAAAGCTTACTCGTCTTTCTTAATTTTATCGTATTCAGACATTTTGCATATTCCAGAAGGATGCCCATTTTTCCTCACGTCCATGACAAACAGATACCTGTGGATAAATAGTGGTTTTAAAGTAGAGAAAAGTCTATATTTGAGACGATTGTCTTGAAGAACTGGAAATGTATTTCTCTTTTTTTAAACACTGTGAATCAATGAACTGACCACTACATCATGAGAACAATTATAATGAGGCTTTGGTAACGTTTTAGACCATTTTGAATGATGTGAATAAAGACATGGACCTTAAACCCCAACAATGACAACATGAAAGGATGCATGTGAATTTCCTTCATATATTTAACTTCATATATTTAAATATGTATTTTTTTTTTTTAACAAGCACAATCAT
Organism: Centropyge bicolor; assembly: GCA_037975185.1. Taxonomy (NCBI): domain Eukaryota; kingdom Metazoa; phylum Chordata; class Actinopteri; family Pomacanthidae; genus Centropyge; species Centropyge bicolor. The sequence goes on along the minus strand of JBBMOC010000060.1, from coordinate 46,566 downwards.
GGTTGTGCTGGTCATTTTAAAAATTCTGAAAATACAGCAACTGTACTGACAGGCAGGGAGTTCACATTAAGTATGTAGGATATGTATATTATGGCATATTTAATATTAATAGCTTTTATTAGCTTAATACATGCTAGCATATTCATGATGATCACCTAATGGAAAGGACTGCAAAAAAATGTCCACTTTAAAGGACGATTTCAGCTTGAGTGGAGCCGCTGCTCATTTCAGGAGCTGATGTTTTCCCAGTTTGTGGCATATTAAGAGATTAAGGAATCCCACAAGTCAAAAAGCAATTTATTTAATACTTTCTTAAAAAGTCTGAAGACTGAATGCTGACATAAATTAATTCATATTTCTTTGCACTTGCTGACCGTGCACTCTGGTGTTTGCATTTTTAGAAATATTCTGCTTTACATTCATATACTGCAAACTCCCCAGTGTTTTAATACTGTTGGCCACATGAGTGCAGGAGCTTTCTCAAAATGTTACAATGATAATCCTGCATAATCCTTGATGATACACAATGAAACATGATCATCCACCTTTTTCTTTATTTACCTTGGGTATCGATGATCAATGGACTTTTAGCTCAGAGACGTCTGCTCTGATTAATTAATCAGAAACAGAATCTGACAATCAATGTTTGTGTGTGGGATTTAGCCTAGCAACCAACTGAAGACCCCTCCCTTTCTGAGAGAGTAGAAGAACCTACTGTGGCCTTCTTGTAAAAACATGAATGCCCCCCTTCCAATTTTCTTTATCTGTTCTTGGCTACTGTACTGTACCTGCTTCCTATGTAGATATGAAAACATAATTATGAATGTTAGATTCTATTTCTGCCAATAGATCCTCCAAAATCCTACCGTCCGATCCTTTAAAGTCAAGTATCTGCAGGTTGATTTTTTTTTCCATATTCAGCATGTTTTTCTCCTTAAACAGGTGAGGTGGTTCTCATGTTACCTACAAAAGTCACCTCTGCATCCAGGAAGGTAAAATACTTCACTTCCAGTGGAGAAGATGTTTTATTCCAGGTAACAGCAAATGTAAAAAAATTTGCAAATTTATATTTGTCTAACTTCTACCCTCAACAGTCCACACCTCTGCATGTAAATGTTGATTTGCAGTGAGGCTTTATTTAATTCATTGTATTTGCAGATAGAGGTAACCACAGCGTCCACAGTGACGATGTTTTCACTCCTTTTCTCTCGTCTGCCAGATGATATGAAAACTGGAAGTAAGTGATAAAATTTTCAACACAATCAATCTTTCTGCTGTTGAAATGTGGAAATCTACCTATCACAGAGGACAACTTCCTCTGTGTTGGAAGAGAGGGACCGATCCTACATGATGCTCTGGTTCTGCTGGTTCTGGGGATTTCAAAACCCACTGAAAGTCACAGGTCAGTTCAACAAATTTGAACTCTGCACCGAACAGATTCTGATGCACCTGCGCAGCACAAAACCAGCAGAGAGAATAGGCCAGTGAAGAAAGTGAAACATCTTAAAGCTAAAGAGAAAAATGTTTTCTCTCATGCGTTGGTGGAGACCAAACCAGAGACGGAAACTCCAACTGAATGCTGTTGTTGCTTCTTATGGTTGTGTGGCCAAGCTGAAACAAGTGATATCAGTGTCTATGCTAATTCTTTCTAATTACTGCTTCCATTGAAATAGATGATGGTCGTTCCTGTTTGGTTTGGACGAGGCTTAAAGGTGCGGACGGCTGAAGTGAGTTTGGGTGTGTGTTGCTGCTGGATGGCGGGTGGTGAGAGTGATGGAGGAGCCACTGTGAGTCAGAGTGGGGTGAGTGTCCTCTCTGATTAGCGGGGCCGTCTGTGAGTGCACTAATGCACCTCGCTATTAGCATGTTTCTCCTGGTTGCCACGGGCAGCGCCGCGCCGCCTCCCTGTTTGACATGTCAGAACGCATATCAGTCAGAGGACGCCGTGGCCCGTGGGCTTCACATCACAGAGAGAGAGAGGGTGTGGGTACGAGCGGTAAGTGCGTCAGTGAGTGTGTTCTTGTCCTCGGTTGAGTTTTATCTCTTTGGAATGAGGACGTTTTTATGGAGCGAGGCGGTTTCAGCAGGTTGTCACTTCTTCCAGGGTAAGTTTAGAGTCAGGGCCTCGGTTTGCGATACAAGTCAGATGGTTCAGGCTCAGGAAAATGTAAAGGTTTTTAGTGTGGTGTGTGGTTTGCATAAAGAAATGAGTGGAACATTTGGGGGGAGAGAAACATTTAGTTTCGGGGAAAAAAACTCGTATTACTAAAAAAATCTGATGCTCAGGTCTTCAAGAGAAACTCCAACAGTTTACTATTGTACTTCTATTGCACAATTGTATAATTGTGAAATAAGAAGGAAGGAGTATGAAGGAAAACATTATTATTTCTCCTCCACTTTGTGATGCAACATTTATATTGTCAGACAATTTTGTTTTCACTGAATAATCTTTACATTCTCTCTAAGTAATCTCAACAATAAAGTGTTTGTAAAGAGAGTAATGTCTTTAAGAAGAAAGGGTCCTGCACAGAAATCGTGAGGCTATATGGCCAAAAAATATGTGGACAGCGTATGCTTTTGTCTAGGCCTTCTGTCCTGATTTGGGCCTGGCCCCTCAGCTCTAATGAGGAAAAGTCTTAACATAAGACAGAATACATTCTGGTTCAGTAACAGTTTTCCGAGCTTGTTATAGAAGAATTTGACCCCAACCTCATCCAAAACCTTTCTGTTGCACTGGACCGATGACTGTCTGAGGCAAATTGAAGTAAGGTATTCAAAATGAATATAAATAAAATGGCTATAAAAACAAAGTGACAGTTTGCAGAAAAGATGGAGACAGAAACAAAGACCTCAGCACCAGTAAAGTTGGCTGGTCTGTGGAGCTTGATCAATCATGAATAGATAGACAGAGGCAGGGAGGGAAAGAGAGAGAGAAGGAGGAGTAGGTGAATGAAAAAGATGCCTGGAGGAGGGAGGGAGCCCTTCGCCAGTCCAAGCAGCGATCTGTCTGCCTAAGAGCTTTGTTACCATATTAACTGACGTCTCCAGATGGCCTTGTCGAGAAAAAAACCCCAGCAAGGTAGGATTGATAGAAAGAAAAGAGAAAGAGAGAGAGAGGCCCGAGTGGAGAACAGTGCAGAGGAAAGCATGAAAGGCCTGAGAGAAGGAGTGCAGGGCCGAGGAGGCAGGGAGGCAGGCGTTCAGCGAGATGGGAAAACAGAAGAGAATAAAAATCCCCTTAACTTTTCTCAACAACAGCTCCGAAAGCCTCGACCCGCCGCTCCTTCCCTCCATCCCCTCCTTCCTTCTTGTACTCCCACCTCCCATTATTTTTCTCCCGTGTTACTTTCTTCTGAAAATCGCCCCGAGGCTAGGCGCTCTCCTGGGTGGCTCACCCCCAAGCACAGCCCTTGTTCCTCGCACGCTGGTAATAATTTGAGCCTGCTGAAAGAACCAAGGCTTTTAGAGGGATCAACCTCCTCCTTCGCCTCCTCCTCCTCCTCCTCCTCCTCTTCTCACCCAGCCTGCATCCGAGGCATCAGGCCTTCTCCCACGCCGCTGCTGCTCTGCATGCCTCCACGTGCCGTCCACCCTCCCTCCTCAGCATCCTCGGTCCACAGCGCCTCCTGGTTCCTCCCCCCTGACCTGCCCCCCATCCACAGCTGCCGTCCAGAGGTGCAGCCACCTGACGTGCTTCCCTCCCGAGGAGCTCGTAAGGGAGGGAGAAAACATAAGAGACAAGACAAAGAGAATGAGAGAATTGTTTGTGCTCTTCTGGCCCACAAAGAGAAATGTGACGAGTTGTGGAAGAAGTGGGAAAAAAAAAAACCTGAAGGAAGGAGAGAGAAACAGGAGAGGAGCTGAGCAGAACAAGAAACAACGAAGGGCCACTCTGCTGCGGGTTCATGCATTTTGTACGGCCGCTCGACTCCACCGTCTCCACCGTCCAATTTACAGCTGCCATTTTCCATATGCGGTTTCATGCCTCTCGCCGCTCACAGCCAACCTCGTCTCCTGACATTTTTACTATTTAATCTCTTACAATCAGTCCTGATCTACTAGTACAGTATGAACAGTTACAGAAATGAAACTACTTCTTTTACTCCAACACTGTAAAACAACACTTTCAGATTAAAATTGTACCTGTAAGTGATTATATTGATGTGGTTGTCAACTGGAGCTTATTTCACTGCAAACTTTAAGTTGCAATTATTCTTTATATGTTTTATCTTTGCAGTTTCTTTTGTTGTCTTTGTCACCTCTGACTTTCATTTTTTCCCTCATCGATGTTAACTGTGAGCAAACTCTGCTTAATTAATGCAAAAAATACAATCATTATCAATAAGTGCTTTATTTGATTGAATCCTTTTTGAACAAGTAAAACACTGAATAGGACAAAGCTAATGTTTACACAAGTAATAGTCCAGAAGTAAGCTTAGCTGAACTTGGACAAATTCAGGACTGTGGATTGATTTAATTTTGGATAATGCTCATTAGGTCATTGCTGAACACGACCTGAGTGCAGGGAACAAACACCATTTCTAACTTCAGAGGCCAACTCATGATCAAAAGACCAAAGTGGTCAGAAACAACCAGCTGAACTGAACTCAATTGCCACGACTAACAAGGCGGAACCGGCTGGAACGACTTGGCCCAGAGATAAGAAGTGAGTTTAACAAGTGATGACGCTGATCAGTCAAGGCTGCCTATTGGCCATCAGTCCCTGTTAGCAGGCGGATGTTGGCAAACTTGTGTGACAGCCGGAGCAGTTGTCAACCAGCCAGAAGGTTGGTGGTTCGATCCCTGGCTGCTGCAGCCTATGTGCCGAAGTGTCCTTGGGCAAGATAATGAACCCCTAATTGCCCCCAATTGCTGTTCCATTGGTATGTCAATGTGCGTCACTTTGGATAAAAGCGTCAGTTGCTCAGTTACCTGATGGGGGATGAGAGATAAAGCTGATGCACTGAATCACGTTTGGTTCTGAGCCTGGAAAGACGAACATTCTTCATTCAGTCACACATTGTTTAGTCCAAGTACACTGATGCTGCTGCTGGAATAAAAACACACTTCCTGTGTGACTCTTTCATCTCATGCAAAGAAACTTACTTTCACTTCTGTAATGTACAAATTCATTATGTGTAGGTAAAAAAAATGTACATGAAAATATACTTTTCTGAAGATGTGAGGAGAGGAAGAGGAAGAGGAAGAAGAAGACAAGGCATCACATAATTACATCTCATCCTGTGTTTCCTCTGTGTAAAGACACAGCAGGAGCTTTAATGGACAGATCACCCAACATCACTCAACCGCAGAGCGCTGAGGAATGTGTGTGTGCTTCTGCGTCTGTCACACACACCTGCATTGATCTTGATCGGGGGGTTGTGATGCACACACAGGAAAACACAGACCCGCCACAAACAGACACACACCTGCATTTACACACAGGTGGCAGGGCAGGTACAGTGTGCTGCTCCATCCTGCCATCCACCGCTGGCAGATCTTTTATTTAGCCGCTGCAGCAAGCGGCTCCCGCTCATGAATTATGCAGCCGCGGGCCCCTGTAACAAGCTCCAGGCCGACTCTACACCTTGTGTGTGGCTTAAAATATAGATAAAAGCTGAACAGCCAGCTACAAACATAGTCTTTTTTTCAAGACAGAAGCAGGCTGGTGAGGAGAGAGTCCACAGCAATTAGGCGAGGCTGTTGTGCTGCAGAGTCGGGCCGGTCGGGATCCGCAGAGGAAAGTCCAGCTGTTGACTGGATGGAGGCAGAAACAGACCAGAGCAGAATGGAAGAGAGCAGAAAAGAGCACAGCAAAGACAAATACTGAACCGAGTTGAACTTATTAAAGCACAACAGAGCCGAGCGGCGCCCGGCGATTCGCACCAAAGCAATAACAACAACAGCGGGCGGAATAGTTTTATCTAAGTTATTAGCTGGAGATGAAGGGCTGCGTGTGTCGACTGACATCTTTGTGCTTGTTTCTGCTCTTTGAGCATCCCCGATGAAGGCAGCTCTTTGTGTTGGGGAGATGAGCTTGAAGTCAGCTCCCTCGGCTGATTTCATAACAAAGCTTACGCAACTTCCAAGACGAGAACAGCGTGTGCAGCAACTCGTGTGCTTAAATGTTGACGTGAAGTTATAATAATAAGTAAATGTCATTCACTTTCAGATTTCTTTTATTTAACACTCACTTTTGATAGTTCACCAGCAACTGTTTCCTTGGCTCTGTCCACTGTTTGAATGATAACAAAGGATTTTATCAATTCATTATTATGAACAAATCACAAACCAAAAGCAAAATCACAACTTGCTGCTCTAAATGATTGTCTGGTCCTAGTCATTACGAGCCCTATCTTATGAACATACTCAGGTTTACATCACAGTCACGAAAGAGAACGTGTTGTCTGATCTGTTCAGGTGGTGTTTAGTCTTAATAAAACTGTGGCTATATCAGGACAGTGTGATCACTGACTCACACACTAACTAATTTCTACAGTTTTCACCACATGAAAATCAGTTTATTGTTTGACTGCATGTTCCCACTAAGTGTCCAAAGGGTCCATTTTGTCTCGATCTGACTATCAAACTTCACATTATATCTAATACATAGGATAATGGTTTAATTGATAAATGAAAGAATGACAGAGCTGTTATAACATTCACTCATAAAATACTTGTAATCAGCATCTTAATTATTTAAAATAAAACCTCGACATGAAAGAGAAACATATGAAAAACCACATAACTGTAATAGCTTCTCTGCGTGCTTATAAATTGTTTAAAAAGCTCGTATAATCCTTTCATATACCGTTTGTAATGGTATCCTGGTTCTTTGAACAGGAAAATATGTGAATGTCACCGTGAATTCAACAGTGAGTATGATATCATACAACAGTGAGTTATCTATTCATGGCTCCATTAATGAATCATAGCCTCCCTAGACTTTATACTCCAGACATGCCCTCTTTGAATATGTCATAAGCTCTTATTCTTTTTTAATGGGACGGCAAATCACGGCCCAAAACAAATATATGAACTTGTGCAAACATTATGGCGAAGGAGAAGGGAGGGGCTTATGCGGGACTTACGTGGGTCGGTCTAGCAAGCGCGGGGAACCTGTGCTGTGGTTGTACATCGAGGGGAGAGAACGGTGCAAAATACCCTGTCTTTCTCTGCAAGTTACATTATTTATACTTTATACCCAGAAGGCTCTTTAAGCAAGTCAAAGCCTCTGTTTGCATCACTTTGCCAGGCTGCACCTTGGGAGACATCCGTGCAGAGATGGACTGAAGTGTCTCTCCCCAGACCAAACTTGGGTAAAGGTCAAAGTTATAACAAAATTATGATTTCTTTTTTTTTTTTTTTTTTGCTGTACAGACATACTTGCTGGTGGTGTAAGTCCTCCACCCTCCAGGTTTCCCAGGAAAAACATTTTCCCAACTGAAGCTCAAGCTTTGATATATCCAGATTCTCCTTGCAATGCTGAACCATTTCAACCTGGCTGTGCCTGGAAAATGGAGCCTAATATTCTTCTTCTGTGTTGAATTTTAGCGTTGCAGTTAGCCCAACATCACCACAACGAGGAAGTACTTTTGACATTTATTTTAAATGATCTGCATGTAGGAACACAAACAGCAAACAAAGAGAAACATCATGCTTTTCAAGTCACATTGGCTCAACTGACAAATGCAAATCTAAAATTCACTCACCTTTTAGCTCTGATTTCGTCTCCACCAACTCCTGAGACTGTAGCTGCTGAATGCACAAATCTCTTCACAGACCGCTTGTGTCTCTGTGCTGTTATTTGCTGATCAGGTAGCAACTAGACGCCTTGTTGACAGTTTTTAACGGTTTTGTTAGCCACAGATGTCCTGAAGCAGGCTAAAAGTTGGCTGCAGAGTTCTGTATTGAGTTTCAGTCAGTTTCGCATGACAACAATGACTAACTATGTTTCCTCCAGGTTTTGTACTGAGCAACCAACCATTCACATTTTGATTTTCACCAGTCGTATGAACGTCACCCACTTTCTAATTCAAACAAAACATGGGCAACTGATTTGGCATCTCTGAGTCTTTTCAGGAAGTTGTTCCAAATTCAAGGCGCAAACAGGAAAAACACAATCAGTGTTTAGAAAATAATTCTTCCACATCCACTCATTGCATCCAATCACATTCATCCAAAGTGGAGCACTGAGTTCATTTTGTCCTGTCAAACCCATTTACAGTCACATTGTGTTATTTTCTTTCCTGTTTCCTGACTGTGCGTGTGCAGCTGCTCTGGTCCGGCCGCGGCGCTTCAGAGAGGCCGATCTTTGATTCACTGTGATCAGCCTTTAGCTCGGTAATCAACGCCTGGAGTCCGTTCACTGCTCGTCTACTCCAGATGGATAAATAATGCACAGCTCAGCAATTAAAACACACAGATCTGATGCCGTGTCACTAATTTATTGATTAGCCGAGCCCTCGGCGCGTCGAGATGACAGGGTTAAATGTCAATCAGATGATCTGAGTCACACTTCAGTTGGAGTTATTCATTCCTCTGCCTGGCAGACAGAATAGCTTCAACCCTCCAGTGCTGGAATGTAACTAAGTACATTTACTCAAGTACTGTACTTAAGTAAAAATTCAATGTAATCTATGTAATTATTTTCATTTTGATGCAGCTCTATATTTGACTTAAGAGGACTCTTACTTCATGGGGGCACAAGACATTTGATTTTGCCCTTCCAGAGTTCTTCTTCCTGTCAGCTTCGTCAGCGAGGAAACAGAACGACGGATCCTCGTCTCTCTCTAAAGTGATTTCTTCTGAGCTGTGCTGTCCTTCTCTGGCTCAGAATCAACGACGACAGTCAGAGCGAAACACTGACTGACTCCTCTTCTCTGTCCTCTTTCTCTCTTCTTCTTGTTTCCCTCCTTTTATTCTCCCCACTTCTTTTCTTTTAAGCATCTTTTTCCTGTCACTGTGTGTGAATCTCTGCGTTGGCATCGGGATTTTAGGTTTCAAGAAGGAGACAGAAAGACGAGCAGGAAGAAAAAAATAAATCAATTTATTTATTAATTTTCTTACTTGAACATTCATGTTTCTCTTGCAGTAAAATAAGCTTAAAAATGAAAATGAAAAAGATGACAGACAGTCAGAAGAAAGTCCCTCTGGTGAGCCCAGATGTGGAGCCTCACCAGAGGAACCTCAGAGACCTCGTCATCCCAGCGTCTGCCGCTGTGACAGGGGGACAACAGACAGACCTGATCAGCAGGCAACGTCCACTCTGAGGGCCCACAGCACGGCCTGCTGGGACATGAGACCACGACAGGCATGTGGTGTGTGTGTGTGTGTGTGTGTGTGTGGTGTTTTGGCACACATGGTCACCGCATCTGTCTTCTTCTGCTCTTCTGCATCAAATGCCCTACACCCTCACACACACACACACACACACACACACACACACACATACACACTGTATATTCCATTCAGCATCTTTCGTCTTTGTTCTGCCCTCCTCACCAGCACAGATGTTGCAGTTGTTGAGAAGCCAGTGAGGCTTCAACCTCGCTGTCAATCATGTCAACCCACATACTGAGAGGCAAAGCACACACACACACACACACAACAGAGATGTGGTACATGAAGGCAAGAGGCAGTAAGTATATGAAAGTATTTAATTTTAAAATGCTCAAGTATTAAAAATATGCAACCTCTCATGTATTATATTGAATTATATTATATTCAACATGTTAAGCGCCAATGACTCAGTACTCTGGAAGATTCAAGGATGTATTTGTCATGTAGTCATATTTTCAATCTGTCTGACACTAAGTATTTATGATTTTTATTTCAAATTATTCTTATTATTCTTCTTATTAAAAAATGCTATCAGTGACACTCACATTTTACTCATGAAGTAATTCGCTGAGATCAACGTCATTAAAAAGACATCACACTGAGTAGGAAACAAAACCAGTCAGACAGGTTCAAACAAACGTCCAGGTAAGTCAAACCAACTCCTAAACGTTGACCTTTGACCTACGTGCTTTATCATGAGCGATGAATACTGCTTTGGATAATCAGTTGACAAAGGTATGATTGTTGGATTTGTTGCCATACTGAGGCAGCTTTGCTCAGGTGGTGGCAATTGATGGCGATTAGGTCATTGATTGGTTCCTTGCTCGTCCTGTCAACATGTTGAATCCTCCTTGTCCAAGAACCTAAACCTCAAAAGTATGGAAAAAACTGTGTGCATCTGCCAAATGAGTATAGTATAATTGTATGTCCAAGATCTTGACAATGAGTTTAGTGAATGCAGGGTCTTTATAATTGAAGGAGACGATGGTCAAAACTGCAAAAATAACACCAACATGATGAAGTATTCGAGTACTTTTCCACCTCTGACACACACACACAGTGATTCTGTTACCTGCCTGCCACCTCTACTCTATCACATTCACCTCTTAACATTCAACACACACTGCAAACACACACACACACACACACACACACACACACTGCAATCACACACACACACACAGCCACCCAGAACAATTTTCAATTTCCATTTCTGATTCCTGACCTCTGATAATTGGCGAGCCAGCTGACTGATGGCTGCCTGAGCGAGGCACAGGCCTCCTGTCACCTGCAGCGACGCCGGCCCGCCGGTGAATTATTAATGGCTAATATCATTATGTAGGCACTGCTTGTCATAACAATCTAGCCTGGTGGAGGGAAACTCAATCTGCCGCCCCTGCCCCTGCGCAGACAATGCTTTTTAATTATTGATACGGACTAATTGACTACAGGATTCGCGGGGCACAGTTACTTTTGTTCCCTTCACAGCTCGCTCTGCTCCTTCAAGAAACAATCTTATTAGGAGGCCAGCCCTCCCCGATGCCCCCATGTCAGCAAATTAGCAGGGAGGACGACCCCGCTCGCCCCTCTCTCTGTCTCTCTTCTCCTGGCTTCCTCTCTCACCTCTCCTCCTCCTTCCTCCTCCTCATCTAAATTTTTTTTCCCTTTTCACTCAGAATTTAAGATTGTCCTCCTCCTCCTCTCCTCACCTCGACATCGGACACCGGTTAATTAAAACGGGACAAGGAGGTAGACGGTAAGTCGACGTGGCTGCGCATCGCTATTCACGGCACATCTCCCTGCCACCACAGGTTCCTCTCAGCAAAGACTGCGTGCTAATGGACAGAGGAGGCAGAGAGAAGATGAGGTGAGGGAGGCGGCTAAGGGTTAATAGAGTTTAATTAGGGTCAACGTGACGGTCCGAGGCTGCGGTCTGTGGGGCCGCCCTCTCTGCTTTACTGTTGTTACCACTCATTACCATACGATTTTATATCAGCCCGACTCTGTCCCGTCCTACTCTACCTGAAGAAGCACATCGTACTTTCTCTGACCTCTGTTAAAGCTGGTTTTCATATGTGATCACCTTCAATAATGGTCAGTAGTTACTGCGATGACATTCAGTATATAACAAACCTACTGTGCAAAGCATAAATAAAAACAGATTGCAATCTTTCGCAAGCAATCCTTATTTACAGTTTTACAAAGTGTTCCTGAGTCCATGTATTAATCTCCTTTATCCAATCATGTGTTTGACAAAGTGTTGAACCTCTCTCCATCCTCGCTTGTGAACGACTGAGTTTTTGCAGGATGACCCTTTCATACCCAATCATGATACTATCACCTGTTACCAATGAACCTGTTTAACTGTGGAATTATCCAAACAGGTGTTTTTGGATCAGTCCACAACTTTCACAGTCTTTTGTTGCTCCTGTCCCAACTTGTTTGAAACATGTTGCTGCCATTAAAATTCAGAAGAAGCAGATATTTACAAAAACCAATGAACCTGAACAGGTCAAACATTAAACATATTGCATTTGTACTAAGAAATAATTCCATTATATTATTAAATTATCACATACAGTTTGATTTATGCTTTACACAGTGTTGCAAACCAGTTCTCCAAATTAAAAGACAAAATACGCTGTTTGTATTTTCCAAAACATTTTCCAATCTGACAGGCCGATCAGCAGGACGTCATGTTTTCTAAAACTGAAATCTGTTGATCTGACAACACTGTGGTTATGGCTTTGTTATATTCAGGCCAGCCCACCAGTTGGTTAGGTTTAGAAAAAGGCTTACTGTTGGTAACAAACTAGAAACCATCATTGGCTTCAGCAGGAAACCACTGTGAACACTAGTTTGGCCTTTTTGGGATGGAAGTACACCATGATGGACAAAGGTCAATAACCCGCAGTTAATTAAACCTGAACAAAATTGTTTTGCCTCGGTACATTTCCATCTCGGCATACACTATCACAAATCCCTCTCAGATGAAACCGTTTGACCCTTGATGACGTCTGACTGCTGCTAATTCAGGTAAAACTAAATCAGCCACTTGTTTCTTTGAGCTGTCTGACTGCACGGTCGGGATGAATCTTTAATCTGAGGGCAAACCTGCAGCGTGGAGCGATGGGAGAACACCGGGTTTCAAAGCAAAACACACACATACACACACACACATACACACACACACACACTCTGAGCATGTTTAGGGAGGCTGCTCAGGCGTGTGGTGTGAGGTCTGAGGAGAAGAAAGACTGTGTTGTATTGTGTGTGGAATGCTTCATTTTTCATTGTAGGAAACCAAAAACCACAGACCTTTGAAGTTCAGTGTGTATACAGGAGTGCATGCACGTGTTGGTGTGTGTAGTATTTGTGTGTTGTATGTTTGTGAGCACAGTAAATGTCCATTGCCGTGTGCATGTGCTAAATGAGTACATGCCTACCTGTGTGTGTGTGTGTGTGTGTGTGTGTGTGTGTGTGTGTGTGTGTGTGTGTGTGTTGGCGTGTGTTCAGGTGTGTACATGTGTGTGTGTTCTCCTGGGTTCAGAGATCAACTTTCATCACAGATACAGTGAAGGCTGAGAAAACAGAGTGTGGAAACCAGAAAACATCAGAGTTGTGCTCAGTGTTTTACTTGCTGTTGTTCACTTTTCTTGAATCTACCTTCTCTGCTTTGGACGCTGATTTCAAGTTCAGGCTCCTTCCAATAAAAACCGTCCCAGCTGTATATCATACTACAAAATGTGAAAATTGAAAAATGAAATACTCAAGCCAACATTTCCACTAAATTACTAAATCTTCTTGTTTTATAAGTGCTTGACAGAAATAGAGGTAAAGAACAAAAAATACATATATCAAAATGCATGTTTTAAAATGAATGAATGTGGAAAGTCAACCAGTGTACTAACAGCCCTTTAAACGTTCGTCATGGCATTGCCAGTCCATTTACCTGAGTATATACTCAATATGTTTTGTCTATATATATTCATTCAGTCACCCTTTTCTGCCTTTTGGCCACAGTCAAAGCTGATGAGTGAACTGAAAGCACCTTGTGACTCTCACCACCTGTCTCCTGATTGACGATCACTGATTGTCTGACAGCTTATTTAAGTCTCTTGAAGCATATGGTCTGTAAGCTGGGCTGGTTGTGTGAAAGATGCAACTGTTTTGTCACATTTTAAATATGAATTTTGTGACCAAGTGATCAATAAAACCACTTGCGTTCACTTGTTATTTGCTTCACCTTGGAGCCTTAACCCCGGCTAACCAGGCCCAATGCAAGCAGTTAAAAATATCCTAGTTCCATTTGATAAAACAATGTTAGATGAACAAGAGCAGAGAGTCATGAGCAGAAACAGGCCGATGTTGTACATAATACAGTCTTTTATTTCTCAGATGTGAGATCAGTTTCATGTTGCAGCATCAGAAGCCGTCACAGATCTCATACATTATGCTCCTCATCTTTGTCTTGTCCGTAGAATCAGCAGCCGTCAGGAGGATGAGACGTGATGGAAAACAGTTTTATTCACAGAGGAAAGGCAGATTAAACTGCCTCTCTCATCCACTTGTCTTTCTTCAAGAACAAGATCGCCGGATGGTGAAGGAACGGTCAGGGCTTCTGAATTAAAACGGCTACAATATTTAAACATTGTCTGCAAAATGAGACGGGCACTTGCAAATTTAATGGGCCGAGTCTTTTTGAAAAATTAAAGCTTTGTTCAGTGGTATCATTGCCTGTGTCTTCCCCTCTAATCTTATCACTGACAAATCTGCCTTTTTCTTTTCTCCGGTGCTGAGATTTGTTGAAAAAAAATGAAAAAGAGACCTTGGAAATTCAGAATCAAGGTGCGTCAGAATTTGTACAATGTGTTCACGCCCCACTCTGGCCCGTCTGACGAGCAGAGATAAACACATCAGTTGGAAGCCTTCGTTTTTTGCCAGCTGAAATATTAATTTTCTTTAAACATGCTGTCAAATGCAAAGACGGCAGACATGTGAAAGTAGGGCAGCGCTGCAACTGGAAGAGAGAGGTTGAGAAATATCAGAGGGAGAAACGGAGAGAGAGAGAGAGAGAGAGAGAGACAGAAAGGGGCTGGAAAACAAACAGACGCCCAGACACACGGACAGACCAACAGACAGACACACAGACGAATGGACGAGCAGATTGACAAATAGCTGAATATCTATCCGCAAAACAGTGTTGTTTTTTGACCAAACTCATGGCAAATGTATCAGAGGAGACGGCCAGAGGTCATAATGCCTGACCAAAAAATAGTCCAGAACATAACAGCCCCGCAAAAAAAAAAAAACACCAGACATTTTTACATTTCTGATTGTGTACAGATAAATTAGTTTGTTGATCTGTGAACTTTAGAGATGCTGATAGATTTGAACCAAACAAGCTGTTGACTGCAGCTTCGTATATAATAGATAGATGGATGGGTGGATGGATGGATGGATGTACTTCATTTGTCCGAAACTGGGAAATGCTGTTGAAGCATGTTAAGGTGTTAAAAACAGGATGAAATATGACATAAAAACACACCTGCAAAAGTGAAAATGTGACTCTTTTGTAACCTCAGTCTTATGTTTCTTATTATTGAAGTAGGTGGTTATGTTATGGTCTCACTACGACAGGGCAGGAACACAGGCTGTAAACAAACCACCAGTTTAATCTTACCTGGATTAATAAAACAAAAAAACGTATTATTCTCTCTTTGTGCAAATCTGTTAGACCTCCTGGTTCAACTTTAACCTTCTGCACATTTTGTGGTCATGCACACACAGCTTTTTTTTTCAATGCAGTGAGTGAATATAATCACGTTGTCCACTGAGGTCACTTTCAAATTCACCGTCAGTCTGTCTAAACCGGGTATTTGTTTACGACCTCTCTGGTTGTTTGCTTGATTTACTGCGGCATTTCTAATCTCACCAATTAAGATAGTGAGTTATTAGACATATTGTCATAACATAAGAAAGATCCAGGTTGGAAAAAAACAAAATACAACAAAATTTGAAATGTTTGGTTCACAAATTATTCTGTATATTAAAAAAAAACCCCACAGCAGTTGAACTTGTCAGCTGGATATTAAATGTGGCTTAAGTGAAGTCCATTTAAGGAGGACTGCACCATATGGAATATACTGTGTGTGTGTGTGTGTGTGTGTGTGTGTGTGTGTGTGTGTGTGTGTGTGTGTGTGTGTGTGCGTGCATGTGTGCGTCCTATAACAGGCGGCAGTGCCACTTTCATCCTGTACAGTGTCCAACTGCCACGTCTCCCCATTAAGACCCGTCGTGGGACACTGAACACACACGCACACACACATGGGCCTTCACTAAGTGGCCTGCCATCTTGCACTCTCCGTCTCCTGCCCTTTCACATGCTTAGACACACTCCCACACCAATGCACACATATGATTATACACACACACACGCACGTTCACTTCACTTCACATGCGTGCAACACACACATGTCGACATCGCCGGCACCATGTTAGGAATGAGGGGAAAACACAAGGGATGGAGACGGACGACGACACCGAATCACTCACACACACACGCACATGCACGAGCTAATGCCGCCCTCCTGCTGGCCTCTGTGGAATAGCCATGTCACAATCAAGAGGCTCCCCGGCCCTAATCTGCTTTTTAGGGCCCCGCCACAAACACTCATCTGCATAATCGGGACGACAAGTGTGGAGAGGGTGAAAGAGCAACGGAGGGAGGGAGGATGGAAGAAGGATAGAGTGAGTAGGAAAGGATGAAAGGAGGAGAGGAGAGGGCGAGCGGGTCAGATGGATGATGGAGAGAGGTTACAGACGAGGGGGAAGGAGGAGAGAGGAAAGTGGGGGCGGTGACAGGAAGAAAGGAGAGGAGACGACAGAGGGGAGGAGGGGAAGGAGGTGAGGGATGAAAAGTGAGGTGAGGGTGAAGAGGAGAGGAGGAAAGGAAGTGTTAGAGTGCAAAAGCAATGGAAAAAACAGGGGGGGCGGAGGGAGAGGAGGAGTAGGAGGCTGACTAAAGGTGAGGGAGGAAAGGAGGAGGGGGAACGGGGGGGGCATGATGAAAAGGAGGCAAGAAGGAAGTTAAGGTGGGAGTATGTGTATGTATGTGTGTGTGATATTGGTTATGACAGTCACACCTGTCGCCCTTCCTCTCCCCCTCCTCCCCGTCTTGTTTCGCTCGCCCATCAGGAGTCAACAACAGACTGAAGGAGGCCACATTAAATCCTCATCATCCTCCTCTTCCTCTCTCTCTTGTGTTTCTTTTACTTCTTGCTTCCTCCATCTTTAATCTATGTCTTGTTTCTCTCCTGACTCTCAAATTAACCATCTACATCAAAACCTCATTAAAAACTATTTTGGTTGAAAAACTGAATTTTACTCTGTGTTCAACCACCAACTTATAGAATTTTGTTTATTTTAAAGGAATCATTCCGTGGATGATTTGGATCAGTGGTGGACACCTCAGGGTGGGTGGACGTTCACTGTGTTTCCTCAGACATTCAGATGTATTCATACAGTCTGTTCTATCATTTCCTCCTCTGCCTCTCCTTTGCATATGATGCACGTCACCCTGCGAGGCGAGTCCAGCCGCCATGTTAGAGAGAGCTGAGCGGCGCCCGGGTTCAGGACCCCAGCCGAGGACCGCATGCAGAATGGGGATGAACAGGCATTTCCATTGGACACCTAATTGAGGGCCCTTTAAAATTCCCACAGAGGACCAATCATGGTTTTCATCTGGGGCTACGCGGGGCCGAGAGGGGCCAACGAGGGCCTCTTAAATAGAGAGGAGTGACAAGAAGATGTGGAGCAGCTCTGAGACCTCGGGCATAAATATGCACATGGAGGGATTTTTATGTAAAAATGCAGCAATTTTATCATCTGAAATCACAAAACTGTCCGGTCTGCTCCGAGTCAGTCACTATACATTTCTTAAGTGTCTTTGGATTTAAAGCACACAAGGCTCTGTTCTGCAGTGTTTTAACACCAAATCCGTTTTATTTCCCACTGTGACCAGTCCGACTAAAAATCCATTCCTGAATGGTCTGCTGCTTTGGATCAGAGGGTTTGTCCAATTAAAATCGGCATCACTGCTTTCCTGCTTCAATCTGCATGTTAAATGCAAAGCTATGGATCCATCATGACTGATTCACATATTCTAACATAATATTTGCTGCGCAGCGCTCGCAGACATGATGCATCCTAACAACTGCATGCATATTGCATCACCTCGACATATGTTTTCAGGGAATATCTCTTTTATGCATTAATATAAATCCTCTAGAGTTTCTGGCGCAACACGGCATGATGAGTGCTGAAGGCGCAGAATGAAGCAATCATAACAGACTAAAGAAACACATTAAGGCTCGGTGAAGGTTCTGACGTTCCTACACAACAATGAGGGAATCTTCATGAGGCGGAAGAACTCGGGGTGAGGCGCCCTGAGGCAGGAAGAAGCCACCTGAATGGAAGCAAAGCGTTGCCGGTTTAACTCTTAGCTAGGTGATAAATAGGATCAAGACATTCATGGTCCCCAGAGGGTGAATACTATTAGCTTTGTTGATCCCTTGACTTTTCCTTTAGCACCACCAGCAGGTTAACGTTTGGGATTTAGAGTGAAGTGTTTTGACAACTGCTGGATGGATTACCATGAAATTTGGTGCAGAAATGATTTTTTTGCTATTTCATTTAACTGTTTAAATATTTGACTTTCAGCTTGTTTTGGAAGCCCAAACAATCATCAAGGTTTAAACTCAGAAAACCAAGAAATAAACAAAAACGTCACATTGTATTGTGTATTTGGGATGACAAAGATTAAATGGTGGCCTTAGGAGAAGACGAGATCGCCACCCATTCTACCCATCACTGACTGAAACACAACCCTCCTTGTGCCATCCGGACAACTCGGAGCATGCTCGGATCCACAAACGCTGCCTCGACTCCTCCTCCCGTTCCTCCCTCCGTGGAAAAAGTTGCGTTGCGTGGTGGTGGGGAGGGTGGATGGATGAGTTAGTGTGTGTATGTGTGTTGCAAGAGATTGGGTTGGGGGGGGTGTACAGGGGGTGGGGTGGCGTTGGGAGGGTGTTCCCCCAGCGGGACGCATTAACAAGCCCATCCAGTTAAATGTAGCCCCTGCATTACCTAATGTACCGGCCCTTCTCCAGCAGTGTAGGAGACAGCAGCATCCATTATTGATCAGATGGAGCTTCGCCTCTGAAGCTGGAAGCCTGGTGGAGGGAGAGAGATGGAGATGGAGATGGAGAGAGGGGAAGGAGGGGGGGGTAACGAATGAGGGAGGGAGGGGCAGAGAGGGAAAAAGAGGAGAGAGATTTGTTGTGAAAGGGAGATAAGTTGAAGAGATGATGATTAGGACTTTGCCGTCGTCGTCTCACTCTCTTTATCACTCTGTCTCCCCGAATCCTCTCACTTCCTGTCGTCCTCAGTCACGTCTCCCGCCTCCTCATCCCACTTCCTCCCTCCTCTCTCGGCCCAACTCTCCGCGTTTCTCTCTTCTTTCACAGATGATTTGTAAGCGTCGCTCACGTCTCGTGCCGCCTCCGTCCCCGCTGACAGAGGCTCGGCGTCGCTCACATCATCATCATCATCCACGTCGTCCTGTCCGTGTTTTCTTTTAATACCGCCGTCGTCCGATCGTTCTGCCATCCTTCGCTCCATCATCCATCCCTCTTTCCCTCCCTGGTGAGTTCGGCTGGGGGGTGAATTTAAATTTCACAGAAAATCATTGGAGATTTGGTTTTTGTTTTTTTTGCTCAGTTTGTGGAGAGGGGGAGTTCTTATTTCTCTCTCTTCGTTGTTTGTGTTTCAGTCTCCTGATTTTTTTTTTCCTCTCTGGGTTATTAAGTACCCGCTGCCATTCAAGCCAAGAACTGAAAATAAGCATCAGCCTAAGATCTTGGGCTTTGCCATCAGCCACTGTATTTACAATGGGGTGGTTTTCTGGATGGATTTAAATTCGGACTTCTGGTCATATTTGAATTACACTCAATATTTCTGTCTTTATGCTACATGCATCTCTTTTGGCCTGAAGGATCAATTTTTAAGTTTATCATTGTTAAAGTCTCGTGATGCTGACGTCCTGACCACCTCTTGTTTTTTGTCAATGACACGCCAAACTCATTGAATATACAGCCTAGATATACAGTCTAAAATATCATGTTTGCACTTTTCCCCTGAAGCTTCATTTTAGTCTATAAAGTTAATACTGGGTGGTACGGTGCAAACTGATATTACAATATAAATGACAATGATTTTCTGATTGCAATACATCAGCACAAAATCTACATTATGCATTAACATCAGATCTCTCCATGCGTCACAACAAAAGATTCAGCAGTGTGGAGGGAATGAAAAAATCCTGCACATTATTTCATGAACTCAATTAGACCTTCCTTTAAACCTTTGAGTAATGAAACATAGGTGTGAGTTCAAGGATCCACTAGTTCCTTCTGAATCAATAGTTTTTTGATCCGACACATCTTGCGATAAGACATTATGTTGTATAAGAACTTTGATGAATCCAGGTGATATTTTTTTAAATTCCACAGCAGAATTGTGCAAAATGAAAACACAGCAATCATGTCGTCACAATTATTACTGCCCAACTTGTGCAGAACTTAATTGTTTTCATCATCAATCATATGAGCACTCTTTGTTGGCTACTTCCTGTAGTAACTGTGTAGCAACTGTAGCCATGGGAGCTGGGTGTATTGCTTAAAGGCACATGAGTAGAACAAGTTACTAAAGTTGGCTGTGAGGAGGACTTGAACCTGAAAATGTCTGATGATGATTTTCAAATCGCTAACCCGATAAAGCGACCGACAGCTGATCACGACGTGTGATCACCTGACAGCTGAGCGTGTTGATGCTCCTTTCCTGTGTGTGTGTTTTGTAAATTGTGTGTTTGTGTGTTACTGACTCTTCTTGTTTTTACTTGTCTGTGTGCATTATTATCAGACTGTTTTCTGCAGCTCGTGTGTGTCTTCATTATGAAGTGTGTGTATGTGTGTATGAACCGGAGTCGACCGGGGGGAAGGCTGAATTATTGATGGAGTTTCAGTGCAGAATTGTGTGACAGTTGGCTTTAATTTCCCATTTAGCTGGAATAGGGAGAGACAACAGTGTGCTAACTAATCAATACAACACAGTGTGGCTGTACACACTACTGTCGAGGACACACACACGTAATGTTCATATGAGGAGTCCTGTAAAAACACATGGATACACACAGACACCATTCAGGAAAGAACACAAAACAAGTTCTCCCCAGAAACATCCTGCATGGAAATACAGTGCTCACACTACACTGACTGGCTTTCTTTACACACACACACACACTCTTCTAATGACGATAGAGGACCTGTTGATTTGTATTTATCCATGCAGACTGATATTAATGATCAAGAGAGAATGTCTGCTGCAGCAGTGAAAACATCTCTGATCAGTCAGAGAAAGACTGAACCTGGATATCTATGTTGTGTCAGCTCAGGCGGATGTGTGTGATGGAGGCCCTGTCTGTGTGGGCAGAGGCCAAGATCATATTTGATGACATGCTGGAACAGCACTGTGTGAGTTTTAGTACAAGCTGGTGCAAATCTGTTTAAACCTTTTATTGGAAACTTTGCAATCGTTGCAAATTTGCGTCACCGTTGATATGAACAGTTTTGATGCAAAATATTTGCAGGTGAGTATTTCACATTTTTGGGAGTTTATTTGTCATTGTCTTGATGTGTAAAAGCTTTTTTCTGTGCTTCATAATTCTTTGCAACTTGTTATGGAGCAGCAAGCATGAGAAACAAAAATTGCATGCATGGGGTGTTAGATATGATGCTGAACCTCTATCATCTCAAATCAAACAGCAGTAGTAGGTTTAGTATCATGTTTGCTCTTGTTGTTTGAGATGATTTGTAATAAGGTAAACTAAAAAAACATGCAACTGTAAAGAAGGACAAGAGTATAAACATGTTACTCTTTGTTGTGCAAACTCTGCAGCATTGAGGCCAATCTTCCATTTATTTCCATTTATACTATAACCCCTGGGTAATGAAAGTTACCCAGGGGTTATAGTATAGTCAGTGTATGAAACATCACTGTTCTTCCCTGAATGAACAACAAGGTTTTAATTTTTTTAACCCCCTCCCTCCCTCCTCCACCCTCTCATCTCTCTGTATCGATCTCCACCTGAAGTCGGATGATGATCGGAGCCGCTACGCCTCAAAGAACAATTAATTGTGCATGTGATCGATGTTCATCCGGAAATCAATAGACACTCTGCTCCTGTCTCTGTCTGTTCCAGAGTATCAGTGCTTGTGTGTGCACTCGTGTAGGTGTGCAGAAGTATGATAGTGTGTGCATGTGTGTGTGTGTGTGTGTGTGTGTGTGTGTGTGTGTGTGTGTGTGTACATGCACTTGCTACATAGTGAAGATCAGAAATTTTTAACCAATGGAGTGAGCAAAGCAAGGACATTTATACCAGTACTGATAGACTGGATCAAAGGTGAAACACATACACATGCACATGTTCCCAGATGTAATCCTGCACTCAGAACTATTCACATATAGAAGAACAGTCAAATTAGACTTGTGCAAGAATCCACACACATTTTTACCATAAACACATGCACTAGCAAACATGTTTCTGCTTCATGCAAAAACACACACAAAGAGAAACACACACTGAGATGCAAGTCTACACCAACTCCACCGCAGCGCTGCGAAATCAATCATCCAGCCTTATGGATGATACAGTTTGCAGAACCAGAGAGCAACCTTGGAATTTTGTTTTCTCCATCAAAACGTTGTTTTCCATTTTGTTTGTGTTTTGTTCTGTTTTCTGTTTCATAGTTGCTGGATGTATGAAGAGACTCCGGGAGGAAACAACAAATCTGAACAGTCAAATAAACAAAGATGTAGAGGCAGAAGATTGTAATTCCTTCAGAAGGTTCTTGGAAAGTTTTTTTTTAAGAGAGGGAAAGTTTCTAGACAACAGATGCAGCACAATTCAACTCAGTTTTACAATGCATGAGTTGACTTTTTCAGTTTTTAACCCAAACAACCTAAACCCTGACCTCAAGTAAACTGTCTTTTAGGGTTTGTCATGGTCCTGCTTGGTAGCTTGACCATGGCCAACTAGTGATAGTCTCCACTGAACTCATTTGTGTTTGTGCTGGAGACGAAGAAAGATGTTTCATCCCACTTCTTATTATTACAAAAAACAGCATAGATGATCATTTTTAGTTCAGCTCTGTTACACCTTTCTTAAATAAATGCAGTCTAATATGGTTTGGCTAAGTGCGGAAAGTTTTGTTATGAAAGAGTGTAGACACAACTTTCAGTATGCAAATTCTTAAATTGTGTTTTACCAATTGATGCACTGAGAAAAAGAGAATGAAAGAGGAGAGGCAGCTTGGGAGAACTGGAGAATGTCCAATGATGAGGTGAATTAGATTTCCAAAGAGATGTAGTTATGAGAAGATATGAGAGAAGATGTGAGATGCCAAGATGTTACCAATATTGTCTACATTGTGTATTTTGGGTAGTTTAATAGAAGAGAGGGAGCTTTAAGTTGGACGAGGTATTAAAATGCAGAGATGCAGACGGGCGATGAGCTGAGGAGAAAGATGGCCAAAGCCACCCAGCTGAGTGGCCTCATAAAAAAGTAAACAGGAAATCAGCACCCAGGATGGGGCGCTTTCCTCCTGCCACCCACCCGCACAGTTGTTGAAGGGGTGGGGGGCCTACAAAGTAGGGGTGCCCACTTCCTTTGCCCTACCAGACTGGGGCAAACCTCAAACCCCTCCCCTCCTCCCCGGGGCCAAAGTCAGACAGAGAGGCTGGATGCGGAGATAAATTTTTGATTTGGGAAATGGAAAAATGATGAAAAATACATTATAAAAATACATGATAGCTCTATAGAGTGTCGCTTTAAAATGGTGCTTTCAATTGATGGAATAAAATCACAAGATTGAAAAAGGAATCAACATGTCTTCTTTTAGGGAGATGACGACTTTGACCAAAATAGAAACACCAAAGAGATTCATAGCAAAGATCAATTTTATTTAAGTTCATTTGGAAAATAAAACTTAACTGGACGTCCACCCTTTCTCATCAACTAAGGTCTTTAAGCTAAGGGATCAGGGAGTGATAGCTGCCTGAGAGACACAATAAAGGGAAAACAAAGTCCCACGATTGCTTATACATGATCAACTTTAATGGTATGAATTCTTCTGCAATAGAGGACAAAATAAATTTTTGCTGAAAGAGGTGCTGATGTATGAACAGGAGGATGAATATGAACACGGACAGACACACTGACACACGTGTGATTAGAAGAACAGATGAAGACGACCGTGAGGACAGTTTTCAGTCTGGGATTTAGTGAAAAACACCCAGTGCATGCTGGGAGATGGCGAGACACGGATGATTGAAATATTAATGAGATGTAACATTTTTGCAGTGAGGTAATTTTTTTTTCCTCTCATCCTCCTCATAGAGTCAGCAGGTGTGTTGTCACCTCCCGAAACACACATGACAACCACACACAAACTCTCACACACATGCACAACACTTATACTGGTCCAGACAGGGCTGCCTCACAAGTGTGTGTGTGTGTGTGTATGGAGGCCATTTGCAGGTAGGGAAATGAACACGTTGTGGCACTCAGAGGGCAACTGCAGCCTTTCAGTGTGCGAGATGCGTGATGCACCCTGAGCTGGCAGCGGAGGAATGAAAAGTGTTGTGAATGTGAAAGGTAAAGCGAAGAGTTCCAGTGTGTGTGTGTGTGTGTGTGTGTGAGTGAGAGAGAGAGGTAACTTAGACTATGATCACTCAACCATCGTCCATTTTAAGATGAAAAACCCTCCGATGAATCATATTCTTCTGCTGCGTCATCCTCTGCCTCCCCTCAGACAGACAGATGGTGTCATGCAGGTCATTGTTTAGTTAAACATCTGCCCATAGTAGAAAAAAATCAATTCATTTCAACTCATATTGCATGCTAAATGTTTTACATTTAAACGTTTTTACTTCAACTTGAGGTCAGAATCCAGTAGCTGTTCGAGCTTGGATACATCAGGACAGTCTTGAAGAACAAGTAGCAGCAGAAAAACTGTAAAGTTTTGCTGAGCTTCCAACGTCATTGTCAGTTTGTGGTCCCCATTTGTGGAAGAGGAAAAGAAGGAGGCAGAGGGAAAACTGCACTGGATGGGTGAAATCATTGATTCACAAGGTTGAATAGTGCTTCAGGTAACTCTCCCATCTACGTCCTCTTAACACAGATTTAAGAGGCTGAAGCAGTTGTTGATAAGAGCAACCTATAAAAAAATGGAGGTCCCTCAAGACATCTTCATATTGTAGCACCAATCTGATTCTTTGTTGTACTTTTTTACATTGAATTGACTCAATGTGGAAGCAGGTAGCTGGAAGGGAAGTAGAAGTCTTTAGTAGTCAAACCAGCCAGTCCTGTAGTGTTTGCATAGTGTTGTGTCACAGCACGGATATTAGTTGTACCGGGTCGTAGAAGGTCAAAAAGCCATGTCAGAGACACACAGCAGACAGACTAAGACAGACTAGATGAATCTTTGTTGATGCATCTATCTGCAGAGTAGCACTGACTCCAGTTCTGAGGATGCTTTCACCTCATTTTAATTCTTGAATGCGTTCTGTGGATTCTGTGGAAATTCCTCTATCTTTGCTCTCTCGAATCCATGCTGAATAAAACAAACACATTTCTTTTCCTAAACAATTCCGGTTGGGCTCATGTTGATGGAAACAAGCGTAGATCAGTGAATGACGGAGGTGAAAAGAGCAGATATTAATTGGAAAAGTGGTGAGCGGCTTGGACGGAGAAATGAGGTTGATGTTTGAGAGAAAGACCTGATCCAAAGAAAGCAAGCAAGAAAAAAGAGGGTAGAGACAAAGAGAATGAACGAGGGAAGGAGAAAGAAGAGAGAGAAGGAGGACAAGGCCCACCACACTCAGCTACAGGAAAGACTGCAATTAATAATTTACATCATCTGTCACTGTGCGCTCCACTGGACCACTCAACAAACAGCAGCCGTAATTTAAGGCAAAAACACACACACACACACACACACACACACACACATGCAAGGACACTGCACACATACACACACACACACACACACACACGAACACACACATGAACACACAAAAGAAATGCATGCATGCAAGGACCTGCATTAACACACACATGCACAAACAATCATGGTCGCATGCAAGTGGCTGCGCATACACACACACACATGCAACACTCCAACTCACCGGTACACTCTCGGCCCGACTTCCTGCTAAAAGCAAAACAGCAGAGATCAAACGGCGGCACCGTGGCCCTGTCCTCTCTTTTATATCCGTTGTTTCATATCCCAACCCGGACCTCTGTCTCCCTGAGCCGGCACTCCAGGAAGCGTGCCTCTCGCAGTCCTGCCTTTTGTCTCCGCGGCGGCCATGTTAAATTTATGCAGTGTATGTCACTGCTAGCTAGCACCCGACGGTAAATATTTGATACGTTTCCCATCCCTCGGAGAAATTCCCCCAAGCATACGATTAGATCTGTTGGGGGCAGACCTAAAGCGATAGCAGCCATGTTAAATTTACAACGTTTGTTTTGGGGAGTAAAAATCCTGCAAATACCCAAGTGGAAAGTCATAATTGATCTGCCGTTCTGGTTCAGGATATTCATCTCTTACTTTAGTTTGATTTTCTGAGGAGCTTTCTTGTCCGAGAGTAACGCGGGTGCAATCACGGACAACATGAATAAAATAAAAAATACAGACAGATCAAATGACAAAGTGGAAAGTGGAAAGGCCTCATTTCTGCAGAACCTTTTAGCCTGTTTTAGCTCATTGTTTTGGTCTTCTGACTTGCAAATTAAGCTTCCATCGACTTTGTTGAGGAAGGAGGAAAGTGAAGCATTTACCAGCTAAATGGACCAACACCTATATAAATATGAATATCAGACATGGTCTCATTCATTTGACCTCAAAATGAATGGTAGCATGTTGTCTCGATGTCTTTGTCTGCAGGATGTGTAAATGGGGACTTGCTCACTAACACATTCACCATATCAATTTTTAAGGTGATAATATGTCAATGTTGTGTCTACAGCTTGTTGGGATGCCAACAACAATGAATAATGCAGGTAAAGCAAAAAAAAAAAGAAGGAGGACTGAGACTTACAGTAACTTGGAGTAGACTTACATGAGACTTGGAGGCAGAAACATTTCATTTAATTCAATTAACCTGGATACGTGCTCACAAAGACATTAAGCCCTTATGTAATATAGTTTGTTGCGTGTAGGTCCCAGCACAGATTCAACTTCAACCTCCAGGTAATTAAAAACACCTGTGTGGCTCTTCTGGACTTTTAGTGAAAAAGAAGCACACGTTCACATTATTTTCATCGCTGAAAGTTTAGCTTTGGGCAAGTTCAGGCAGATCACAGACACATGTTTCATATGCCCTCCAATTATATAAGTTCTCATATTTAGCATTTAGTTGTAAATGAAAACTGAACATTTCAATGTATTTTTGCTCATCAGCTGTGTTGTATCTGACTTTCATCTGGATTCATCAGCTCAGTCTGTTTCTGCTTGCTCTGATTTTTCCAAGAGCTGAACCTCATCACACTAAAACCAGTGTTATCATTGCAGTGTCAGAGGTTTAAACTCTAAAAGAAGAAGTGAAGTGTAAGAACAACAGTGGAGGACAAAGGTGCAAAGAGAAGATTCCTATGCTGCATTTCATTGATCCAAGAGGTGAAAGAAAGTTTTGATCTGACAAGAGCTGCCTCCCCTATTTTTGTCACTTTTATTTATTGCTACGTTTGGACAATATTCATGATTCATCAATTGTCATATGATGAATTTTCCAGACACCTGTCCCTCAAGACTTTCACGCAAGATGCACAAAGACATCTTATATTTATGAATGAATCTCCAGTGAAAAAAAAAATCTAAACGCAAAAAAGAAACAGCACATAGAATTGTAGAAAGTCCTCTATAGGCCTATTTCTATGGTCTATTTCTGTGTCTGCAGTCTTGAGTAAATAACATTTACTCAATGTTTGAGTGTTGGACATCGGCCTGATAACAATCCCACAGTTAACAACAACAGACTTTAAATCCTTTAACAAAATCCATGGTCAGATTTTTTCATGGCCTCCAAACTCACACTTGAGTCAAGAAAAGATTTCCAATAAGACCGCACTGACTGAACCTTCTACGTAGGATGACTCATGATATTTCTCCTGCATTATGTCTCATCGTATTTTCTACCCGATGTGACTCATCATTTCATCTTCACCACTGTGTTCGTTGAATGGCAGTAGCACAAAGTTAAGCGCAAGAAGGCCGTCCAAATGCTTTATTATTAAACACCTCATGCACAAAAAAAGCAAAGCTATAAAACACTCATAACGTCCATTTGAGAAACTTCACCTGGACCATGACGACACCTTCCTCTGTGGCGATAACATCACAGCTAAATGATGTCATGTGTGCTGAAAAGCTTAAAGCAGGATGATGATGTCAGAGGCTGAGAAGTGACTTCACACTCTGCCGTCGTATTCTGAATAGTTTATGAACAGCTGAGTGGAAAGAGTCAAACCGTCTGCCTGTTTATTTACAGCAGGAAGGTAACGTGGAGGAGGCAACAAAGTCTGAGTTAAAAGAAGAAAC
The DNA here is from genome assembly GCA_037975185.1 of Centropyge bicolor. NCBI lineage: Eukaryota > Metazoa > Chordata > Actinopteri > Pomacanthidae > Centropyge > Centropyge bicolor. The sequence goes on along the minus strand of JBBMOC010000060.1, from coordinate 18,505 downwards.
CCTGTCAGTGTGTATGTATTGTGTCAGAAACAACTTCAGCATAAGTTTCTTTAATGTTCAGTAAAAGTCAAACAGATCGAAAGACTTTTTGTCATCTGACTTACACATGAAGGGCGGTGTGGCCTTCATGTGTCATTAGAATATTCAGAAATTTAAATACATATTTGAATTTTGACAAGGCTGCTGGGGAGCGATGGCACGTCGAGACGAGGTCACTGACACACACACAAACCCGAATGGAAAACATTTCAATTTCACACTTCATCTGTCGTAAAATATCACACACACACACAGAACTGTTGTCAGTCACTCACCATTGCTCTGCTTTCCAGATTATTTCAGTGCACTCGAATGGGATGGGATGATACGACACCTGAGCCAAACTTTGCTTTCGGATACAGTTTCAAGGGGAATGCCACTTATTGAAGGAATTCCTCCTCAAAACATGATGTGCATTTAAGAGAGGAAAAAAAAAGAAAAACTACAGAGGAGGTCAAAGGTCAGAGATTACTGCAATGTGAAGGAAGTGAAATGAGAAGAAATATAAGGAAGAGCTAAAGAGGGATAAGATGCAATACAGTATATATATAAATAAGATTTTGTTAGTTTAGTTTTGTGATTTCAGATTTAAAGTCAAAACATACAACAATGACTTATTCTAAGAGATGAATCCGATCTGTAAACTTGTTGTTAAATGTAAGACAACAGAGACCAAAAACAATCTACAACAGATATTCTATAGTGCAGATGCTACATTATGAGCGAAGCCTTTAATCCTGTGTGTTTGCTCTACGGGCATTCATGAATTGTGCTTTTGACCCGAGGCTATAAAAGTCTTGACTGCACTGCTGTATTGTATGACAGCTCGCGCTCAGAGATTGCGTTGCTGTTTAATTCGTCTGATCTTTTGATCCTGGTTAAATTTAAACCGAGACCACACCAAACAGACAGCGGAGAGAGAGGATGAGAGGTGGTAATTGCTGCGTGGAAGAGCCTCAGGTTGTGTTCTTAACATCCAATGAGCTACATCACACACTTCACTTACCCCTGTGTCAATTCGTCTTTAAAGAGAAGAACAAGACTTATGAGTAAGAGGTATTGTTGCCTCCAAGTGAAGGCCGTGTAAGTTCTTGTTATTTTTTCAACTATATACTTTCAAGGGCACCTTTTTAAAAGAAAATTTTACAATAAAATTACAGAAGCTAATCCAACCAAATTCCAAAAAAGATCTGTTTTCTTCCTCATCCATCTTGAATATTGTTTCATTGACCACTGGCCAAAGAAAAAGACCTGATGAAAATGGTTTGAATGTAGATGGAGAATAACTGTGATGATGTGCTCAAACACCTGGAGCTCTGTGTTATGACTGAGTCTGACTATTAAGAATAAAATCAGTTCTCAAACTGACTTGGAGCCAACGATGAGAAGCTCAAACTGGTGTGATGAGTTCATATTTCTCTGATGTTATGGGGTAGCGTGGCCGAGCGGTCTAAGGCGCTGGATTAAGGCTCCAGTCTCTTCGGAGGCGTGGGTTCAAATCCCACCGCTGCCAAGGAAATTTTGGAAATTTCCCCATTGTGGGACTAATAAAGGGATTTTTAAAAAATGGTGAGAAAAACTGTTCCTTGCAAAGGTGACACACAACCAACAACACAAGAGAGACAGCAGAGAGAGAGAAGAACTTTATTTGATTGGTTGTGCAGCAGTAGAAACAGTAATAACACATAATATCAAACAATATAAAAAAAAACAAAGAAAGAAATTAAACACAACATATAATAAGGAGAAAAAACATAGAGTAGATAAGTGCTCTGCGATTGTCCTGCTTATGAACTGTAAAAGTCGGCGTCACACATGAGCTCACACATCATAACCCCCGACACGTACAGTCTTTAAATACTCAACCACTCTAACACACTTACTGTGTAAGAAGCCCCCCAGACTGTGTGTCCTGCTGTTGGTCGGACCTCCAGGCCTCATCAATATTGTAAACTAGTACTTAGTGGACAAAAGACAGCAAAGACCGGAGCAGAGGACACCTGGGGCAGAAAGGGAGAGAGAGAGAGAGAGAGAGAGAGAGAGAGAGAGAGAGCAGTGAGGTGGTGGAGAGAACATGGAGAAGATCTGGTGTGTGTGAGTGTGTTTGTCAGACTGTGCATGTGTTTGTATCTGGGCAGATGAGTTGGAGATTTCTGTCTGTCTAATTCTAACATAAATGACAAGTGACAACAGAAATAAGAGGAAAATAACACAAAGAGTTTATGTTTGGAGTCTGAGATGTCACATGTCATATGTTCAAAAAGTAGATACTAAAATAATAATAATAATGTTTGCTGTTATATAATATGACACAAGTACGAGCAAACACAATCTCAGCGAAGGACCCATTTGAAAAATTTGTCATCGCCCAGAAGTCAAATGCATGAGAAGTTGTGTTAGCTTTGGATGATGAACACGTCACACACCCTCAGTGCATCCTGTCAATATTCCCCTTGAACAGGTTACTGAGCCCTGAGCTGCTGCAGTGGATCTGCTCCTCGTCCACCAGCAGCAGGATGTGGTTGTACTGGGCAGCACTGAGGTGAGATTGTGCTTGACAGCGCGAACACGAAGCGGCCGAAGCTAAAACGGAGCTCAGCCAGTCTCTGAAACGGGAATGAAGGGGAATGAAAGGACGCGGCCTCGCTGATTGACAGACAGTCAAAGACGTGAGAGGATGTGTTTACTTCTCCTCCTCCTAAACCCTGCCACTCAGCCTGTGTGTCCGCGGCATCGGCTCAGTTAACAAAATCAATAAGGCTGCGTGTGTGTGAACGTGTCGTGAGGAGTGTATGAGTGTGCGGGGGGGAGGACAGGGGAGGTGAGTGTATCTGTGTGTGTGTGCAGGTGAGAGAGTTGTTCCCAAGGCGGGACGTCCCTTTCCCTCACATCAATTATTGAGGCGTCAGGACACACTGAGAGCTCTGGGGAGAGGGGACGAGGGGGGTCACAGGTCAGGAGACCAGGGCTCCGACGGGCTTTCAGGGCCCCCCGTCCACACACACACATGTTCACACACACACATTTGTCTTCTGAAGGAGGCTCAACACAGAGTGCATTAAGTCACTCACACAGTGTTGGAGGTCAGCTGATAGATCTTCGAGGGGCAGCCACCACCAATGTTCAACATATTCAAACACTAAACCATCATGAAGTTGAAGCAATCTTGAGAGACGATGAAGTCATTGTGGAGGCAAAACAAAAACATCATATTTACTTAGCTCATTAAAATTAAATTGAAAAGTTGAGCATGACAAGCTGCAATCATCTAATATAAAGTTGTATTATATATCACCTGCTCCAGTTAAGTTTGTTATTCGGTTTTAATAGCAGTGTATAATATTCCAGTTGAAACACTGTTAAATAATTATTGATGCTGGGTCTAACAAGCCACATCCAGTGTTTCATGCCATGCCCCACCATGAAACCAGGTATCCAGTTCTCATAACACATCCATAATCTTGGTGTGTAAACATGCAAGACAAACACATATGCATGTGTTTGTCTTTGCATAAGTCAAAAGTGTTGATCTGAGCACGAATAAAGAGAGACGATAATTTATATACATGAACTTTATAAAACAGTCACCAATATATTAATTGACTTATCTCCTGTTTTTATTCATCCTGGATGCTATCAGTAAAATCATAGAAAAGATGACTAAAATTCAATTTACATGCGATTGTGCAAATGTTAAATGTCTGTCTAATTCTAATAACAGTGTGAGGGGTCAGACTGAAAGAGTGGATTAGTGTAGGTGTGGGTTCAGTGTTGCTCATGGACACTTCAGCAGGGTGGATTAAACCCTGGTTCATCTCATCGTCTGCTGAGGGCTCCGAGGTCACGAGGCTCCCTCACTGCAGAGAAATAACCATCAAATCACCAACAAAACTGCAGTGATGTGTTCATACTGAAGTACATTCTGAACAGCAGATAGGCTACACCTCTCTGAGCAGACCTAGAATTGTACTTCAGCTCCACAAACTGCTGTGAATCCCTGACTGAAAATCCCTTATTCTCTCAGCAGTTGTCCAGCTCCGAGGGGTTTTCAGGACTTTAAACCCCAAGACAAGATCGTCAAGATTTACTACATTTGCCTCTTCTCTCCACATCTCTGTCCCCCTCCTCAAACCCTCCGTCAGATCTGGACACGCTTTGAGGGAGTTATTCCACCATGTCTTTCCCTCGCCTCCTCTTCATTTTTAGGAGGCTCTTCTGTCCACCACCACCAAGATACCCCCTCACCTCCCGCCTCACTCACCCACACTTTACCATCACCCCCCTCCTCCAACACCACCACCGCTGGCTACATTAAAGGTAGGGATGGCTGATGCGTGTAGCGTTAAAGGGGCGGGCGGCCCAGCAGTGCCTGCCCGTGTCTGGGCCGGGGCCCGGCTCATGAAATATTGACGGGCGAGTGTCCCTTCCAGGAGCTGGCTCGCTCGGTCTTGGGAGGAGGAGGAGGAGGAGCAGGAGGGCCACATTAATATTTCAGACTGCAATCTCCTGCTTGACAAACTCTCCCACGTGATTGGGTAAAAAGCCGCTCGCAGTGCCTAGCAAGCAGCAGCCGCGTTCCCCCCTCGCATCGCCCCTTCCTCCCCTTTCCACTCTCTCTCTCTACGTTTCTTTCTCTCTGTTTGCTGTCTCACCCTCCTTCCTCTCACCTCACTCGTCCTGCTATTTAACCAAATTTGATTCCTGAGTTTGGATGATTGGTGTTTGGTGATGGTGTGTAGATGCCGAGGGATGGGATGGCGGCGGAGCAAGGGCGAGTGAGGGGGGGAGGTGGGAGGGAGGTAATTAATTACGGCCAGTGATTTTGGCCAGCCACGATAGTTGTGGGCCCCCGCGCTCGGCTGGCCAAGGCCTCCAGGGGCCCTGCCCGTGGGTCCTGCCGAATGAAGTGGCATCCATTTTTTATGAAGAGCAGGTTATCCTATTTAGTCAGATTAAAACAGGCGAGGAGGAGGAGGAGGAGGAAGAGGAGGAGAGGGGACAGATCCGGGGAGAAGAGAGCAAGCCAGAAAAAAATAGAACCTTCCTCTCCTCCCATTTACCCCTCTGTTCCTCCTCCTCCCCCTTCTCCGTCTGCTTTACTTTACTCTTAAGCTTCGCTCAAAAACAACCTTCCCCTCCCTCCACCATCACCACCACTCCCATCAACCCCATCTCACCCCCCGCCGTCCCACCACCCACCTACCCATTAACCTGGTTATGGGTGCAGAGTGCTTTGCTGATCCTTTGCCAGGTGTGGCATCTCTTGTTCATCTTTCTGTCTCATTTCCTCTCTTACGATGTCTCCCCTCTTTAACGTCTCTTGTTATTTCTCTCTGTCTCTCCTCTGCTGTCTTGCCATTTTGAGCTTCATTTAAGCTACAGCAGATGAACTGAGGGCTTCTGATTGGTTTCGATTGTTTACAACCGAGCTCGGTCGTTCTTTGGTAACGGAGCACTCCAAATAAACCGAGCAGTGAAACCTGAGCAAAATACAACCTCATGTCACATTCTCTTAATATTCTTACAAATATCTCGACTAGGGGAAACATTATTGTGACTGAAATTTGCAGTTGAGAAAATTAAATTCTGCTGTAAATAATTTATTGACAGCGACCATCTCTCTGCCACCATGTTGGCTCCACCCACAGAGTTTTATGCACCCAATGAGATTATTTCTGCTCTGGCTGTAAAGCTTGTGTAACTGAAAAATGCCATTTTCTAGTCTCTTCCCTGGCTGTCGTCTTTAATAAGCGTCTTTTGATTTGAGTCAGGTCAGTGTATTTGTTTGGTATCAGAGCATTTGACATTGCGGCTTTTATAGGCAGGAGGATGCTTTGAGTATACATAGGTTTAGCTTTTAAGAAAGTAAACACTGCATGTATACACACATGCAAATTTCACATTTACACATGCATGAACCTCCTGCCTCTCATCCCCTCTCTCTGATTTCATCCATCCTGTAATCTACCAGCTTCTCTCATGAAATTATGTTTATGCTGCAGCCTGAGTGAGGATGAGGGAGGCTGGATAAATGCTTAAAGGCCAGCTGCCAGGGTAACTTACACTCCTCTGGGTGGTGGAGGTGTGAGGGAAATGAAATATATATATATATATATATACATATATATATATATATATATATATATATATATATATATATAT
>JBBMOC010000060.1:0-11944 GCA_037975185.1 Centropyge bicolor | reverse complement strand
ATATATATATATATATATATATATATATATATATATATATAAAAGATATACTCCGCTTGCGCTCGCATCGCAACCAGAAACCACCCACACCGAGCCCCCCCGGTGGGCAGCGTGGAAGTGGAGAAACCAGCCCAAAAGCCTAAAAGCTGGATGAATTAATAACACTTGCACTTCTGTCATTTCCTAAAACATTTAGGTGATCAGCAGCAAAGAGCATGAATCAGAGAGCAGTTGTATGAATAGAATGAGAAAACCTCTGCAACAGTGAAACAAATAGATATTTTTTTCAAATTGTTTTCAAGCTCTTGCAAATGGAGCTCAATGATTGTAAATTGTTTGCTGCTCTAAATTTAAAGCTCATAGATTTAAAGCTCTTAAAACCTGCTTCCTGCTCAGCTCTATGAACAGAAAAACAGACACCGATGGAAACTAGCTGGTGATCATAGTGACGCATTTAGTAGCTTAAGAGCCAAGTATTTTCCCCAGAAGTTGGCAGAGATCAAAATCAGAACAAAGAGAGTGAACATTGACTTTCATTTCTCAGGTGGCCAGAAACACCAAATGAATTAGAAGCAACCTCCTCTTCAAATTTTTATTCAATATTTAGTTTCTCAACTCTCCCCTCATCTTTATAATTCTTTCCTTTTTCCTCTCCTCTCATGTCTTTTGTTTTGTCTCTGTTTGTTATTTTCATCATCTTGTCTTCATCCAGCCTCCCTCAGCCCCACTTCACCCCATCCATCCCCACCTCCTTCCCTTCTTCTTCTACCTGTCTGCGGCCCGCTGTGGGAGGTTTCTGTTAAATGATGCAGGAGGCGGCAGACAGAACTGTAACATGGCAAAGCCAATGGCACGTAAAAACCAGCATGGCCAGCATGAAACATCCTCCTGGGGTTCGAAGCGGAGGAGGAGAAGAGCAGGGAGCGAGGCAGGTGAAAGCCGAGAGAGGGAGGAGAGGATGGAGGCGGAGGAGAAGAAGGAGGCAGAACTACGAGAGGTGAGAGTAAGAAGGTAAGAGGCAAAGAAACGGACGAGACTCTTGAGGAAAAGCTGCGACGCTCGAGGCCCTGGTCATATGACCGATGGAGGAAGGCAAGCTAACAGTAGTCGAACTGGATGATCTGCTGGTGTAGCCGACCTTCTCTGGTTCTGTGAGCTCTGTGAGTTGAAATGGTGCCATTACAATGTAATATTGTTTTTATGAATTATGCTTGTTGACTCTTAAGTCTTGAGCTTCTTTATTATGCAGCAAACCAGAGCAGAAAATCTTTTGCTCGGTCACCTACACATCAGATAATGTGAGTGAACATTATCAGATATTAATAGTTACAATATGACAATAATGAATAGAAGTCATAGATATTCAGATATTAAGGACAAAATATGATGACATTTGTCAGAGGGAGGTAGATACCGGTGTCCATGTCCATGTTTTTACATAAAGCTTGCGTCGTTGATAACATTTATATCATAGAAATAAGATTCTGCTTTTTCAAAACTACACAGAAAAGAAATAAGAATGTATATGTAATATGGCACATTTATAACAAACTCTTGCATGTTCATTATTCAGCCAGACAAAACACAAAGCATCTTTTGAGCAAACACTCAATCAAATCCAAATTGAGGGCACAGAAAGAACAACTTTACCTTTGTGTATTTTTTCAAAAAGAAAAAGGCATAAAAATTAGCATTGGAAAAAAACATAGCCTACTGATGCCTCGACTGTCTCCATTGGTCATGTGACCCTGAACCTTCAGGGTCATATCAGACCCCAGGTGTCTCCAGAGAAAAGAAGAAAAACAGGTAGGATGGATGACAGGCTGATGAGAGACTGAAGAGAGACAGTAGATAGATGTGAAGAAGATGATAACACAAACTCACACCGTGGCTCCTGACACTCTTGACCCCGACCATCTGATCTGAGCTTCAGTCCACATACAAACACTCCCTCTCTCCCTGTGTCTCTCTGCAGAGCTGCTCGGGTAACAGAAATCATGACTCTGTGTTAGTGCTCCGAGTCCAGCCATGCAGATAATGCGGGGAAGTAACTCGGGAACACACACAGATTCACACACGCCAGTGAATTTCCTAACGGCCGTGTTTTAAAGGACAAGGCCGGTGGGACGGTCAGTGAGCGAGAATCAATGAGGAGGCTGGGACTCCCTGTGTGTCTGAGACCGGAGCTACATGCACTCGTGTGTGTGTATGTGTGTGTGTGCTTGTCTTTCGGTATGCTGCTGTGTGTATTATTGTGTATCTCAATATTAGATACAGCACAGTTTGAAAATAATAATGGATGCTGAATTTTCTTTACTATGTAGTCACAAAAGGAGAATAAGAATAATGTATGTGTAATAATAAGAATAATGTACATATATAGGGCAAGTTTCTCATTAACTGTTGCACTTGTAAAATTCATGAATTTCACAATAAAAAAAAACACGCAGACACGCATCTGATGATTGTCCATCACTTTGTTTATGTCAGTACTGATCTGGATCCTGCTGCACATTTAAGAAATTGTAAACACTTTCTATAACTGAAATAATAATAAACTTGGAGGTCGGTTCAGCCTTGGCTGAGTTCTCTGTTGCTTCTCACTGAGTTAGTGTGTGTTTTGTGTAAATATAAAATATGAATGCATCTCTCATCGCGTCAATATGTTTAGGGTTTTTTTTCCCACTGTTGGCATTTTGACTTTAACCCCTGATGGTCAAGCTGTTGTTTTAACTGTCAACATGGATTGAACTTTTTGTCAGTTACACGTGGTATCAGTTTTCTGAGGTTGAAGCTTAAAGCACAAACAAACAAATGCATGTTGGAAAGCCCACCTTACTGTACCCATGTCCCCACAGACATGTCTCATGAGTGGACAGAGGAGTCACATGCGTAGTGAAAAAGCAACAAAACACTCACTGACACACTTGACTGGACACTACAGATAATGGCAGATCTCTCTCTCTCTCTCTCTCTCTCTCTCTGTATCTGTCCCACCAGGCCGGCTGGAAAGACATTTCAGAACATTTTTAAAACATCCAAGTGTCCAATTTGGGACAGCGTCCGCTTGTTCTTCGTTTTCAACACATGGATGCATTATTGTATCCATGACAACTTCTAGTCCTCCATGAACGTACACAAATATTATTGTCATGAAAAGGTTGAAACTGTGCGGATACGACTCAAGCTCAACAGTTTGAAGATCAAAACTGCTGCTGCAGAGATAAGTAGGTTATTAGAATAACTGGGTTTGCTGTTTTGTTTTGTTTTTTAATGATTTTTTTTCAGTGCACCACAACCAAAACTGTATTCATCTCTTTTGTTGCGTTGGAGGCAAGACTATAGTGTTTTTTGTATTTTGAGTGAACTGAGCCTTTAAGGTGCCACTCTGAGAAAGTAAACTGTTTCCCAGATAAACATGTATTTTGGAAGTCAGAACCGGTTTCGGGGTCTAAGGAGTCATTAAGCTCACTCCCTGCCCCTCGACGACCATGTTAACTTTCAGCCACGGTAAAAAACATGAACAAAACCCCATCAAAACTGGAGGTAAGATGTTTTTACTCCCCCACCACTCAGGACCAGATTACTCCATTAATGGACCTGCCTGCCTCTTTTTCTCTCTCTCCCCCACCAACACTCTTACAGTACTCTTCCACCTAGTGAATTATGAATGGAGGGGCCCCTTGTTTTTCTGCCTGTGGCCGGCCCGGTGTCCACTCAGTGCACTCTACTGTACATGCACACATCACATTTAAACACAGGGCAAAATGGGACGGAGCGAGGAACCACATCAGATCGATGGTTGTAAAGTTTGGCAACAGACACACGGCACGACTTTCAAAATCATTCTGGCCACCAGTTTGCCAAAATGGCTAAACCACACCAGTCTGGGGACATCTGCAGACAGACAAGGAGACGAATGGACTTTTCATAGTACAGTTAAATCACAAAGAAGGATTTTGTTTTTTCATTTACTCCACAGGTATCTGGATACAGTTTCAGGTCTTGGGTGTGCCAAGGATTGAGATGTCCACCTTCAGCACTACTGGCCACACCCCAGCCTGCACAATGGAGGTGAATGGAATTTAAAGTAGTGAAATAGAAACAGACTGTATTCAAAATTTAAGTGTTCATCTCAACTGAGGTGTAGATCTGTGGAGTGTCACAGAATCAGTCACAGATTATCCTGTCTCAGTATTTATCAAACGCACTACCAAAACTGATTCTCATTGCAAACGTCAATCACAGTTTACAGACTGACTTGGTTCAGTTCGGACGTATTGTACCTGCCTTTTAAGGATCAATACAGACAATTAATGTATAATCACTTTTTGTTTTCACCTCCAAATAAAGAGTTTAAACTGGGTAAACCGCGTTACCTGAGCATGAGGTAGAGTTAACAGGTCCCAGTAATTAAACTAGTGAGTGCAATGTTGAAATGTCTGACGATGGCCAAAGCTATATATGTAGAGAATTAATCAAGAATTGATAAAATGGAATTTATTTTTAGAGAAAATTTTACCAACATGACAAACCAACCAGACAGAGCAACAACAGACCGACGGATGGACATGGACTCAATAACACGTCACCTCACACCTCATTGGCCGCTATTATGTCGTTTCATCTGCGTCAAAGTGTCGTCCTTTAACGAGGCCTCGGCAGCGCTAATGATGAGCCGCAGCCATAATTAGCCTCATCAGAAGGACTTTCAAAGTGTTTAGATTAGCTTAATTAGCTTTGGTACGTACCGCCTTGTGTGTGAGCGCGCAAGCACAAATGCACACACACACACACACATACACACACACACACACACGGTCACACACAATATACACATGCATCCGTGCACACTGAGTCCTTGTAGACCCGGCCTCGAGCTATTGCGCTAACGAGCCTGAGAGTTCACGAAAAGCCGCTGATTTTAAAAGTTAAATGCCACTGTGTAAATATATTTCCAGGGGATATCCGGGGAATAATCAACTTTTAATTTGACTGCTAATTCAGTTAGCCGCCACAGAGCTCGACTGCCTCCCCGAAGTGATCTGAAGGAAGAGAAGAGAGAAAGAGAGAAGAAAACCCTGCGAGGAAATTGCTTGAAAAATCACTATCAGAGGTTTCTCAGATTTTCTGTCCTGGGGATATCTGTACATTTGTGGAATTACAATAAGGGGAAAAAATCAGAAAAAGAAGGGGAAAAGCGATGAGAGAGGGAAGATTTTGAAGAGTTTTGCCTGCAGAAGTGCGTCTCCCTCCCTTGTTAACTACAGCAGAGTTGATGCAATAGCATATTAAGTCAGTCAATGGACTTTATCAATGCCAGGATCCATTAATAGACAACGGCCGGCAGCACAAAGCTGCAGCGTGAAAAGGGCTTCACACATAGATTTGGTGAGTTGATGTGCTTTTTTGCACAATGAGAAACAAGAGAACATCAGTGTTGTTGATTTATGCATGCAGAGCTCCTCTTTTTGTTCATGTTAAACTGAATCTAATTCTTTATACATCACAAACAGGCTGATTCTTTACAATAGAACTTCTCATGCGCAGGATTAGAAAACATCTCTGCCTCATTTCTGAGCTTTGATGCTCATGGACTCTGCAGAACAGCAGCAGTTTTGTCACAGTTGATTCAGAATCAGAATCCTGGCTGTTGTAATATCTACTGTGGGCTAACTGTATATATCTCTCTCCATCAGCTTGTATAGATGCTACGCTGGTTTATGTTGCATTCATAGGCTCCAACTGTGATTCCAGACTATGATAACGAAATTCTGATGAACCAAACATGATGCATTTTGGGTAACTGGGGCCTTTTAAAGCTGTGAATTAAGCATATAAATAAAACATGTAAGTGATATTTAAATACACGCAAATACAAGGTAATTATTTAATGACTAAACCCATTGAACCTTAATGAAAATACTCCATTATTATCCTGATACATCTGGTGCACACTGTAAAATAACCAAATCTTTAAAAAATGTGTCTTAAAATTGTCAGAAACATCTTTTAAATGGTGGATTTAGGCCTGATAACACTGAGTGTGGATGCGCAATACAATCATATTTTAATGTTTGTTTTGCAGTGGAATACTTTACAAATTGTATCAATTGTACCTTTAACAAATATTTAAAATAACCTGTTCCTGATCATCAGACCCCTCCCTATGCCTGTGATCTCATGCTGTTCTGATTAATCGGCGGCTTAATGGGATTAATGACGGCACTGATGCAGTTAGCATAAACCCGGGTGGTGTTCGGGTTTTCAAAGGCTCCTGGACGGTGGCCGGTTGCTTAGGAATGCAGAAATCAAAGACTGTGGGTGAACAGGGGTGTGTGCGTGTGTGAGAGAGAGTGAGTGTGTGTGGTGTGTGTGTGTGTATGTGTGTGTATGTGTGTGTGTTGGTACACTTATGTCCAAATTGGGGACATACACTGGACTCAAGACCAGTTGACTCAGGACAGCCTGTGCAACTGGGGACAAGAGTTGTGTCCCCAGTTTGGAAAAGTGTGATTTTTAGGTCAACGGTTAAAGTTATGGTTAGGTTAAGGTTCTGGTTAGGTTCTGGTTAGGGTTAGGTTAAGGTCAAGTAGTTCTTCAGGTTAGTCTCCAGGAAATTAATGTATGTCTATGTAAATTCCCCAAAAGTGCCATAAGTAAAGACTGAAGTAAAGAAGTAAAGACTGTGTGTGTGTGTGTGTGTGTGTGTGTGTGTGTGTGTGTGTGTGTGTGTGTGTAAGGGAGAGAAAGATCGCTGGCCTTTCTCAGTGTGTGTTCAGCTCCTCTGTGGGAAGGAGAGCGGATCTTTGCTGGTGAGTCGGTGGAGGGAGGGATGAAGAGATGAAGGTGAGGACGAAGATCCGAACGCTGCAAAAAATGAGGGTAGGATCGCAGCAAAAAGTTATTTCATCATCAAGTCGTTTGCTTTTTTTGATTCAAGCTCGTCAGCGTTTAGCCAAAATCCACCATCAGCCAGCACAGTGAGACGTCCAGCTTTTTTCTAAATAGAATAGAATTTATTGCAGAAGTGTTGCATCAGCCTGTGTTAGTTTGATCTAGGTGAAGCAGAGTGTTTGTGTGATGTTGGGCTTTACAAATAAATGTGACTTGCTCGTAAATTGGAGACAAAAACGAAGGACATGTGCAGCTTTTGAAGGGCATCACAGGAGGGTTAAGAAGAAAGGAGAGAAGACAAAAACATATTTCTGCTGCACATTTTTCCAGACGTCTAATCTTTGTTTTGATTGTTGTTTGGATCGATCCGGTTCTTATCTTTAAAAAGAATCCAAAGTAAAACGGTCTGAGAGAGAAGAGTCAGTCTGGTTGAACAGTTCATCTACAATCTGTGATGAGGGCTTGCAAGTGGACACCTCACCCTAAGAGGAAGTTATGTACTGGGGGACCAGTATGTCGGAGAAACAAACCAGCAGTCAGTGATTCAGTGATCAGTTAAACCTGACAGTGATCTGACATTTTTTACAGCTCTTCCAGCCCAGCCTGCAGAGAAGAGGCCAGGGGCTTCATTAGAGAAATCTGGAGGCCGACCCTATCAGCCTGGGGGCACGCAGAAGGGGGGCGGGGGGTCTATACCAAACCGAACGCCCGTCTCTCCACTGGAGACGGGCCGGGCTCCCCTGGGCTCCCCGCGACCGACCTCCTGCTTCTGTGGATGGGCCAGAAAAATCAACGGCGTTCCCCTTTGAACAACCTCCTCCTCCTCTTCCTGCTGCTCTGTCTCTCCTTCATGCTCTCTCTCTCTCTTTCTCCCTGCGCTCCCTTTCTCTGTGGACCTAATGAATGATTCATTTAACCCCTCCACCACCTCCAACACCACCCAACTCCTCGCCTTTTCACCCAACCACCCATCTACCCGTCTTCCACTCCCTGACACTTTATTTTCATTCTGTTCTCCTATTTCGTTTCGAGCTGGGACTTCTTTTTTTTTTTCCGATAAAAAGAAGAAAGTAAAAGAGCAGTCGGGGTGGCAGCACAGTGATGGTGGTGGGCATGAAAAGGAAACAGAAGAAACAACAAAGGGAGGAACAATTTGTGTCCCAGATCCCTCTGTGTATCCCATTAAAGGCAATGTTTGACAAATTACTTTACACAGCTTGGATGTTGATTTGCCGTGTGTGTGTGTGCTGAGTGTGTGTGGGGGTAAGGAGATGAAGCACTTGTCAAGCACACACACTCTGCACTGAACCGCTAATGAGGGCAAGATGGTAGAAAAGCCCTTTAAATGAGGTGTAACGACACACTGGAGCTGCAGAAGAAGGAAGCCTGGCTGCCCAGATAAAATCAATTACAGCCCTTATTATCTGGGAAGAGTCATTAATTTAATGGAATAATTGGTCGGGACATGGAGCAGCTAATTGCCGTGATGAAACCAAATTTCTAACATGAAAGGGGAAGTAAATGAATCTAGATGGCGCACTTGAAAGGCTCGCAGAATCTGGGGACAGTTTCAAAGATGGGTTTTATTTTCTCGGGTTGGTTTTCCCTGGGCTCCGACTCGCAGGCCGCTGTGAAGAAAACAGGCGCGATTTCATTGGAGATCGCTCTTAACTCTGTGTCAGCGGGAGAAAATAGAACGACTCCTACAAGAGGAGAAGACGGGACAGCGGGAGGGAAACAGGGCTTTAGAAGAAAAACACACACATGCCCCCCTTCAGTGAGGAACCCAGATCACAGCGTTGTTAATATTTAACATAATTATAAAACCAAGGAAGAAAAGAAAAATTTAACATTGTCTTAGAAAGAGACAGAGGGGGAAGTATAGGAAACATTAAACTATACTACATTTCAATACAATATTTGCTCGTGCATTTTGCATCCAAGACCATATTTTGACTTTGTCGTGAAATATTGAAAAACAGCCTAAATAATGGAGGCTGGTGCACGAACACATAATGATAACAATATGATAAAACAGTTCTAATAATATAGAGCTGTACTCGATAACAAACACTGTGCATTAATAAACACTTAAAAATGTCTTAATATTTGCATACAACTAAATTAAGAGGTCTTACAAGTCATTCATTAAACGTTAGACGGGGACTTAAAGTGTTACCAATTTGACAATATGCAAAGAAAACTACACCTCCTATCACCATTAATATATAATTATAATAGTTTTTAACGCATCACTGCTCTCTTTTAATGTTTTTCCAACTTTACAGATGTAATATTTAATGTTAAAAGAACATCTATGACATTTGGCTCTAACTCGCCATTTCACTTCCTTTAGTTTGTCAAGCAGTTTTCTGTGTGTAGCCGATGTTTCTCTGCACAAAATCTCACATATTACATATCACAAATGTCAATATGATTGTGAATATTTCTTCTAATTTCACTTTGTTGATGGAGAAGCTCGTGAACCTCACACACAGGCCTGTTATACGTCTGTATGTGTTCTGGTTGGCAGCGGCGTTTTCTCGTGAGCAGGCAGCCTGTGTGACGTTTGGCAGCGACATCTGAGAGGCTCCAGAGACACGAGACACAACAGTCTCAGCTCCCTCGCTCCCTCCCTCCGTCTCTGCCTCCTCCGGATGAGTCGGAGCCTGAAGACGACGCTGAGGCCAAGTGGCAGCACTTCAGAAATCAAGATGGTGGCCCGCTCCTCTCATCCTACCTAAGCGTAATGCCAGAACTGCTATCAGGAGAAAAAAAAAAGATTCTCTTCATCCTCCCCCAGGATCACAACACGCTCCTTCATTTTCACACATAAACACACACACTTTTTCTTCTGATGAAAAAAAAACCTCAGATCCTCTGACACGCAGGGAAGGCCACCATCTGGATTCCACCAATCATTTCCTGTGACAGTTGCATCAGTTTAAACCCAACTGCAAGCACAAGTTTGAGTTATTTCACTTTCAGGTGTTTAGTGGTTCGAGTGAGTCCAGGCCCTGAAATTCAAAAAAGTGAAAAACTGTCCCTGGTTTGTGCTGGTCTGAGGATACATCGGCCCACCAGAAGTTCCTCCTGATTGATGTGTGTTTTCCGCCTTTTGATCAGTGATTATCTGGGATAAATAATTTAAAGTACTGAAAAGTTAATAAAGACTCGAAAAATCCTTCCAATTTGGACTTCTGAGACGAGGCAAGATTTGATAGACATGAAGGACGGTACTTGTGGTGTGGATGGAGAGGGGACGGGTTGCAGCCGGGGGATTGGCCAAAAAAAAAAAAATTACAAGAAAATGGACAGAGGAGGAGTGAAATAGAGGCGAGAGAGGAAGAGAAGCGTTGTAAGAGGAGGAGGAGAGGTGTGGCAGAACGGGCCGAGGGGAACCCGCCCCCCTAATTGGTACTTAAACACCCGCGCCGAGCAGAACTGTTGCTATCATAAGAAATTGATGAATTAACTGAGTGAGAGAGAGAGCGAGAGACTGTGGGACGGCAGAGAGAGAGAGAGGGAGAGAGAGAGGGTTCTGAATCTTTTAAGAGGATAACTTACTTGGGCAAAACAGCTGTTTATGCATTATTTGTGCGGCGAGCCATTTACCACCGTTTAGGATGAAAACCTTGGTTCCCGGGCTGCAGGAGTTGCCCGCGGGGACACCAAGGGTTTTGGGAGGGACCCGGCGGCCCATCAGTCACTGATAAGAAAGGATGAAAAATTAATTTGCTGGTAGTTTCGTTTTAAAGACTCAGATATCGGCCTGTCAGTCTGCGAGCTTTCGTTTAAGTGACAAACAGGCGAGCAGGGATTCAGGCGAGAGGAGGAGGAAACAGGAGGACGAGGTGGGGATGGATGGATGGATGGATGGATGGATGGATGGATGGATGGGTGGAAACTTTGTGGCTGAGCCCTCATCAGCAACTAATCCAAAAGCCTTTTTTGCTTTTAATTGTTTTTATCAATCTTTTTTAAGTTCTCATTGCTGTGAGGTTTCTGCTCTGCATCTGTCACCTGTCTAATGGATAAAAGTGACTAAAGTGCAGCATCAATCATTATTTGACTTACACCAGTCAAAGCCACCAACACCTCACACAGACAGAAGAAGCATTGAATGAGTGCAGGTGTTTTAAGATGCTGTTGTTTCTTGATCATATTTTAATGTCTCTGGGTGACTTTTACTTTGCATTGGCAGGAAAGCTACCTGTGAGATTCCCATTTACGTGCAATAGTATCAATACTAAGCATCAAATGAAGTTTTGATAATCCCATCTCCCAATCTCAAAAATATCTAAATGTGTTATCTGTAGTGCTCCAACAAAAACACACACTGGTATGTAAACACCTGAGCCAGATTGTTAGTCATATGCACAGGTGTGTTCTCGACTCAGATTGAGAGGTCGCTATTGTCAAATGGAAAAGTCATGCATCAGTGCAGGCAAATAGAAAACAAAACTCGGAATCTGGATAATGGTGGAATCATGTAAACAGAAAGAGCCCAAAAGCTGGTTTCTCTATCTTCCATCCATCATGTCTCAAATATGAGGAAAAGCATGATCAGACTCAAAGGTTTGCATGAAGAGAAATGTTCCAGAGAGTTGAGATAACAGCTCCTGAAGAACAGAGTAGAGTTTAATGGATGTAAACAGATTCTCAGAACCTGTTGCCGTCCCTGACTAACAAGTGGAGCGAGAAAAGGATCTGCGGAGGTGTGCGTGGAGGATGATGGACGGATGACGGCCTCCTTAAACTCTGTCCAGAAGGACGATTTGACATCATCACTGTTTCACTTTGATCACTTCAAAGAAAGCCTTGAAGTCGACGCCGAGGAATCACACGACAAGTGAAAGAGCCGGAATCACGCATCTTCAAATACCATCGCCTGTCACTCAACCGCAAACAAACTGCGAGAGCTTCGGCCCTGCGTGCAAACAAGACCAGAGAGTAATTGGAAGTTAACTTAAGGGTTTCAGAGTCGGGGGAGACGGGGGGAGTCACACATCTCCAAGGCTGCTGGTGTTTGATTTGTGTTGAATTC
>JBBMOC010000059.1:2645207-2709319 GCA_037975185.1 Centropyge bicolor | reverse complement strand
TATGTCGGAACGGGATGAAACGATACGGCTTTCACCTTGCGGCCTATGAGGAGGAGGAGGAGGCGGAGATGGCACGCGTTCCCCATCGACGGAAGCCCTCTCACGCTGCCGGGCGGCCGCTGTTCCAACGACTTCCTCGAATGTGTCGAAGAAGCAGTCCTCAACAGCCGCTGGAGCCGGTTCTACAGCCACAGATATTCCCTGGGCTTCCAGCAACGCTGCTGACGCAGCGCGTGTTTCATAAGTTGATGTCAGCTCAGACAGTTGAGCGCTGTTTATTAAAAATAACATTAACGTTATTAGTCTGTTAATATTATTAGCCCCAATATTATTATTATTATTGTATAACGACGTGTCTTACGTGAGAAACCCTTGTCCTGACACTCTGGAAATCTTCAGCCGGATATTCCTGCTGAATCGCCCTGGCACTGTTATAGAAAAAGAAAAAACGAATGAATGTTAGCAGTATTCTTTATCCGACACACATTAGACTAATGTTCATATAAAGTAGCGTTAAAACATCTTGTCTTATGTGTTAAACCCGCTAGAAATCGGCCGGAGCGGTCTCAGCGGCCTGCGCTGTGCACTGTGGAGAAAGAGGAGGTAAAACAGATGTTTGCGGTGATGCAGCAAGCATTCCCCCACCATTAATGATAAATAAATATTTTTTTAAAAAAGTCTTACGGTGTGAAATCTCTAGATGCAGAGGCTGGAGAGTCTGTTCTGCGCTTTTTCCACGAGCGAGAGAGTCTATTTGCTGCAGCTGGAGATAATAGCATTATTTAGTAACACAGCCTCTAAATAACAATAAAATACATTCATTAGGTCAAGAATAAATCGAAAATACATTCGTTAGGTTTAGAATTTAATAATAGTAATAATGAAAAACAAAATACACTCGTTAGGTCAAGATATTAAATCGAAAATACTTTCGTTAGTTTTAGAATTTATTAATAGTAATAATGAAAAAAACAAAAACAAAAACACATTCTTTAGGTCAAGATTTAAACGAAAATGCATTCGTTAGGTTTAGAATTTAATAACAGCAAGTAAACACACACACACTACAAAATGTGATTTTAACTTACGTCTGCAGCTGTTTCCTATTGTAGGGTCGCGGTTTTCAACTCCGCATTCGACGGCAGTTGAGCCTAAAAAAGAAAAACATTTTTGTTGTTGTTTTTAGAATGTTTTTTTCTGAGAAAAAATAACTATCTAGAGAGCAACTGATAGGCATTATAGTTTAGGCACGCTTACCGTTAATGGAAGCCGGCGTCCGCGGTAACGCGCTAGAAATAGGATCCAGACATACCTGAGCCTGATCCGCTGTAGGAAGCCATGGTTTGCTGTAGTGTCGAAAGAAAAATACAGACGATCGTCGAAGAAAAAAATCAGAGCTCATCCCGTCCTAGCTTCGCCGTCGGAGAAGTTGAGGATGTGTTGCTAAGAAAATCGCCTGTATTTATACACCATCTGTATCCGCCCGCACAGCTGTTGGCCTAACCTAGCCGTATGATTGCCTACTGTACTTTTTCACACGCTTGTCCCGGACACGTCTAAACATTTATTACTCCAGACAGCTGATGCACAGCAGGGGGGCGTCGTAACAAAACACCTGTGCATTTTTAATTCCTCCAATTTCGGACATCCTGACGCTGTCCCCATTGAGCCCTAATGGACCGGGGTAGTGCATGTGTTAATCTAACACCTATCATCTGAGCAGCTAGCTTCCCACCACTTAGATCTGAAGAAATAACACATTTGTTGAATGGGGGTGCTGGGAGAGAGGAGTATGACGGCCAAACTGTCACCCGTGTTAGAGAATGACACCCACCCCTGCAGGACTGTAGAGTCCGTGTGTTAAATTGGCACTTATCGTCAGACCAACTACCTTTCCGCCCGCTTAGATCTGAAACACAATTGTTGAATGGGGTGAAGGTGGTGGGAGAGAGGAGTCTGATGGTCAAACTGTCACCCGTGTTAGAGAATGACCCCCACCCCCTGCGGGGCGCCGTTTAGAACATCTCTGGAGAGCACATTCAGTAGATGTAGTAAGTGTATGTAAATTCCCTAAAAGTCACACAAGCAAGTAAAGACTGTGTGTGTGTGTGTGTGTGTGTGTGTGTGTGTGTGTGTGTGTGTGAAGGAGCGATATCACAGGTCATTTCTTCCTGCTGATGTCTGGCTGTACAACCAGTACTGTTCCCAACAAAACATTACATTACATTCACGTCTTGAATAAAGGAATATCTCATTTTAATATCTTATTTACATCTTTCCGCCCTTGCGCTGATAGACGGATTATTCGCGCTGTACAACCAACACTGCTCCCAACAGACCATACATTCACGTCTCCAATAAAGGAATAAAGTGATTTTTTCTGTACGTCTTTCCTTCTTTGCGCGGATGTAACAGAGATAGACGGTTTATTCGCGCTGTACAACCAACACTGCTCCCAACAAACCACAAACATTCACCTCTCCAATAAAGGAATAAAGTATTTTTTCTGTATGTGTTTCCTTCTTTGTGCGGATGTAACAGAGATAGAAGGTTTATTTGCGCTGTACAACAAGCACTGCTCCCAACAGACCACAAACATTCACGTCTCCAATAAAGGAATAACTTATTTTTTTCTGTACGTCTTTCCGTCCTTGCGCGGTTGAAACAGAGATAAACGGTTTATTTGCGCTGTACAACCAGCACTGCTCCCAACAGACCACAAACATTTTATGACCGGAAGGGGGGAGGGGTGCGCGTGCACACATGCACTTGCGCTTCACGTGAACGCGCATTTCGCATGAACGCGCAAAGCCGGTCCCTATATACTACTGCAGTGGCGTGCCCTCCTCTGGTGTCCATGCAGACATACAAAACACAACACAAACAACACCTCTAATCAGTCACCTAAACCTTTAAAAGCTCTTTCAACACAAAAACACACTCACACAAAGAAAAATCCCATTCATCCCATTCAAACCCATGTGACTGGTAGGAATATTGTCCTACCCTCAGTCCTGGTGGGAGCCTGGCTCATCTGCCTCATCCGCTTGTAAACCTACACAAAAACAAACACATTTCCTCTGATTAGATGGACTCTGTCAGGGCTTGACTGTCTGCAGCAGCAGCAGCAGCAGCAGCAGAGGCCAGTGATGCAGTGGCTGTTGTTGGAGCATCCAGCCAGTCAGCAGGGCTGACCTCATACACCTGTTGCAGGTGATGGCTGTCACACATAGGTGCAGTCACGGCAGTCTATGAGGAGGAAGGCTCCATGGTCGCTGGCCTCAAACACTGTAAATGTCTTTGTGCAGAAGCTCCACTGCTCATACAGCTTCTGAATTCGAGTTCTCTCAAAAGACACATCTTGCAGCAATGTAGGCCTATGCTATTTAATAATCAAATAACCAAAAAATATTCTAACTTAAAACTTATCAAAACCGTGTTCTGAATAAATTCAACAAATATAAAGCATCTCATATACTTTGTAAAATACAACTCCTTACAAAGAAGGCGAGGCTCTCTACTGAGATGCAGGGAGCAGGATGGTCCCTCCTCCATCCTCCTTGGATCCATCTCTTGGAAGAATTTTATGATCTCACTGTGGTTTATTTGTATGTCTAGCTCACTGGCAAGCAGACGGTCTGAGAGTCTTTCTTCCCCACAGAAACTCCTGAGCCTGTTTTTTTTTTTTTTTTTTTTTTACTGTTTTATGACAGAGTTGGAGCATAAGCATTACACAAACAATACATCTCAATATACCTCACCAGACTGTCATGTAGCTCAACTTAAGACCTAGCTTAGCTTTCATTTCAATAATGATGATTTTAAATAAAACAAAACCAGCGAACTTGTGTCATTTGTAGAAAAGTAAAACTGTCTTTAAATTCTCTGTCTGCCTGCCTGTATCTCTGACAGAGAGATTAATTATTATTAAAAATAATACTAAAATCTTGATTAATTTGCCTGAAATAGGACAACACAAGTCTTTTTTAAGGATGATGACTTTGTGAGGCTGCTGCAAATAAAGACCTTGGCGTTCATGTGGCCCCATTTCCCTGAGTGGACAGCACAAACACTCAAACACACACTAGGGATGCACATTTTGGATTTTTTTTATCACCGTTAACCGACGCCCCTTAATGATTAATAACCGTTAACCGATAAGATTTAAATGCCCTTCCATGCTGCCATTCCGACATACCACCATTTAGACATCAATCAGAGAGTCACTGACTCGGCGCTGTCCGGTGCTGTACTGCAGATTTACAATGACGGCAAATAGTTAGATTACTCATCTAAAATGTAAAAAAAAAATAGCTACAAGCTTTAGATATAATTAACAGTACTGTAGGCTTCAATCGTCTGCTATTGCTTTTTAAATTATGTCGAGAGCGATCGAGCGCGCCGGTGATACTTGAATTTTTAATTAATTAATTTAAAAAAAAATTAAACAGTTCTGATGAAGCTCAATGTTTATCTGGATGATGCGGCTTCATTCCGAACAATTTTACTGTAAACCTGGACGACCCGCGACGATAAAAAAAATAATATTCAATGTAATGTGTGTTTTGTGCGTAATTGCATACAAGGATACACACCCTCCCCTACTGTACAACACGAAGGAGACTGGAATTAGTCAGTGACTTCAGGTGTCATCTGCAGAGCCGTCATTGATATCTGTAATATTAATGTTGCATATGATGCCAGCGTGCATGGAGACACATGGGCTGAATGGAGAGCTGCGCTCCAGCTGCCTGCTGTGACAGGTCACTGACACTGTGTTTCTGCTTACAGTCAGTGATCCCTGAGATTCAGACGTGAATCTAACATGTTTCACAGAGTTACATTAATACGTGTACTAGACATATTATATTTCCCGTTTCAGGAGTTTTTAATAATAGATTGGAGGGATGTCGGAATGGCGGTTGCCTCCCCTATTATTATTTTTTTTTTTTTTGAGTCTTGTGACCCATTCAAAAGTGCCGTGACAAAAAAATTCTCATGGGCTTTATTTATTTATTTTTAAATGTACTGGTTTTTATGAAGAAAAAGCAGCATGTTGACATGCTCTGGAGTCAGCCTGTTTACCGTGAGACCCGCAGCGGAGAATATGCGCTCAGACGGGACCGATGTCCCAGGAATACACAGGTAGCGCCGGGGTTAGGGTTAGGCCCAGCCCACCCAGTCTAGCTCCCAAGGCTACAATGGCTATCCACAGTCTATCA
Source organism: Centropyge bicolor (assembly GCA_037975185.1). Classification (NCBI taxonomy): domain Eukaryota; kingdom Metazoa; phylum Chordata; class Actinopteri; family Pomacanthidae; genus Centropyge; species Centropyge bicolor. Next base: position 2,704,097 of record JBBMOC010000059.1, on the reverse strand, counting down.
CAGTCTCCCCCAGTTGCATACATCCCCAACCCTTGTTCACTACTCTCAAGACCCTGCAGCCCATGCCGTCCCACCTGCAGCCATTACATATGACCCAAACACAGCCATGCCCAGCCCTAATGCTACAAATGCAGCCTATAAGCACACAGCACCTCTTCAGGCCCCCATCACAGTGCTGCAGACACCAGCAGTTAAGCAATCCACCATGTATCCAGCGGCCTTCCCATACACCACGCCTCTGCCTCAATCCTCAAACCCAGTCATGTACCCATACCCGTCTGACCTACCCCCAAAGTCCCCCGCCATGACCACAGCCAATCCAGGCGCCTCACAGATGACCAACAGTGGGTTCATGCAGACTCATCAGGTGAAGAATGTCCAAGTGTTTACTGGTAACACAGACAGTAAAATGCTGGTAATGATTGGATACGTGATATGCAGTATCTTCTGGAGGCTGAGAACTGCCCCCACACCTTCGCTTCTCGACTGTTGTGCAACACTTGAGTGGTGAGGCCAGAAAATTGGTTCTGAACCTGCCTCCCCATGAACAGACCCCAGAGAAGGCATTTGAGGAACTAAGAGCAGAATATGGTGACACACAGGGCTCCTTGGATCCCCTGGCCGACTTCTATGAGCGCAGTCAGCAGCAAGGTGAGTCTGCCTGCTCTTATGCTTTTGCACTGGAGTCTACGTTGAGGGCTGTGGAGGAAGGCCAAAGAGGAGGCAGGCTCTTTCCTGATCAAGACAGTAAACTCACTAGGCAGTTTTTGAGAGGACTCACTGATGAGGAGGTTTATGCAAGGGTTGCAGCCATGAAACCCAGGCTCTTAAGCTTCCGAGAGCTGCAGGTTGAGCTACGGAATCTAGCAAGAGAGACTAAAAAGTTACAGTCACAGCAGAAGTCAAAGAGACCCATTGCGCAAGTGCATGTTGCATCTGAGTGTGGTGTCAACACAAGGGCAGAACGAACAAAACATGCCTCAGAGTTATCAGAGCTGACGGAGATGGTCAAAAAGTTAGCCCTTAACCAACAGNNNNGAGAACAAGGCATGTGGATACAGTGACTATGTCCAGACACTCCATGAATGTCTGTCACAGGCCTATGCTCAGGCCAACCAGATGTCACGGCATGCTAAAGGGCAGCAGAAAAAGTACTATGACCAGAAAGCAAAGAGCCAAGTCTTTAGCCTGGGGGACAGGGTCCTGGTCAAAGTGTGTCATGTCGAGGGGCGGCAGAAACTAGGGCATAGGTGGGAGCCTCATCCATATATTGTGGTGAAGAAGCAACCTAACGTCCCTGTGTATGTGGTACGTTTAGAGGGTGGTGGAGCAGAAAGAGTCGTTCACTGGAAGAAACATACATTGTGTAAGGAGGTTTCCTTACACAATGTATGTTTCTTCCAGTGGAGCAGGTCAGTGAAGTGGTGAGAGAGGAGGCAGAGCCAGACATGCATGCAAGAGATGCAGACACTGAGTCGGATACAGCAGAGGACTGGGGGATGACAGAAACAGAGGAAAGTGTGGAGAGAGCTCTAACTGAGACAACAAACGGGCAGGGCGGACACACAAGCATGGAGAGCATGGATGCAAGACAAACAAGAGAAGAAGAGGAGAGAAATGGAGCTGTGGAGGATGACAGTGCACCTGTGGGTCCCAGTTCTCCAAGGAGAAACCCACCAAGGAATCGCCATCTCCCAAAGAAACTATGCTGTGAGTCACAAGTCATGAATTCAGAGAGTGACCAGCAGAAGATAAGAAGAGGATGGAAGCTATGGCAGAGGGTTAAAGCGAGTAGAGCAGCAGGTCGCATATAGCAGACATAGAGCATACACCTGAGTGGCAGCTACTTAGACACAGTCATGACACAGCAGTGATTTATTCACCCCACATTATTATTGTTATTGTTATTGTCTAGTTAAAAATGATTTGTTGAAAATTTAAAATAAAATGTTATATATATATATATAAAGTTTTGTTAAAGATGTTCTTAGATGAGTTAATACTTTATGTATTTGTTGTATTTGGTCTAGTCAGATGGCAGGGACGCCATCAATTAAAGCCAGGGTGGATGTAGGGCAGTTGCCTTTTTATGTCAGCGGGTGGCACTGTTGGACTTTGTTTAGTAGGAAATGCGGCGATTCCACCTGTTTTGTCCCCTTAAGGACACCGTCGCTAGGAGGTTTTCTCGTCGCAGGGCGCCATGTTTTCACAGTTGTTTTCCTTGCTCCGCAAGGTAAGCGTGGTTGTAGGTTGGTCCTGCACACTGTTCAATTATTTATGTTAAAATGACTCCTTTTGTATATTTTTATGTTTTATTTTTATGTGATATGGTTTTTTTATGTTATGTATTTTTGTTCAGTGATTTATGTCTAACAGTTGTTTTCCTTGCTCCGCAAGCCACCTGGAATAAAGTGCAGCCTAAAATCACAATCCAGAGCCCTGCGTCTGGCGCCTCCTTCCCTCCGGAGGCACTCCACCAACAACACAAACGCAAAAAAAAACACAACGCAGAGTCCAGGGGAGGTGCGGGGAGTCGGGCAGAGGCAGAGAGGGTTACATATGTAAACATTTCAGCCTCCGGTCGATCAGTCAGTTTCTGGAGTGTATTAAAATTAAAATATCTGTTTTAACAAAAATATAAATAATTACGTTTGAGGTCATGGACCGTAAAATGTTTAATTTTACTCTTTAGCTTCAATAACCCACTCCAGCTTAACCTATAACATCATCTTGAAACATTCAGAAATGAGACGTTAATATTTTGAAGTTACAAAAACTATTGCATTTACACACAGTTCAGTTTAATATCACATAACATTAGTTAACAAACGTGGAGGATCTTTATTTTCCAACCTCACACAAATGCTTTTTATTCTAAAGTAGGCTATTAACACCATAAACTACAATACTTACGTTTCGACTTTAGAAGGTTTAATAACTGAATCTACCAGACGCTCCTGTTAGCATGTTAGCTTAGCTCAATCTCCGCCTTCTCCCCACGGACAAATTCGTCCAGTACAGTCAAACTCCAGCCAACAAGCAGCTCCACAAACAGCAGAACAAACTCACCGAGAAAACAGCGCAGACGTCCCGGAAAGAGACACCACACAGCCGGAAGCTACCTGGAGCCCGATGCTACTCCCGCTCTGGCACATCGCCCACCTGCCAGCCTGCGCAGTAAACACCGCGTCATACAGTTGCTGGGCAACGTATTAAAAACAAAACTAACGTCTCAAAATTTGCGCAAAAAAGAAAAAGAGAGAAAGAAAGAGAAGACAAGTGTTTCGAGTCATCTATGTCAAGTCTAAGTCAAATCTCAAGTTATGAATGCCAAATCCGTGTCTGCTCATCCTGGCTTGGTCTTTGTGCAACCAATTAAGCCTGGACGCTCTTGTTTTGGATTCGTTGAACTCGGCTCAGTCACTTATCCCGGATGTCTTAATCCTACTTTTGTGCAACGGGCCCCTGCTCTGTATGTAAAGTACCTTGAGATGGTTTGTGTTGTGATTTGGTGCTGTACAAATAAAACTGAACTGATTCGAAAATTTAGTGTTGTACTATAGGCCTACTGGTTTTGTCTAGGTATACCTAGTGGACACTGAGTGTATATAAGGCTGCAGATCAGGGGTGAGTGGTCATAATAAGCTATAAATGCAGTGCATGCCCAAGCCCTTCAATAAAATAATTGAAAATATTCATCTGTCAGTGTGTTCTATAATGCAATACCTTAGTTCTACTGTTTTGGTCTGAAATTCCTGCCTTATTTATCCTGTTTTGTTTGTGAAAAGCTGGAAAGCTGACAGCTTGTTTCGCGCATGCGCACTGCGATATTGAGTAGTACCCGCACTCGAGGCTGTGTTTCCTGTACGTGAGCATTTTGAATGGCAAAAAAGCTGTCAGTGAAGCAGCTTATCTGCCAACGCGCATGCTCATAACTGGATTCACTTCAAAACTCTGAGTGTGAGAGTGTCTATTAAAATCGCATTGATGTACTAGTTAGAAAACGGAGCCCCAGAGGCATCTCACTATGATATAGCGAGGGAACGCTTTATTTATCACTATAACATAGCGTGGAGGAAACGCTTTATTCATCCCGGTCCATCACTATAACATAGCGTGGAGGGAGCTCTTTATTAACGCGCACCCACGCTATAGATAGCGTGCCCTCTCCTTAATAAAATATTCTGCAGCCTGACACCTCCGGGGTACCTTAAAAAACATATGACGTGTTTTAATTAATGAATAAATAGCAAAACAATTGGGCGCTGGCTGTAGTTCACACTTCAGCATGACCACTGTAACAGGTCACCGCTCGCCACTGCTGCAGATACACACACAGTACTTGATAGTAGGATTAGTTGGTTTGGCACTGCACATGGCAAATACCAATAAATTGTTTCAGTCCTTTGAGTGTGTTAAGAAGCAATCAAACGCCTAACGAATGACAAATCACCACTTTGCTTTATTGTAACTGCAAGGTTTGCAACAATGACGGCAGCATGTGGGATGGGAACAGGGCACAGATAAGTCATCTGTCTTGGTAATCATGCACAGCAGACTATAAACAGCATCTGAGGTCTAAAGTATGGCTCTACCAGAGGAAACGGAGAAAGGATGCAGGCACTTCTATATCAGAGAAGATAGAAAGGAGTTTCCCTTAATCAACACGTGAACATACTGAAACTACTTAACACCATAAGCTCTACATTAGAAAACAAAGAAATCCTGATTCTGTTGCAGCAATCCCTAATCTCAGTTTTCTCTCATTACTCTGTTGTTTCCAATACAGTGTCAAACCTTGCTGACTTATTGAACAGGCAGCTTGAAGGAGATTTGAGGATTAAAGGAACTGGATATTGTAACAAAATGAGGGAGCATTTGTTGATGCTTTGAGCTGCTTTTCTTTTTCATTCTTGACAACTGGGACAACAGGTCTTGTTCCTGTTCAAGTATGTTGCCATGTATGTCTAATTATATGACTAACTGTTGACAGTGCTAATTAATTACTGTATAATCCCCATGATGTATCACATCAGATGAACTATAAAGATAAAGAAAAAGAAAGAAAATTCTTCAGGTGGAAGATAAAATGACATTGCAGCTGAAGCTTGTCAGGGTGTTTTCCTGTTCCCTCATTTTTGCTTTAAGTGTGACTCTTGATTAAATGTGAACAATGTTTCTCAAAGATCCCTAAATTCCACTCCCTCCTTGCAACTTGCAGTCACAAAGTTGGACAGCAGCATCACCTGCTGGAGACTCATACAGCAAGTACAGTAATGATTTAATGACATTTTACTCTCTCAGAGAGACCAGAGCTTTTAAACAGCATTTAATAGTTTTTCAAAGGGGACGTTTGTTCAGTTGTCCTGGAGAGGGCACTGTTGTCAAGACATTGAACTTTGCGAACTCAGATATGATGCGGCTTTGTGTTCTCAGATGGGCACAGAACACATTATTTATATTTCAACAACCCCAAGCCAGTTCCACCAGACATGTGACATTTGTATCTAAACATCCAACACACACATGCAGACACATTTTCAGGTGACTGTCTATTGCACAACCTACTCTAATATCTATTTCATCACTCGCCCTGCCACACCACTCTGCGTGAAGTGAAGCCTGTGAGATTGGTTTACCAGACTACACAACCTGACAGTGACGTTAAGATCGTGTTTTGTCCCAGTTCTCTAGAATGTTACCTTCATTAAATGAATAACAAAATCCACAGTCCCAAGTCTGAACTCAAAGAGATATCTGATCCAGGTGAAAATAATATTATCTGCAGGAATGTTGTCTAATGAAGAGTCTCAGCTCTATAGACAGAAATGTAGCAAAGGATACACAAAAATCAGAATAAATAGATTTTCAGAAGTACATATAAGGGTTCAGTCTGTCTCAATACAGGTCAGGTGGGGAAACATCTGCACTGATGTTACAAGACCAGATGTGATGCAATGCTTTATTGATGGTGGAAATACTGAATAGCAGATGAGATCAAAGGCTGTGCTGATGGAAAAGCAATGTGGTGGAAACCAAGATCCTGGTGTCCTGTGCTTACACTAGCCACAATTTGTGCCTCACATGTCATTTTCACATTTGAGACCCTTGCATTGAAAAAAAACAACAACATTCAAGTCCTAAAAACAAATATGATAATAGGTGTCACTTTCAGACACATGGCAGTAAAATGTGTTTACTATATTGCACCCTCACCCTTTTCTGCAGCCCCTTCTTCTATTTAAACGGATTATGGCAGAATCCATATGACTCAGCAATTTATAATTACGTTAAAAATAAGTCAGGCTGCTCAAAAATATTAATTAGTGTCAATTATAGTACACCGTATGTAGGTCAGTTTTTAGGAAAAATGTAGGCAAATAAAACCTTTTGCCTGTATGTCCATAGGTTTTAAGCACACAGCACATATGAGTGGGTACTGGAGAAGTGTCAGTGTTCCAGGGAGAAGAACCATGTTGATAGGAAAACAAAACAAACAAACAAAACTACTGTGTAGAACAAATATTAAACTACTTTTTATGGTTTCGTGGATAATACAATTCTCATCCTGATTTGGGTGATGTAAATAGGAACTGTAGACTGTACAGACAACAATCACCTGGATTACTGTTGATACTGAGGAAAAATTCAATCTGATGTTTATGAGGAAAGATCTGAAGATATGGGGAGCCTTAGTGTCTATGATTTTTGGGTGGTTTACGGATGTGTATTCGTAATGCACATTTACACAGACAGTGTATGTATATGTGTAAGCTGTGTGTGCTCTTATTTAGAACTACAACTCTAAGACGAGGTGTTGCAATTGCTAGGTTTGAAAAGCTAAGATCTTATCAGTGTTTGTTTAAACTATGGTTCTTATTATTGTATTTGAAAAAAGGTGGCTTATTTCTGTAACTCAATGTCAAATCTTCAATGCAAAAGTCTCACATGTGAAAAATGAGTATGTGGTACAGACTGCAGCTATGCCACCAGCCTGGTGCTTTCTTCAATTCTGTATGTGGTGAAACAACACTGTGAGTGGCATCACTGTCACACCAGTTCCGTTCCTGCTCACACTCTGTCCAGCTGAGTGGGGTTGGCCTCCGGTCCAGCAGGACTTAGTTCACAAAGGTAGAAAAGCGTCTCTTCGCTGGCCTCCGCCTCTGTCAGAGGTTCCAGGCGTATGAGGGAGCTGCGAGCTGGCTGCTTCAACTCCAGGCTGGTGTCCAGCAGCTCTGACGGCAGCTCAGCTTCCACAGAAGGACTAGAGCTGGAAGAGGGCTGGAGGTGGGTGTTGGATGAGCCAGAACTGCTGGTACTGATGCCCAGATCCACCTCTGGAGGTGGGGTGCAGCCATCAAGGAAGGCCAGCAGGGGGCAGGAAGTGTACTGGATCAACTGCTTATCTGAATACATGACACAGAGCGAGTCCAGTTAAAAAAAACCCAAAACAACAAAAAAAACCCCACACAATAACCACAGTGACCTCTATTTTCCTGAATGTAATAACATCCTTAAAATGTGTATGCAATTCATTGTTTGTTATTTGGAGACCAGCTATAAACAATGCTATCCACCACCATCATCAAAACATCAAACCTTTTCTACATATACACTACCGGTCAAAAGTTTTAGAACACCCCAATTTTTCCAGTGTTTTAACTGAAAATTATGCAGTTTAATGTCTCATTGCACTCAGACGTCAAAGTATAGTACAAATAAGCAATTGGAGTCAAAATAGAAATTATGGAATCAATTTATAGACCAAAATGTATTCTAAACTGTTGACTCATCAAAGTAGCCACCTTTGGCAGATATAACAGCTGAACACACACGTGGCATTCTTTCTACAATAGAAATCAAATATTCTTCAGAAAGTTCTTCCCATGTCTGTTGCAGAAGTTCCTATAAATGTGTGGCACTTGTGGGTTGCTTTGCTTTCACTCTTCTGTCCATTTCATCCCAAACCAGCTCAATGGGGTTTAAGTCTGGAGACTGTGCTGGCCACTCCATGTTTTCAAGTTTACCAGCTTGTTCTTTTTTCGCAAGATAGTTCTGGCATAGCTTGGACTTATGTTTTGGGTCATTATCTTGCTGTAAGATGAACCCCTGACCAACTAGATGCATACGAGAGGGTATTGCATGGCGCTGCAGGATGCTGTGGTAGCCATTTTGGTTCAGGGTGCCTCTCACTCTGAACAAGTCACCAACCCTGGATCCAGCAAAACAACCCCAGACCATCACACTTCCTCCTCCATGTTTGACAGTTGAAGCCACACACTGTGGAAGCATCCTTTCACCTACTCTACGCCGTACAAAGATAGTGCGTGATGAACCGAAGATTTCAAATTTTGATTCATCAGTCCATAATACCTTTTTCCAGTCTTCAGTAATCCAATGGCAGTGTTTCTTGGCCCAGGCAAGCCTCTTTATCTTATTCTGACGTCTTAGCAATGGTTTTCTTTCTGCAACTCGTCCAGTCAGACCCGCAGCTCGAAGTCTTCTCACAGTTGAAACAGAGTCTTGCTTACTACGACCACTATTAAGCTGTGCTTGAAGCTGTTGTCCTGTGAGCCGCCTCTCACGCAAACTGTTGACTCTCAGAAACTTGTCCTCTGATTCAGTTGTGGCTTTGGGTCTGCCAGACCTCTTCCTGTCAAGGTTTGCCCCAGTTTCTGACTTCCTTTTGATGGTGAAGGAAACTGTACTCACTGACACCTTGACTTTCTTTGCAATTTCTCTGTAGGAAAGACCTACATTTTTCAGTGTTATGATGGTCTGTCTCTCTTCCACTGTTAATTGCCTTTTTCTTGCCATTTCTGTAGCAACACACTACTTTCTGCAGTACCATACTGTTCAACTGATGCTCACGAGGGTATGGTACCGCATTTTGTTCAAACACTGCTTTTATGCTGACAGAGGGGCTTGTTAGTAATCAAGCAAACTTGGAACACCTGTAGGAATTAGTAGCACCAGCTTTTTGAGGCTTGGTCACCCTCCGTTGCTGCAGGACAGCTATCAATTGTTAGCTCATTTTGTGTTATTGTTCTGAAATGTACTCTGTTTTTCAGTTTGGGGTAACGTTACTTTCTATCTTACCGTTGTATCATTTCAAGCTACTGATTGGACTTGAGTGACTTGAATTGCAATAAATAACTGGAAAAATTGGGGTGTTCTAAAACTTTTGACTGGTAGTGTATATATATATATATATATTCTGGAAGAATGTTATCCCTAGGTTATCCTACTCGAGTGGGCACACATTCAAAGAATCTATGACAACAGAATCCTTACAGTTTGGTGATAATCTACTGTGCTAACTGCCTGACATTTGCAGACTTAATATAAGCCAACTATTAATAACCTGAATCATTTCAGGTATGGGGAAAGTTGTAAACATCAATGCTGAATGGACACAGTCATGTATTATTATTATTTATTATCACTATTATTATAACTATTTTTGAATATTTCCCTGCCATCTGTTGCCACCTTTTACTGTAATTTTGTGTCTGTTTAGGTGACATTGTATTAGGGCTGAAACTAACAATTACCTAACCCATTAAGCAGTGATGACTTTTCTGAGTGATCCATCAGTCTATAAATAGTTTAAATAGTAAATAGTGAAAATTGCCAATCCCAGTTTCCCAGAGCTGAAGGTGATGTATGTCCTGTCATGTCTGATGAAAACTCAAAGAGCAAGCAAATCTTCACATTGTAGATGCAGAAACAAGAGGATACTTGAAATACTTGCTTGAGAAATAACTTCAATTTATCAAAATGCTTAAATTCATGTTTATCAACTGATTGCATAATCAAGTAATAATTTCAGCACTCCATCACAATGGCATTATTTTGGATTGCAATAAATATAACTGTTAACTAAAAACTGCCTACTTGTCTAAACATGATTTAGTGAAGTACATCACAGCACCTGTACAGTTCAGGGGCCTCATTTATAAAGCTTGCGTACACACAAAACAGGGCTTGAAAGTTGCGCACGCCTCTTCCTACGCAAAGGTTGTGATTTATAAAAATAAACTTGGCGGGATAATGTGCGCACTGGTACTCCAACTTTGCCGTAAGAACATTTTGGAGACGAGAAACTGGCGGTGCCGATGGTGAGGTGGTGAATTGAAGCCAGATTCATCTCATACATTTAATGTCATCACATATCACCCTTATAGACAGTTTTTTTTTTGGGGGGGGGGGGGGGACAATAAACAGTAAAATTTGAGAGAGTAATTGATCTTTCTGTCACTGCCGCTATTCCACATACTCATTTGAGCCTGTTAGCGATTATAAGCTAGGCTGCTTACCGGCGTGCTGATTTAAAAGTACAAAAAAAAAAGAGAGAGGCTGATTTCAGACAAAGCAGGAGAAATGTCACTTTCATGTTACAACCTTGAGCTTGTTGAACAAGTGATGTGATAAATTGGCTTTTACACAGTAGTGTAGCTTCTGATCGCTTGCTCACTGACACATGGAGCTGCCGGCAGCCACTGTGCCACACACTATGCCACACACGCTGGCCGTCAGAAGAGTGGAGGCGATTTTACTGTCCAGTGGTGTGGGCTCGGGTGTGCCCTTACCCCCACCAGCAGCAGACACGCTGAGACTGTGCCGTGCCACTCTCCTCTTGGCCTCCACCTTTAGATATAGACACACTATTGACGACGTGCTGCCACTCCTTTTTTTTCTTTTTATTAGTGACGCCACTACTGTAACCACCAAACAATGCTGGCCTCCACCTCACCCACAAGCACCTCTATCTCGGTCTCTGTAAAATTTCTTTTTCTTGTTTTCTCTGCCATGACGTAGCGTAAGATGCCATGGATCAGCAGGTGTATTTACATGCAAAAACATTCATGAAGTGCTTTGCATTGACCATTCATGGTAAAATGTGGGCGTGGAGAGGGCGGGATGTGAGCTGAATCCAGCTGTGCAATCTTCCAGGCGGATTGTGATTTATAAAGGGAAAATTGCATGCAGGTGTGCGGACGCACGGTTATATAAATCTGGATATTTTTTTGGCGCACGCCATTTTCAGCTTTTGGGCATGTGCACACTTTTAGTGTGAATCCTACGCAATGTTTTAAAAATGAGGCCCCAGGTGAGTGTAGGCAGTAATGTGAGTGTGTAAGCATCTTCCACTTACCTGTGTTGTCTTCCTCTGTCCTGCCTCTGGTTAAGTGTACAGTGTTCTCTTTGGAGGACACACTCTCCTGAAAACACATGGAGATGAATAGATGAATACAAAAAATTAGCTTTAGTCTTACAGACAAACAATATGACAAATGCATAGGTTAGGTTAGGTTAGGTAGATACTTTATTCATCCCCATGGGGAAATTCGCAAGCATAGTTATTGAGAGAGATACCATGGTCCTTGGTCTGTGTAAAAAGAATTAAGTTCAGCTGAGCCTGATATGAGGCTTTAGTCTAGGTTACACAAATTAAGTGGGTGTCTGGCAGAGTTACTATCTTTTTACAACAAAATCACCCATGCACGTACATGACCTACAGTATACTGTATATATATTCTACACTCTGCACTTTTTTTTAAAATCCTGTGTGCTTTACTCTTTTTAATCTTACTATACTGTACTTTTCCTTTACAACTGCTTTAACACTGTAATAGCACCTTATGGATGAATGAGGTCAGGCTACCTTAGGCTCATTTCTAAGTGTAAGTGGAGTAGGCATGCTATCCTATCTCTAAAGTGTTGTGTTTTGATTACTCTACCTGTGACTGTGCTCTAAAAATCATACTTCTAGAAAATCATTCATTGTCTGTGATTCTGAGGAACTGACTGGTATTGATATTAACACTTTATATTTCCCATTGTCAAAATTCTATCAGCTCCCAAGCTACCATTACAGCAGAGTGAAAACTGTCATACTGTCAATACCAGGTTTTTCAGCTTATTCACAGTGACGAAATCAAACCGATTAGAAATGTACATTTTGAGTTACTGATCAGGTGGATGCTTTTTGGTGTGTATGTGAGCATTTTACCTCTAGCGCATCAAAATCAATACCAAATTGTTTTCCATAAAGCATGGCCTGGAAGTCCTCCAGGCTGCAGTCAATACTGTCCAGATAGTCCATCAACTCCACCCTGACAAGACACACATACAAAGACATACTGCTGTAGAAATTCAATTGAATTTATTTATATAGCTCCAAATCAAAACAGAAGTCATCTCATGGCACTTTTCATGTAGAGCAGGTCTAGACCAGACTCTTCAACAATTCCCATCATGGGTGAGCACTTGGCAACAGTGGCGAGAAAAAACTTCCTTAATAATAACCAGTAATATTTCTTGCTGTTATTATAAACACTTTTATTTAAAATGTTTTAGCATCAAAAAAGTTTTCCACTCATGAAAGGCCTGACTGACTGTTGTTTCCTTTGCTCCGGAATACCTAATGGAAGTGCTACTATGACGGTTGTCAGTTGGAGAGACCATCAGATCACATTTAGTTTACTACAGCCACAGTATAAGCAGCTGTAAGATGTGTGTTACGTAAATCAAAATACTGTGAGGAACATTTTTGGAGTATCCCTCACATGTCACCATGGCGCAGCAATTACACTAGGGGAAAGGAGGCAGAATCAGCTTGAATTAAGGTTTTGCTTTCTAGCTAACTTCTTTTGTTGTGTTTTAATGTAGAATCTCAGAAAGTGAATTTCTTTGTTATACAAAATTATTATCCTATATGTAAGAAAACACAAAATTGGTATTAAAGTAAGGACACTGGAACATTGCAGTCTGCAGAATATAAATGAGAGGAAGAGAGTAGATCCTATTTTTCCTCACTGAATAGGAGGGGGTTACAAAAAGGAGTGTGCATTTACTCAAAATGCACAGAAGGTGCAGTGATATACAGTACAGGCGAAAGGTTTGGACACACCTTCTCATTCAATGTGTTTTCTTTATTTTCATGACTATTTATATTGTAGATTCTCACTGAAGGCATCAAAACTATGAATGAACACATGTGGAGTTATGTACTTCACAAAAAAAGGTGAAATAACTGAAAACATGTTGTTTCTTCAAAATAGCCACCCTTTGCTCTGATTACTGCTTTGCACACTCTTGGCATTCTGTCGATGAGCTTCAAGAGGTAGTCTCCTGAAATGGTTTTCACTTCACAGGTGTGGCTTATCAGGGTTAATTAGTGGAATTTCTTGCTTTATCAATGGGGTTGGGACCATCAGTTGTGTTGTGCAGAAGTCAGGTTAATATACAGCCGACAGCCCTATTGGACATCTGTTAAAATTCATATTATGGCAAGAACCAATCAGCTTACTAAAGACAAACGGGTGGCCAGCATTAATTTAAGAAATGAAGGTCAGTCAGTCTGGAACCAAAACCAAAACACATTGATTGAGAAGGTGTGTCCGAACTTTTGGCCGGTACTGTACATAGTTCAGTAGTTCCATAGCAAACAGAGAACAAGCTTGAAACTCATCCAGGCCCACAGTGCAGGTGTGTATATTAAGACCATGGTCTTATTTTCAACTTAATTCAGGAAATTTGGAGGACTAGAAATATGGCTAAATTACATATTGATACTGTAAGCCTCAGAAACACATCAGAACAATGATTCAGACTAAGCAGCTGCTGAAAAATATTGATAGATTTGCACAGACCATTCTGCCATTAAACATGAATCAACTCTTTAAATATGTATTTTAACTAAAAAAAAAAAAACATAATAAAGGCTTGCACTTACTTGCCCAGCAGGTTGATGTTCTGTGATATTGCTCCATTCTCATTTAGTATGGAGTCCATCATCTTGACAGGGTCCTCCAAACTCAGGCCTGAGGATTTATTGAGCTGCAATGCGCTGCTGGTTGGTCCACTGCTGTCTAATGTTTTGTGGCTTTTTTGGCTGTCATCTGCTGCTGCTGGTGCTGACATACCAGCCTCTGTCTGTTTGATGTCAGCTGTGCAGGTGGTGCTCACCTCCATCTCAGCTGGCAGCACTGTACAACTGTCCAGTTCTACTTCCACGATTTCAACATCACTAAGGGAGGACATTTTTAAACAGCATGTCATTAAAAAGAAAAAAGACACTGCTGCCAAGTTAATATACTGGCAGTTCCTAATGACAACTCATTCAAGTTATGTTGTAAAGGAGATTTCATCACACTGTTCTTGCATTTTAGAAACCTATTGAACCAGTATGTCCAACAAGTCTGTCCCGGCAGAAGATCTTCTACTTCAACTTCAAATTGTAGGTTGTATGCACCGATTCAATAAATATCTCCAATGTAACGAACAGAGGGAATATATTGAGGTCATAAGAAATACTGGATGCGCAAGTCCTTTTCCCAACTTATTCAAATGTAAATGCAAAGCATATGTAAAATTTTGGATTCAGATTTATTCTAAAAGAGGACCAACTAGGAGTTAAACTGAATTGACAGGATTCATAGTCACACAGTGAAAAACATTGTCTATCTACTTTTTCTGATAAACTGAAGGATTAAGCATTCCTTAATGGGTTGAGTAAATTCCACTACTTCTTATGATAAATAAACTATATTAAAACACCTCTTGGGTCAGCTGAAAAATGTGTTGTCACAAAGCTATCAACAGGGCAGGTTTTCTGAATATTTTTATGTGGTCTAACAGAACATCTTATCATGTAGAACAGTGGTTCTCAAACTGTGGTACGAGCTTCCTCTAGTGGTACGTGGAGGATGGTCATACATTTTTTTTTTTTTTATAAAAAGAGTAATATAGTAAAATAGTACAAAACTTCGAATTAAAACACATAAAACATTAAATTCGTATTTAAAATAAGCATTGTCATTCCTTTATTTTTGTCTGTATATCAGCCTGCTATGTCATCCGGTTCGTGCACTTAGCCAGTGCATCGGCTGCAATTGTGGCTTAAAAATAGAACGTTTACAAAGAGGACTGCAGTTCAGGAGGAGAATATTTTCAGTCAGCCGCCTTGAAAATGAAGAGGAGGACGAAAGTGAACCGAGTGCAAGTGCTAGCACAAGTGCTAACGGCTTCTCGAAAGGCACCAAGGAAGTGTCGACAGCACCCACTAGCATCAAGTGGCGAAAAACCAGTCAGGAAATATGACTCCAGCTACCTCAAATTTGGATTTATTTGGCGCGGGACCGACGAAGAGCCGAGGCCCCAGTGTGTGGTATGTGGTTAAGTACTCAGCGCTTTTGGATAAGGCCGCGCGCTTTCTCCTTCCTTTCGTGACTACATATCTGTGCGAGAAAGGCTTCTCTTCACTTGCCGTCATTAAGACAAATTACAGAAGCAGGAAGGATGCTGAGCCAGACCTGAGACTGAAGCTGACCATGATCGAGCCAGATATCACAGGACTGTGTGCGCAGAGACAGGCGCACCCCTCTCATTAGGCGTATGTAAGTTGATCATTAATATGCTGGCCAGTTCGGAAAATGTGAGAGGGTTATTGATCCCGTTTTTCCTGCTATGTTGCTACATGTTATATAGTAGCAGAGTGTTAACAGTAAGGGCACATTGGTCAAATTTGAGCCGAATGATCTTCTGACAGGTGTGTGTTTTTGGTCCCACATGTGAAGACGGTGACTGTGATGACAAAAAAGGTCTCCATGTGTTGTTCATACCAACATAATAGACTGACTTTTCTAATATGAATGTTCAATCTTGTTATAGATCTGTGTTTTTTTTTAATGTTTCTCATTTTTGTTGCTAAAAAAACTCTTTGGAATTTGGATTATCTGTGAACTTGATTAGAAGATTTTTTTTTTTTGAAAAAACAGAACACTTATGGTTCTGCCAGCCTACTGTGTGTGTGTGTGTGTGTGAATGAATGAAATACAGCTGTTATTCTTAATGTTCTCACTTGCTGTGTGTATGAGAGGTAAAGAGGTGCCACACCTTGTTCGGATGAGTTTAAGTACCTGTTATAATGCTGCTGTTGTGTACAGTGTGGCTGTGGCTGGCAACAATTACCAATAAATAATCCTCATATTCAGAGTAAGCATGCCTCCTTTGTGAAATTTTCATAGCTAATATGGTAAGCCTTCACTACTGTACGTTCAGGTTGGTCATAATGGTGGTACTTGGAGAGCTCAATATTTTCTCTGGTGGTACACACTGTAAAAAGTTTGAGAACCACTGATGTAGAATATAAGGCATTACTGTAGATTAAACTACCTAACACTGTAGCTATTGTATTGTACTGTAAGTAGTTAAAATTAGTTAAATCATAAACAGATATAGCAGAAAATTCACATGATTGTATTGTAATATTATTTCAAAACCTGTTTCATTTCTATATGTACAAAACATGACAAATGACATGAAAAATGTCAGGTGAAGGACTGTAGTTTTGCAGTGGCCCTTCTCTTTCTCTTTCTCTCTCTCTCTCTACAAGGGTAAGCAAAAAATCATGTCATCATCAATAGCAGGTCAGCAAGGTGGCAGCCATGCATATCTTATGTTAGAGGTAGGCAGTGCATTCCAGCCAAAGGTAAATGGTCTTACCCCTGATCGTAGGCTCTGGGTGAACTCTCTGTGATCTCAGCTGTCACTTCAGTATCATTCTCAGTCAGATCACAGATGATAACATCATCTGATATATCTGAGCTCTTCACACCATTCAGACTGTTGACAGATGACTATACAGTATACACACAGCCAGAATCAGAATTATTCCCATTCAACACACCACATATTCAATATAATCTCTTTAAAAACAAAAAAAACACACACAAAGGCTTCAACAGTAATCACATCAGGAATACACTGAATCATCAGTTGATACTTCTCATGTTTATGTCATTAGGCACTGCTTTTTACTGACCTGCTCCACACACACTTTCTCATCATAGATCTGATGAATGTATTTGGGCTTCTTTCCATTGCTGTTCATAAGAACTGGCCTGTCATAAAGACAGCAACACGTCAACATTTACATTTCATACAGGCTAGAGATCACATTTTGAGAATGCTGTAACAATTAGATGACTTACTATGTAGTTTTCCCAAGACAAAAATAAGACAATGACAATTAAAATAGCTGATTAATAAGTCCTACAAAAATGTGCTAATGCTTGCTGGTTACAGCTTTAACCATGAACATTTTATTTCTCTTGTTCATCTTATTCTAAATCAATGATCAATCATTTAATCAAAAACACAACACACTAAACAATAACTGAGTAATAAAGAAAATTATTAGTTGTAGTTTCATTATTTACATAGCACTGTGTAAAATCATGAAATATCATGAACAAAGTTACATTGTGAGACACCTAAAATAGTTCAAGTTAAATGGAAATGAAGGTATAACATGTTAATATGAAACAGGTTGTTATTTGTCCACATCATATGGGCTACAAAACTTATACCACCATGTCAGACATTATATATAAATTTATATATAAATAAAAGCTGTCTTATGTTGATGACTTTTGTTGTTATTTGGCACGATACAAATCAAACTGAATTGAATTTAACAGAATTGTCAATATGACAGGAAATTTGTTTTTTGTTTTTATTGGGCCAAGTAATTTAGTAATGGTTTATTGCAAATACCGACTAATCATAGTTAGGGACCACTCCACCAATGCCTCTCTGACAGGTGTAGGGACTGCGTGTTCAGAGGGTCGATCATTTAAAAGGACCAAAACTCCCACTCCCGCAGTTGAAAAATGTAGCACAGGATCAACTCACCTTTTGCGTTTTAAATTCAGGATGTGGTTGTTCTGTACCAATGTGACGATGAACTGTATCAGCTGAAAAAAGAACAATGTCTGAGATTCAACAAGAAAATGCAACTGGATTTGCAGCTCAGATGCCAAGGATAAACATAACACCTGTTGGCTGTGGTTACATTAAGTAATAAGTTCAAGGCCAGAAAAATGTTTATATGGCCACTAGATAAAATGACCTGTCCTGTTTCTATTTCTAATATGCACAGTCCACCTCAAACAAACCTTTGAAGAAGATGTTATGTTGACTGCTCACTGTGGTTGGCTTGCTCCTGCTTATTACTGAAACACTGAGTTCAGAATATACTAGTTCAGAACAGAAAGCTCTCATTCTGTTAATCCTCCTAAAAATAACATCACATATTCTAAGATAGATGCAGCACTCCCAAAATTTTTTGTAAGTGCTTATGATAAATCAAACAGGCATGTTAGTGAGTAAAAATAAAAGTAAAAGACATATTACATAACAAATGTTCTTCTATTATATGAATTGTTAAGAAGGTTTTAACTACCCATATGAACTGCAATCAATTTTTTTTCAGAAAAAACAAACAAAAAAAATGCAGCTTATTGGATGGAAAGGAAGTTTTTACAGGAGGTGTGCATGCAAGTACACTTCAGATACTGTCAAGCAATGGGTCCAGTGAAGTGCTTACCTTTTTGATGAGCTGTTGTTGGTGGGCATGCTTCTGTCTCAGATCCGAGATCTCCCTCCACAGAGCTTCATTCTCCCTAAAATAACGAAACAAGATAGATTACAGTTGAACTGAAGTTCCAACTGTGTCTCCTATGAGTTTCTGTGGCTTCATTCAGATTCGTGCTTAAGAAATTAGTTTCTGAGATGTAATCAGAAAGGTATTTTTTCCACTCTATGGCAGTAATGAAGCTGAAGTATTGGTGATGGCCTTGTATTCTTTTGTATTATATTGACAGAAGTTTCTCCTGCTTTGTCCTTCTTATGTGAGGGGACAAAACTTTAGAAGGCCCTTTGAATATAAATAGAAATGTAGCAAACAGTATAGGTAGTCGTGTTACGTCTCTGCTACCAACGCTAGTAAGTAAATATTGCTTTATATATACTGTTCAGTCCAGGACTTTCCACAACCAGGGAAACCAGTTGTTTCACATTTACAAAATGAAGATTGCATTTGAACAAATAATTACGACAAAAACAAGCAAAAATGTTTGCTGATCTGACTTGCAGGGCAGACTGTTACATAATCGAGGAGCCTTGACAGATGTTCAGTCACTTTCCTCCCGTGACAAGATGCCAGGTCTTTGACATACACTGGTGTAGAACAGGTCAGGTTCTTAACCTTGGCACCAAACTGCAGCCAGGCACCAAAATCATCATTATTTTCAGTAACCAGAGCAGTCACTGGAGGATCATTTACCTTACCATCTTGTGGATCCAAACCACAGGATTGTGCACTGATCTTCTGCTGGTTTGATGGACAAATTTGCAGTGGCACAAAAGTCAAAAGTCTCTTATCTTTGTTCATTTGGTTGATAATTCATGATTCTGTTCAGTTCAGCTGTGTAAGGCTGAGACTTAAACATGACAGTGATATTTCCATAATCTTAACCTAGGGCTGCGCGGTATACACGGTATGACAGTAGAAACGATATAAATTTGGTCATGGTAGAGATTTGTGCTCTACCGTCATACCGTCGATGATGTCATCGCACTTGCCTCTGTGTGTAAACGACTGCAAGCGCATTAACTGCGGAGAAGGAGGAGCTGAAAAAAAAACGGTGCTACATCCGTGATTTGGACGTGGTTCGGGTTTAAAAAGTCGGATGTTTAGCAGAAAAATGTCATCTGCAAGGTGTGTGGAGAAAATGTGACCGTCAACATACATATATATATATATATATATATATATATATATATATATATATATATATATACATATATATATATATATATATATATATATATATATATATGTATATATATGTACACATATCTTTGCTTTTTTTGTTGTTGTTGTTTTTTAAAATCAATTTAGCTTTGCTAGGGGACTAAAAAACCCATTCAGAAACACTTCCATTATAGGTTTTACACCGCAACATTTATACCGGGATCTTTAACGTTACCGTAAAGGGATTCAATTTATACCGTGATATGAATTTTGGGTCATACCGCCCAGCCCTATCTTAACCAAGCCTCTTCACTTGCCTAACTTTAACCACAACATAACCAAACATATTTTCAAAATCAAACTCAAGGGGCTTATCTTTTCACACCTGCACTTCATGTTTGTCCATTGATGAAACTGTCTACATGCAACTTTTCAAGGATTTCCTCATTTTGGTCATTGTTTTACATATCTGGGATGACCTGCACTGAGCATTCACACTCACCTCTTGAGTGTTGCTAGCCTGGCATCAATGTTCTCCTGTTTGCTGTGAACATTTTGAACACTCGCCAAGATCTTGGTCAGGTCTTCCTGTCGAATCTTACTGTCCTCTGGTCGAGTGTTTGACACCTGAAAGACAGAAATGACTATCAAATCTGATATCAAATCTTGAGTTCACACAATCTTGAGTTGCAGAATCTATCTGCTCAGGAGAATGAGGTCTTTTGGAGTACAAAGGGCCACTCCTGAAGACCTTCTATGACTCTGTTGTGGCATCATCCCTTTTCTATGGAGTAACTTGCTTGGGGCAGCAGCATTTCGGCTGCGTACAGGAAGAGACTACACCGCTTATCAGTACATTTGTGCAATACTCGTTTTTTTTATGTAATTTACACTAACTGTGCAATACTTCACCAAGTCAATGTGCAACATTCAGTATTCAGTATTTAATATTTAATAATCCACATTTAAGCTCTCATTTCTTACCTCAATTCTGGCCCACTGTGTAAATTTACAGGGTTTTTTTTATATACTTTATACTACATATATTTTTATATTTCATATTTTATATTCATATGTCATATCCATATTTGAAAATGTAAATAAGTCATGTAAACTTGTTCATACCTTCTTTTTAACCTGTTATTTGTTATTTTTAATATTTAACTGCTCCTGTCCCCTGTGCTGCTGTGATATGTGAATTTCCCCACTGTGAGATGAATAAAGGTTTATCTTATCACAGTACCTGAACACTGTAAGCAAGGAAAGTCAAACTGCGATCTAAGAATATTAATTGGTTTTGCACAAGACATTGATCAGCAAATGGAAAAAAGAACATAGTGGTGCCTTGAAGCAGAGAGAATATTTAGGAACAAGCTTTAATTTGTCTTGACAAGCACATCGTCCAAGTTGACTTATTGTGTTTCAATACTATTTCATAGTAGTATTAGTATTATCATCCATACAAGGTTTTGTATTTTGGTAATGGTGGTTACCTCTGCTTGTCATGTGTGGCTAGATTCCCTTTGAGTCACAAGGTCTTTGGCTACATTTTTGAAATATTAATTCTGTTTCCAATTGAAAAGAGATTGAGACAGAGACAGTGACCCCACCTTCCTCTTGATGTTCTCCAGCAGGTCATCCTGCCCATGTTTGAAGTAGGGGTGCTGAAACTCCACTGGACCATCCTTCTCCTGTTTAACAATACCGGTGTCAATGTGCATCACTTTACGAAATCCATCTGAGGGAATCCAGACAGACAGACACTAATTACTATCAATATAGGTTAATTTAAAAAAAAAATTGCAGAAAAAAACTTCAATATAGCACAATATGACACAGTATTCAGTTCAATATAACACCATAATAAAAAGCATCCAAAACCACTACACAGTGTCACAATAACTGCCGGTCTTTCGCATCAGATTGAAATGCAAGGTCTAGGCACTGTCCATTTTTGAACTGCGGTGTTTTAGGCTACTGTAAATCAATCACTTGTCAACAATGTCGACATATTAAGAACCTAGGTCAGTGATTCCTATTGATGGCAGTCTAATTTGGCCCGCCAGTTTCATAATTAGCTGAAAATATTTTTACACTTCTCATAATAACATAAGGGATCTCTCACATTGAGTTTTGCACTGTTGCTTCAACAAAGCATCATGCACTCCCTTGTCAGTCAGCCCCCTGTGTAACATTGTCGCGATCAGTCTGCGTTCTTATGAAAGCAGCTTGTTGGGCACCCAAAGTCTGCCAAAGACCATTAACCTTATCCTTGCAACTCATACAGTTTAGTCCTAATTTGATCTGTAATTGCACTTGTGACTGACCATTTTCATGACTGCAAACACCACTGCAAGATCATGATAATGGTCACTGTAGTATCTCTGATTTTATTACCTATTTTGTCTATGCAAATAACTTAAACAAGATTGTTTTCTGCCAATGTTGGATACTTGGATTGGATACTATTTTACATCGGTGTGATTAAAAACTTTAATTTGTCAGTTAATTTATTAACTGGATTATCTAAAAACAGATCTTGTCTGGTTATTTCATCTATTAACAATTAATATACAGAGATTTGAAGATTTTATCTACAGTATATTGCCCACTTAGAGGAATTACAAGTGAGTAAGGTCTCATGCAATTTATCAGCCATGGAATATACATGATGTTGGCAAACATCATGCACATTGCCAAGCCCTACTACTGACCCTACTGTCATTTTTCAGTCAAAGTTTACTACCAAATGACTAAATAAATACAAAAAAAGATCAGTGCATCCTACCATACAGAAAACTATAATTAATGCCATACCTAACACCGAACAAGAGATTCATCACTCAACTGGGTGTGTTTCCTGCTGAAAACAAATAACTCTGGCCAACAGCTGATAAAATCTTCATGTCTGCCTTGTGGTTACCATAGCATTTACCCCTGCATCTACTGAGCACTAACGCCGAATAAACCCTGGTTGTAGAGTTGCAATGATTAGTCATTAATTAATCAAGAAAAATTGGCATCTATTTTGATAAATCATTAACTGTTGTAGTTTGTTTTAAAAACACAAAAATACCTAATATTTAGCCGTACCAGCTTATAAAATGTCAGGATATGATGTTCTTCTTTGTCCTATGTGTTAGTTAACTGAATGTGATTTAGTCATGGACCATTGGCCAAAGAAAACAAGCTATCCATTTTTCTCCATCTTCAAAATAAATTGCTTAATCAAGAAAATAATGTGCAGAGTAACTGATAAAGAAAATAATCATTAGTTGCAGCCCTAACAGGTTCTGACCCTGCTTCTTGGCTAGGTGGAGAGGGGGATAAGTACTAGGACAATCACCGGGCTGGGCTGATAGTTACCTGCTTGTCACCCTGGCATTGAAACAAATTCTGTATATGTTTACATGGGTTATGTCTCACTACTTACCAGCCGTCTGGATTATCCAAGCGTGTATGCAGACTAACCCAATGAAGCCAGAATCAAACAGCAAATACCTCATAGTCACTCTTAAAAAACTGTAAAGCACTGACTAAGGCCAGAATACTTGTGTTCTGATAGGTACTAAGGAAAATGTGATGATGAATGTGGTCTTACACATATTGAGCTGCCTGATGAAACTGGCCATGTTGTTGTGCTTGAAGAACTTCGGGAGGATCTCCTTGGCAAAGCGCTGCTCGTCCAACACCAGGAAGCTGTTACCCTCCTGAAAACAATGAACCCACACGACAGTCATGGCAGCTTCTCCTCAGAGGGCCACCCAATGTATTTTAGTGTGCCATTTAAATGAATGACGGTCAGTTATGCACATACACATCTTCATAGTGACTATGTGCCCAAAACTCAAAAATGAATTGAAAGACACGTGTTGCGCCGTGAATAGCACCCTACGACTCCGATTGGTTTACCCTGATATTCTTACCCTAACCCTAACCAATGTCTCTTCGTGCCTGCCCCAACCTACTCATTGTTGTTCATATCTATACGGGGGTGCTTTTCACGGTATTACACCCGATTTGGCTAAACAGTTAGCTAACGACAACTTGCAGGTCCACAATGACGAAATATTACTGGCCAGTTAACAGTTGATATTTAGCCTCAGCTAACGCTTGTCTTTCACTCTGCATGCTGAAACGAACAGGGAGTATGAAATGCACGGCTGTTGAACCCTTACTGTTCACTGTCATTTTCGTGATATGCAACACTTTCTACGTTAACTTAAGGCTAAGTCAATCGTTGTCTCTGCTTTGCGTCAGCTTTTACAACTGCATGCTAACAGTGTTCAGTGTTAGCGTTACCTGACTCCAGCAGATAAATTCATTGGTGTCTGCGTCTTCTACCAGTGTCCACAGCTTGGTGAGGAAAGCCGGGACGTTCGAGTTGTGTTTCATCTCGCAAATCGGGGACAAGTACAATTTTATTGAAAATACGTAATGCTTGCGCTGTTTTTGGTCTGTAATAAAAATCTTCTTCTTCTTCGTCTTCTTCTTCTTCTTCTTCTCCGTCTTCTTCTTTTTCTTCTTCGCTTCTGCTCCCGCTTCTTCTGGGCTTCCGGTAGCTGAAGGCTATATGGCACATTGCTGCCTCCTATCGGTCCGGATTAGATTGCAGTTCGGAGTGATTCTATTTTCATAGGTGCACTCCTGTCGCAGCGATGAATTTGGGGACTACTTTCACAATCCTTGACTGACACTTTGTAGAATTCAGCAGATTATTTGTTGTAACTATCTTTGGGTCCAGGTGTGATACTCAGTTTGATTCACTCTGTACAACATCAGGAAAATCAGACCCTTCCTGTCTGAACATGCATCACAACTCCTGGTACAGGCTGTAGTAATATCACGCATCAACTATTGCAACTCCTTTCTGGCAGGCCTCCCCGCATGCATGGTCAAACCTCTGCAGATGATCCAGAATGAAGCCGTATCTTATCTTATCTAATCTTATCTTACGTCTGGTTTTCAACCAGCCAAAAACAGCACGTCACACTGCTGTTCAGTTCACTCCGCTGGCTTCCAGTTGCTGCCCGCATCAAATTCAAAACTCTTACACTTGCCTACAAAACAAAAACGGCTCCCTCCTACCTGAACACCCTCATTTAAGTCTACACTCTGTCCCGCTCACTATGCTCAGCCAATGAAAGGCGCCTGATACAACCACCTGAAAAGGGCCAGAGGTCAATAGCCAGACTCTTCTCCTCTGTGGTTCCCCGGTGGTGGAACGAGTTACCAAACTCTGTTTGATCTGCAGAGTTGCTCTCAGTCTTTAAGAAAATACTAAAGACCAAGCTCTTCACTGAACACCTTGGCACTTGACAAACTCCAATAAAACAAAAAAAAAAAAGCAATAAACAAACAAAAAAAAACCCCACAAAAAAACAAAAAAAACGACACACACACACACAGACAAAAGTATTGTTGTCTAATTGAATGTTGTAATTCCCTCCTCCGCCTGTAGACATGCCCTAACTTTGAACTTTGTTTTATGGTACGACTGTATTTACTCTCAGATGTACGTTCCTTTGACCAAAAGCGTGTGCTAAATGAAACTGTAGAATTGTAGAATTAAAGACAAGCAGTCAGAGTTTGCAGGGTATGCACTGCCTGCCAGAGACTGTTGGCAAACTAAAATAATTTAGTAGCTTCAGGTCTATTTTTTGTTTTCGGATAACTTAATATAGTTTTGAATGTGGCAGCATTTTGGTGCTTTGCTATCTTGTGGCCACAGAGAGGCTGCCCAAGCCACTCAGCCTTGCAATTGCAGCTTTAATGTTCTCAAACAGGGACGTGCCAAAAACAGTACAGTTCATTGAATGGCCACTTGAGGCAGGCACCAAAAGTCAGTCAATGCCATTTGACCCCCATACTAAAATGCTCAACTTTACAGTGGAAAAAAAAATCAGGTTTACAGTCCAGTACAAAAAAAATGGTTTGGTCTCTGTAGCTAATTTTAACTGCACAAGTACTGATTTTTTTTTAGAACTCACTTGTTTAAATTATTTCAAGGCTTCAAATAATGCATAATTAAGGATGTGGTCACTTTGAGCAGCAGCTGTCTACTGGCTGTCTTCTCCAAAGACGGAGCTCATTTGTGCCACTAAAGTTTGGCTACGTTTGGGGTGTTTTTGCCTTATGGTGTCAAATGTGATGCCATTCCATCTCACTGTTGCGACCAAGGCAATCCGACACCTCTTTGTTTATTTCCTCAACCTGCTGTCCATAAGCTCCTTTCCAAGTGGAGACCAAAAAAATCTTATGTTGTGTTCAACTTTTCTGCCATTTCTTTTGTGTGAGTTAGTGGCAGCCGTTCACACAACACAAGTGTCCCATTTTATCAAAGATAATGATATCCCGCACGGGAAGACAATGCTCACTGTTGAGTTGTTTACATCAAGTGACCCTCCAAAATGATGATTTGACCCACAATGCACCACAATGCACTGTCGCAATGGCTGATCTATATCTAACCTTTCCTTTGTTGCTAAGATCTTTGAGAAAGCAGTTGCCAATGAGTTGTGTGAATTTCTATATAATAATAGTCTATTTAAGGATTTTCAATCATTGTTCATCATAGCACAGAGACAGCACTACTAAAAGTTACAAATGACCTTCTTATTGGATCAGACAGAGGACTTGTCTCTTTACTTTCTTGTTAGATGTTAGTGCTGCATTTGACACCGTTGATCATCGCAACCTGCGGCAGAGCCTGGAATATTTAACTGGCATTAAAAGAAGCACACTCAGCTGCTTTAAGTCCTTTTTATCAGATCTACCCCAGTTTGTACATGTTAACAGTGAATCCTTTATACACAGCTAAGTTAGTCACAGTGTTCCACAAGGTCCTGTGCTTGGACAAATTCTGTTCTCCTTATATATATTTCCTTAAGGCAATATTATTTGGAAACATTGAATGACTTTCACTGTTACAAAGATGGTACTTCAGCCATGCCTTAACGACATAAAAACCTGCTGTTAAACTCAGCCAAAACTGAAGCTATTGTGCTTGGCCCCAAGCACCTCCAAAACATTATCTAAAGATATGATTACTCTAGATGGAATTGCCATCTGGCACTCAGAGGAATCTTGGGGTTATCTTTGATCTGGTTAAGTCTTTTAAGTCTTCCTTTAACACATTAAGCAAACTTCAAAGACTGCCTTATATCACCTGTGTAACGTTCCAAAAATCCTCCACATGGCCTCAAAAATATGCAGAAAAACTAGTTCAAGCATTTGCTACTTCTATGCTGGATTTTTGCATTTCCTTTTTTATCTGGCTGCACCAATAAATCTCCAAGGACTCTCCAACTGATCCAGAATGCTGCTGCACATGTATTGACAAGAACAAGGAAAAGAGATCATAGGTGAGCCCTGAGCCATCCCTTAGTAATGCTACTATGCTAGACTGCCAGGGATTTCCAATGATGCACTTAACTTCTCTCTCCTCCTCTCTCTCCATCTGTATGCATTCGTATCCCATGTTACTGAGTCAGCATCTTCCCTCTCTGAAAAGTTTGTGCTCTCTGGTCTCTCTCCTCTCTCCTGTTGCTTTCTGCAGGTATATCGTCCTCTGGAGCTGTAGAGTCTTGATCTGAGATGGCAAGCCACCTACTGCCCCCTATATTCCTGATCAACACCCACTGCTACTGTTATCAATATTATTATCAGAATTATTATTATTACTGTTGCTGCTACTGTTGCAACATGCTTTCTCTTGATGGGAATTGTTGAGTCTGTACCTGTATACTGTCAGTACAACTGTGTACAACCTGTCTGTTGTCAGCACTGCTGAATTTCAAGATCGGTGTATGTTATGTTTTATGTATTTTAAGATGGCCGTTTTTTAGTTAATAGTAGGAGAGAATGTCCTTGTGAAAGAGGTTTTTATTTTCTTAAAAACATGTGTGAAAATGTGTCTCATCAGTGGCCACTAGATGGAATGCTTGTTTCACGGCAAAACAAGACTGCTGTCGACTGAACCAGTGTGCTGCCAGTAGTGCTGAAAGCAGTCTGCCTACTTTACTAACTTTTTTATACAGTCTATAAGTACAACTAAGTGTGCCTTTGCTGCTGCTCAGTATTACTAAACCTTTCAGCTTGTACTAACATCATGATGACCCCTAATCTAAATATGAAATATTCAAGCAGCTTTTATGTACTATCATAGTTATTTTCATGATTACTTTTTAAATGATGGATCCTCTGGTGGGTACATCATAGGTGGGTATATAAGAGTTTAAGAGGATTAAGAGAAAATATTACATTTGCATAATTTAAGATGTGTTTGTGTCTTATAGTAAAATCACATGTTCAGTAAGACTTAAGCTGTTTCTTTGAAAACAGAGAAATTAGTTTGATTCTCAGGATCTTCCTGTTGCCTAGTCTGTTTCCATTTATGTTGATTGCTGTTGATAAAACTTGACATTTCCTTTCACGATAAAAGTTTTGTAGCTGTTCAGAAAGCACAATTATTATAATTATTGTATAATTTTTTTCTATATCTTTTATTTTTTGCCTGGATTTTATTTGGTACCCAACAGTATACAGAACTTCCCTGAGGGTAGAAGTAGTTGTGGTTGAGCTCTCACGCAAAGGCTCACTGACCTGCTCTCAAAAATGGGACAAAACAGCATTACAAGCAAGCCCTTGATGAAAGTTATTCAAAATATTGCCAGCTAGTGCCTGATAAATCACTAAAGATGAAATACACCAAGTCATACTGTCCAGTAAAAGCTGGACAGTAATTGATACCAGCCTTTTCTAGAAAACCTCATTCACACCCCAATAAAAGGGTTAGATTGGTGGACATACTCAATAGAGGCATGCCATTTGAAAGAACCTAAGTGGACGGGCCTAACTTTCAGGCTAGTAGCCATGACTGCTGAGTGAGGTTGACAAGTGTTGGGCTAATTGGATTGGAGGGTAATATTACATCAAAAGACGTCACCTGCTCTTTTAAAATGGCAGTAATTAGGACATTCTTTAACTTGGACACAGGGGAGATTATGGAGAAGCAGGAATCAGAGTGCATTACAACCACCCCAGTGACACATGGTGATGCAAGTTTTAGGGAAAGCTTAAACAGAAAAAGTTTGTTTGAAAATAGATGTTCATGCATGCATGCATGTATTTCATCAGAAACTACAGCTAACAATTCTTGAAATTCAAAAGAACATTCAGCCTTTTTTTTAAATTACAATTTCAATCTCCACTGCAGATTTGGCCAACCTTTTGATTGGTTCTTAAAACATTTTACTTTGTAGACACAAGACAACCCAATCAGCAATGAATTACATTCATATAAGATAAGATAAAATAAGATAAGATAAGATAAGATAAGATAAGATAAGATAAGATAAGATAAGATAAGCCTTTCTTTGTTCCTCAGCGGGGAGATTTGCAGACACTATGACACTGTAAATTGCAAAAATTCTAATGACATAGCAATGACAAAGATAATCACTATGGCAGTAACATTTTGTAGTAAACATAAGACTTGCCAGAACTTTGCTCAACAGTGATTGCAGTAAGTGGTTGTATGTGGTTTTAGGTTCTAAGTATGTGGTTGTCATGTGTATGTGGTTGGGGTTATCAATGTTTTTTTATCCATATTACTGACTGTCTGGATTCATATGATTTCATTTAAATAATATTAATTTAAAACCATAATGTGTAGAATTCGAACATTTATGTCTTTGGTGCACATCAAGTAGGTCATCCCTCACACCAAGTCCCCAAACTAAACCAGAGGTCAATCCTAAGTTATATTTGACAATGACCGATATTAGTGTTTTCTGCACTTATGGTTTGTCAGTGCCTTATAAAACTGTTAAAACAAGCATTTGTAACCGGCGCCAGGTCTAGGGGTATCTGGGCCGGCAACATGTGATGCACAAGCACTGAAAGTACTGTGGATCAGTGGTGCGCTGGCTGTGGATCAATGAATAGACAAGTGAAGTTAATATCTTGCTCAAGCCAGCGCCATTTTATTTCTAACCTGCGCTAGTTAAGGCTTGAGAGAAGCTACTCTTAATCCACAGGAGCGCACTAGCGCCATCTACTGGTCTGGTGGAGTGAATCCACAGTGTGTTCAAGTCAGTCCGTTCGTACAGTTCTTTATATTGTTTTCTCAAAAAAATAAGGGGGTGGTTTGTTTCATAATAAATAAAAACATATAGCGTTTTTTTTCAACCTATTACACATTAAAATGATTCATTAAAGTGTAAAGTCTAATCTGACACATATGGTTAGGATTTGGCTATGTCAAGGTAAATAACACTTTGTGGTCAATGTTATGGAAAGATTGTGGTCACAGCTAAAAGAAACCAACATTGACTGGAAAGGAATGTAATGCAAACATGAGTCTCCAGTGAGTGTCAAAGTCATGCACTTGATTCACCATCTAAGCACTTGCTATGAAGCAAGAACACAAGTAAATGCACCACCATCTAGTCTAATCATCTACTGCATTATAAAACTGCTCGTGAAGTTATGCGTGTGTACTTGTGTGACCAGTGCAGGGCAGCAAAGGTCTGAAGACAACCATTATCATCTCACTTTGGGTAAAAGTGAGAGTAGCATGTGAACGTGACTGTTTCATTATTGACTCTGGAAAAACAGAGGAAGTTTGCTCAGTTGTCATGGAGATGGCTCAGCTGCAATCATGTGACTCAAGTATGTGACCACCAGAAGGATCCCAGTGGGGCTCCCCTACATGACTGAAGGGTCAGAACATCTAGCCAGTGTCTTCAGTCCACAAGAAGTCAGCCCTTACCACCAACGAATCCCCGAAAGGATGACTGGACTCCTGCATGACATCTTATGACATCATATAAACACATAAAAGTAACAGCAAGGATCCTTAACTAATGAAACAGATAACATTAGTCTGTGATAACATCTGTGAACACCACACCAAAAACCACTCACAGCAACACCTGGAAGGAAGTCAAGGTCATTGACAGGAAAGTCAATGACAGTGCAGTGTAGAAAGATCCAGGTGGACATTCACTACCACCACCAGAGACCATCTCTCTGAAGCTCCGGTCTCTGAAGAAGAGAGCGGAATGCACTTAAAAGCACAGCACAGGAAAAAGATAGTTTGTGGAAAATGAATTATGATTATTTTCTCCAATATGTTGAAGAATTTAAATAAAAATAAATACATGAAATTATTTTACTGAACCATAGCCAATCCTCCTTTCATACGTCTATTGTTAAAAACCACGATTTTCTAGTGGCTGGTCAAGCATCATATATCAGCTCATCTCAGATCAACGCAGATCAGAAACTGCTCAGTTTTGCAGCTGACATCGTCATGTCCAACAGCATCATAATGGATATGCCTGGACTGGGACCAAACAGTTCCAATTGAACAGTAACACAGAAAGAGGTATAAAAGATGACAAACTGTTCTAAAGTGGTCGCTAAGAACTTGAATGACATGTAAAACAGTTGCTATAACAGTGGATCTGTTTTAAATATATGCACAACCAAAGCATTCCTGACTAATACCCAAACCTGTGTGTGTGTGTGTGTGTGTGTGTGTGTGTGTGTGTGTGTGTGTGTGTGGTTTCAGAGCAGGTAAGAGGCTGCATACTGAACTGTGCTGTGGAGCTGGAACAGAGAGTGGTTGGAAAGAACAGACATTTTCCATTGGATAGAGTACTTGGACACTGGTTTTATAGTTGTTGTTCTCTCTCATTACTTGATTAATATTGAAGTCTAGCGGGACAAAAAAGACCCTAAAGAAAAAAAAGTGGCATTACTGCTGACCTCAGCAGATTTATTTTTTAGCCTAATGAATAAATATCTGTAGGAGTAGGCCAAGCAGGTATTAAACATCCTAGACTGCCAAAGCATGAATTTTACTGCACTTTCAAACAATGTTTGATTAAGTGTAACTCAATAGGTATGTCTCTTTATATTAACTGGTGCAATACCCCCTCCCTCTAGACACACAATTCTAAATAAATGATCTCACCAAAAGTGGTTATTTTTAAGTCCTTTGTATTGTAGTGCAACAATAAAACACACCTCCCCAGTTTGCACTTTGTCTCTGTTCTCTTCTCCCTTTCAGGATGTTCTTTCCCAAAACATTATAAAACCCATTTCTCTTTGTCTTTGTTACCCTCTACTCACAGGAATGTTTTTTCAGGGAGATTTGGAATGAAATGTCTTGAAACTACATAAAAGCCAGAAAAGAAAAATCAACAAACACAACATACTTAATGTTTACTATAAGACATCACTGACTGTATGTCATAACTGTGTGTTTGTGTGTGCATGCTTCTACAGTATTTTTCTTTGTCCGTGTGTCTCTACTGTCCAGAAGGCACAGAAAACACACTAAACAATCATATCATAGCTATCAATTTAATTGTTTTGCAGTTCAGCCTCAAAAACAGCTGTATTTTTTTGGTTGCCACAACAACGCACATTTCTGCTGCTCTAGCTCTGGGGCCTGAGGAGGAAGATGCCACTGCCTGACACAGTGGTCCCGAGCAGATACCAGACTAATTGCCATGAAATTTGGTGCAGATGTTCATTGTCACTAAATGATGTATAACTGATAACCACAAGATCTCTCCCCTTTAGATTCTCTAATAGCTAGGTCACAGATCACATATGAAATTATTGAATGCCCCCATGCATTCCAGAACATATACTGTTTCAATTTTGGAGACAGGCTGTCCAGATTTTCATAATCTAATGCTTACAAGCTATCATTCAATTTGCTGAGAACATTAATGCTTCAATGCAAATAAACAAGGCAAACTTAACACTTTAACTGCAACTACTGATAAGCTCTAAAAAGAAGGTATTTGACAGTCGACAAACGGTTCTGACAGAGTTCTCTGGTGCCTTACCACTTCTGTTGGCTAAGATTGGGTTCAGACCAATATTTGCTACTCCCATTCAGTGTTGTTACTGAAAATGAGTAATTAGCTAGTTACTAGTTACCTTTATTAAAAGTAACCAAATTACTTTGCCAATTACTGTATATAAGAGTAATTAGTTACAAGGGAAAGTAACTTATGTATTACTTCAAAATGTCTGCTTCAGTTCTCGATTATGATTAAAGTAAGTTAGTTTGTCTGTGTATCAGTGATTGCTGTAGAATTATTAATACCCCTGCCCACCAGAGGGCAGCAGTGATTGGTCTTCCTACCTGTAATCTGAATTTGAATCTGATTGGGGATCCACATGAAGCCGGAAGTACAATACTGAGCTTCTTTAAGACGGTCAGGTGACGAACAATTGGAAAATCAATAGGGATAGGCTACGTTTGCCTGCTGTCCTCTGCAATTGTCCACTCTTTTCACGTAAGACAAAAGTGAGTAATGAGTCCATTTGAATTTCATTATTCAAAAAATACAGATTTTTTTAATTTAAAAAAAAGGAATTAATTACATTTCTCATTACTGCCCATTAGTCTCATTAGTGAAATTACGATACTCCCAGAACTGCTTCCATTAATTGTTAACTCATTTCCTAAGTTGTAATTATTGCCTAATCCAATATACATATACATTTGCTTAATTAGTATCATGTGAAACTGAAATAACAATGTGTCATCAGCTATGTTTGTCTATATTGATTTTGCTTTCTATCATTAGATATTTTCTAACAAAATGCGCTTTTCTGATCTGATCCATTCTGGGTAACCCTGACCACCCTCTCCACCAGCTGCTGGACAGACAGCAGAGCTCGTTCTCCAACAGACTGATTCGGCTCCTCTGTCACAAGGACAGAAACAGGAAATCTGTCCTGCCACAAGCCATAAGACTGTTTAACTCTGCAGCTCAGTCTGACAGAGAAAACTCACAATGTTGGAGTTTATTGATAGTTTCTGATTTGCTGTAGATTTTCTGTTTGCACTAGATCTGGTCACTTTATGCGATTACAGTGATTTACTGGCATTACATTGACAAACGTATCATGCAGCACTCATAGCATGATTATTTTGCACTGATCTGACACTCTGAAGGAAGTTTTGTGACATCTTAATTCATGGCGTCCAAAGAAATAATAGTGCCAGAAGCAGGTTTGAATTGATCAGTGCAATAATTTGGCTGTTAATACCCACACAGCACAGCCAAATCATTCTGCTCCCTCGACTAATAGTTATTCTATGTTCCAATGTTGTCGCCCCTTGTCCTCCCTTTTAATTTTGAACTGTAGCAGGTCCATGTTGGGTCATGTGAAATTGTGAGACTCCTTACCAGATCCAACCATTCTTGTAAACTTGTTATAGTGTTTGCACACAATACAAAAAGTCATAGCCATAAAATGTTAATGTGATTGCTTTAAAAACTGCGTGCCAGCTGCCTCGCACTTTTTATCGTATGCATATTCATTTTGTTTTTACTAATGCTGTCTGCAATACACCCTGGGAGACAGAGACACAGTGCACAGTCGCTTTCATTTAACAACCCCAGGTGGTCAATGAGTGAAAGAGGTACATTTTTAGACATATAGCTCATCCACCGGACAGGATATTGGTTGTATTTGTAGGACACAGAGGTGTTAAAGTTACGTAATGGCTTATAATTTTGTCATGTGGTAGTGGACGCTTGTATCTCTCGTTGTGCGTATGTACATATGTGTGTGTTGGTTTTGTGGGCCAAGAGGTTGGGATGCATGTGAGGGTGAAAGTAATAGAGCAAAACCATATGGAAGCAGCCAAAAGTACCATTCTCTCATCTGCAAATTGAAAGTAAGCTTGTTCAGGTGGGGAACCACAAAGGCAGGATATCATTAGTGAGGGCTGAAGTCACAGCTATGGCATCAACACTGCTTGAAATGAGGTCACTCCTGTAAGCAGATGGTGGAAGAGAAGTTAATAATTGAATACAAATACAAACCAGAAAAAAAATAACCATCAAAGAATGTTTTTTGCAATCTGTCCAACCCACTCACTAGAGTAAACTTTGATACTGGACCAATCTGCAAACTCCAG
The DNA here is from genome assembly GCA_037975185.1 of Centropyge bicolor. Classification (NCBI taxonomy): domain Eukaryota; kingdom Metazoa; phylum Chordata; class Actinopteri; family Pomacanthidae; genus Centropyge; species Centropyge bicolor. Next base: position 2,669,529 of record JBBMOC010000059.1, on the reverse strand, counting down.
TTTATGTTCATTGATGACATTTCAATGCTCAGTGCCAGTATTTTTTTTTTAATTTATCGTTCTTACAATACCAGTATATGGAAACTACAGTATAGTTCATGGATTAATTTTTTTATTTTTTTTGGCAGAGGCTGTTTTATAATCTCAGTCATTGTAAGAGATGTGACAGATTTGCAGATAGAATACAAACAAATCACAGTATTAGTAAAACTCTCTGACAGTCTACATGAACAATGTGTTACATTTGTTAAATGAACAAAAACCATGACCAAAGCATGGATGTCGTGGTCTGAAGATTGTATGAAATGCAAATATTTTCACTTCACATTCTGTTTTTGTTAATACGAGGTCATGAATGGGAAATGGTGTACACCCTGGTGTTTATGTTGCATGTTGAATGTTTCAGCTGACATAGAATGATGTGACCACTGTGACCACTCACACACATTCATGCACAGTGTATGCAACAGAGACAGACCCAACAGTGAAGCTTTTCATAATTTCACCTTCAGCTCACTGTTTATGCAATTGGCAGGAACAGGGAGCTGCTCATTATTATCATATCTCAGGTTTGCTTATCCTGAGGCCTTGACTGACCCGAACCAGGTTTTACGAGCATGAGATTGTGTAATATACTTCCTTCTGTTTGGGTCCAACTTTATTTGTTATGGGTCCAGTCTCTAAACACAAATGTAAGTTGTTTTTATTGAAGATTATTATGGACAATTTTTACCTCCTCTGGAATTGTCAATTTTGTCCATTCTATCTGAGGGATGGTATCCATCCTAGCAGGCTGGGTGTAAGGTCTTGATGCACAACTTGTTTAATGTAGTTTGTAACGCTCCTGCAGTTTAACAGTCCCCTGCTACATGTCCAGACAGCCAAGAATGGTTGGCACAGGTCACTTCTGGTGTTCCAGTACAAGCCAGCTTCTTTGATGCATTGCTGTCCATCTGTTATGGTTTGATTATCCTGTGTTTTACTAGTTTATTTTCAGTGCATTTTCAGTGTCTTACTCCAGTGTTTTTGGTTTTGTCTTTTTGTTCAGGCATTGCTTCAGTTGCTGGAGGTGTGGTCTGCAGGTGCTGGGGTCCCCTCTCCCTTCTCACAGCTGTCCCTCATTCCCCCTAACGACCGGCAGCTTTAAAAGCTCTCTGGTTCCACCTGCAAGCTGCTGGATCGTCCCCTCACTTTCTTCCCTCATGCGCTATGTATGTTCCTACTGGTTTCCTTGTGCTCTGTGTTGTATGTGATTCTCCAGTGTTTCTAGTGTCCCCTTTGTTCTCCAGTCCTCGGTCCTCACCTTCACCTGTCTCCGCCATCCAGCCTCAGCACCCACCTACCAGCCTTCAGCCACTGAAGCAGCTCCTCACCACTTGGACTTCTATTAGGTGATCACCTTTTTAGTGTTCTATAAGTTCTGGAGCTTTTTGTATTAATAAATCCTTTTTGCTCAGTCCCCCTCGTCTGTGTTTTGCTCTTAGGTCCAGCAAAAACCTGAACCCGTGACACCATCCAGATATAGACTCATTAGCTCTTCCTTGTTCCCAGGTGCTTCCAATGCCCATAATCAGATATCACAGAATAGGACAAGATTATGTAGGCTGAATAGTCTCAGAAATTGAAATACTATTTCTGCTGTACCTTGCTGTACCACCCAACTACAGTTTCTTTCACTCAGCTAGGCAGGAAAAAAGAGGAGTGGAATTGCCACTATTTTCACAAACAAATTTCAGGTTTGCCAGGGAAAGATTCTACATCTGAGTACAGTATATTGTATTTACTTTAAAGGCTGAGCCAGTGCTATACTTTTAATTATCCTGTAGATAAAATAGTACATGCCTTTAACAGCAAATTGGCTGACAGGCTCTATGAAGTAGCTCCTATGAAAACTAGGTCAAAATTTAAAGCTGAGAGAATATGTAGGAAAACTAACTATGGGTAAACTGTAGCACTCTGAAAGAAAAAAATGGCATTATACACACTGTATGATAAAAATGTTCATACTGAGAGACAGATCTTTTTCCGAGATCATAAATAAGAAAAGTAGAAACTTTAGAGTCATAATCTTTTCACTTCGGGCAGAACTGCGAGCTGTTTGCTTTCTTTTTTAAGATCACCTTTTTAAGACTCCACCATGGCCCCTAACTTTTAAAAGGCAGTAGAAAAGATATCTGTTTCTGGTGAAGTGTTAGCTATCTTTAGGATAGAGAGAGACAAGCTGTCATATATATATATATATATATATATATGTAAGATGAAGCCTAGATGCAAAACTTTCTCAGTAATTGGAGGCATATCCAGTATTCCCTTTATGAGAAAGTGGTTTTATATCCACTTTATATCTTTCTCAATGAGAGCTGTATTTTAGAGAAGTTCAAATCTGGTTTTAGATCCACCCAGAAAAGAGAGATAGCCTTAGTCAACATAGTAAATAAATGTTTCTATTCTATGTAGTCTGGGTGATCATGTACCTGTGAAGCATGATATCATGTCATTTTTCATTGCAAGGAAGGTGTCTTGGCCCCCTGCTATTTTCTTATATATATATATATATATATATATATATATATATATATATATATATATATACCTCCATTAGCTTACATCATCAAAAAGTTCATTACAGATTTCCATAGTCACACAGATGGCATGCAATTACAGATTTCTGTCAGGCCAAATAACGCAAATGACCTATCATCAGACAATGGATGAGTGACAATCTTTTAAAATGTAACAAAGATAAAGTAGAGATACTATAACTAGAACCTAAATGCAAGGGAGAGAGACTTTTTAAAAGGCTTGGGAACCTGGCTCACCAGATCAAATCCGAAGTTAAAAGTGTTACTTGATTTAACCTTTGAAGCACATATTTAGCAAAGTGACAGCATTCTTTCATCTGTGAAATGCAGCCAATATACTTCAAAGCAGGACACAAAGAACTGATTCATGGTTTCATTACTAACAGGTTGGACTATTGTCATGTCCTCTCCAAGGACCTACCAAAAAGTTGATAGGAAAACCTCTACTAGTTCAGAACTCTGCTGCCAGACTTTTATAAAGCCAAAGACTAGAGAGCACATTACTCCTGTTTTAGCTCCCCTGCACTGGCTCCCCATTTCTTTTCAAAGTGACTTTAAGGTCTTTTTACTCACATAGAAAGCCCTTCATGATATAGCATCTTACATTTTGAACTTTTCACTCCTTATCAACCAACAACTACGCCCTCTAATGCTGGTATTTTACTCTAACTAAAGTAGCCCAAAACAAGGGGGGAAGCTGCTTTTAGCTCATACACTCCAAGACTGTGGAACACCCTGCTCACTTACATTAGATATGCAAGCTCTGTTTATGTTTTTAAAAGTTAACTGAGGACATACTTATTCAGGCAGGCATTTAGTTAATGAGGTTTTAATGTAGATGTAATAATAATGTAATGTTGTCCCAGTGTGTAGTCGGCTGAATAGTCACCAGCTCTTGCTGAGGGTCCATGCAGTGACAAGACTAACTTACCAACATCATGTTTGTGGATTTTTTACACAGAGTGACTAAAAGTACCATCAAAGTGTCTGTTTAGAGGAAAGGGGAAATTCATTCACAAAGTCAGTGCACTCTTTCAATTTATTGGTTTCATTAAACAACATTTCGGTCAATTTTGCCCTCAGGCACTTTACTAGAATAGGTTTATCTCCACTTCTTAAAAATTCTATTAAACACTGCAGTCAGCAGGATCCTTCCACTCCCAGCCCCACCCCACCCAACTGAGTGCACTTCAGGAGGCCAGATTCCCTCTTTGTAATGGTTTTGCTCTGGCCTTTTCATAGGGTAACCCCTATTGTGAAGTTACTTAGACATTCTGGATACATCCTCCAAGCCACACACAAGCTCTTATAACACACACACACACACACATACACACTTAGCCCAGGAGACGATAACCTTTGTGAATTAATCACTGCATTTCACTGCGTTCAACTTTTACAGCCAGACTGCAGCATGATGGGATAGTGGAAGCTGCTGCAGGGCCTCAGATTAGGAAGAATTAAACAATGGACTCTTCTACTGTGGCCCTGTGAAAGGCCTCTCCAGCAGATGTGTGTGATTTGTGATTGTGTAATGAAGCAGATTGAGTTATTGAGGCTATAAATACTCAGATTGTCTCTCAACTAACATTTGCCGAGGGGTCTATTCACTGTTGTGTGTGTGTGTGTGTGTGTGTGTGTGTGTGTGTGTGTGTGGCGGGGGGTGGGGGGGGGACCTCTTAATTAGGATTAGTCCTAAAGTGGTTCTGTGCTTTACAATTTTTTTTTTTTGTCAGTTGGCTACTGGACATAAATCTGGTGTCTGTGGTGACATTTCCACACTGGTGCACTGGTATAGTTATGTGTTTTATGCATGGTTGTTATGGTTTTATGTCAACCAGTAATAATTGGTTTGCCAGAGCTGAAGGTTAGGAGCAATAGTAGGACGAAGTAGGCTTGAGCAACTAGGAGTGTCTATGGTGTCATAAGCACAAGTGTTTGTGTAATTACTCTCATTTCCAGAAGGGGGAGACAAAAGCTCCACGATGCAGGTTTAAGGTGTTGAATGACTGTGGTAACTGCTGACTCCCTGTGACTTGAAAAATAGATGTTTGTGCAGTCCAGCCATGTAAGGGAGCCCTGCTGGAATGAGTTCCCTACTCATGGACTCCTACATACATATGTTCTGTGATGAAACTGAACTAACTCCAGGGTTGATCTCCATTTTAGGATGTAGACCACAAGATGTGATTGTACTGGAGCTAGTAAGTTGTTTTAACTAATACTACCAAGGTGCAGTGAATGAATTTTCAGACTCAAGGTTTCTTTCTGTTATTTCACTTAATGTTTTGTTTGGCCATATCATCAGCATAATGAAACTAGTTTTTAGCCGTACTATTGGCGTGGCTTTATTAATGACAATGACGGTCAGTCTGTCAGGCAACCCACCACTTTGGTCCATATGTATTTCAACATCAACCAGATGGATTAACAAATATTTCTGTACATTCATGGTCTCCAGTTGATACATCCTACTGCCTTTAGTAATGAGCCCTTGAGAATAAACATAAAAACTAAAACCATGCTTAAGTTGCCCAAAGCAATGATATAGAAAAACTAATATTATATATATATATATATATATATATATATATATATATATATATATATATNGCTACTGACTACTACGTTGGATTGGGGTGCATTTCTAAATCCTTCCCTTTGCCTCCCTTTTTTTCCTTACTTTTTTTTTTTTTTTTAAGGATTTCTGATTCAGCTTTTTTAAAACTTCACTCAACTCACTTCATCACCTTCATGTTGTCTAGTCTGAGATTTATTTACTCCCCCTGTTTATTAAATTCTTAAGAAAAGTTTAAGGATGTTTAAAACTTTGAAAACCCTCTTTGTCATTCAGGTTCTCACTGCTAGCTTGTTTTCTTACGTGGCTGATTTATGTTTTTGTTTTTGTCTGTGCTCCTTCGAGTACTGTGAAGTGGGAGGGCTCCGTTGGATGGAGGTTGACTGAAGTAAAGCAATATGCTTCATTATCCTGCCACAATGTTAGCCATGATGAAGCTAACAACATATGAAAAAGTATTTTACTTAATTTACTGTGTTAATTGTTCAAAGTACCGACATATAAAAAATTACCTGTAGAAAAAAAAAATTTGAATAACAACAACAACAACAGCAACAACAATAATAATGATAACTGTTAACACTAAAAAGCACTCAGTATTGAGTATGTGTATATGAGAGCTGGTATCATCGGCATCTAAGTCGAGTCAAATCCAGTCAAGGTTTGTGGTATCTCAGAATTCGATTTTGAAAAGAGGCCACAGAAAGAAGAAAGGATTTGAGTTGTGTCTACAAAAGAGCATTTTTTTCTTGGTATGTTTTTCAGTGATTTGTGTTGTTTGTCTGACAGAAGAAGCAGTTTCTGTTGTAATCAATACAGCTGTCTAAACAGACTGCACAAAAATCACTGTCTCCCTCCCTGAACTTCCTAAAGTTCATATGCCTATATGGTCTCTGTCTCAGGCAATCTCCACAACCCTGTGCGTGCTAACTTCTCCATACTAGTCACTTCCACCCTACCACCCCAGTCATATTCTCTTTACAAATGGCAAGTGATGCTACATACAGTATACACTCTGCTCCACACTAACCTCCTATCTGGACACTCTGTGCGCTATGTCCGTTAGTCCTGCATGGGTCATTCCATCCCAGTCATGCATATACAATGTCTTTACTATGGTCTTTCTTGCTGTCTTTATCACTCGATCCTTTCTAGAAAGAGACATTTATATGTTACTTTATGCACCTGCAAGCCCTGTGGTAATGCACTTATTCTCCTTGATCTACTGTGACTTTTAGTCTACCTCATTTGTACATTGCCTTGGACAAAACCATCTACCAAATGAATAAATGTGAATGTAAATGTATATTTTCCACTACTATCTCAGTGTGCCTTCAATATGTTGCATTGTCCCTGTCTGACTTATTAACTGGGGTTATAAGAGCCATCTATTGCTTGTTACTCTTCACCCAAGACTTTAACTAAGTTGTAAGCAGCTCCACAGTCACCAGAGTAAACCCGTCAGGAATGTTAATGTCCCGATGTATATCCACCCTCATGGCGTCTCCTCAGCCACTTGTGACACAACCTGCGGTCATACAGAAGAACTGACAGGAAGAAAAAAGAGAGAATGTGTAAAAAAGGAAGTAGGAGCATCTGAAAACGAGGTGTAATTACACGTTTGCATGGCAGTGGCAGAGCTACATGCTTCTTTAGTGGTGGAAGGGTTTGAATGTGTGTGTATCTCTGTGTGTCTACGCAGACTGTGCCCTGTGAGTGTGTCTGTGTGTTGTATATGCATGTGTGTGGGCAGGGAAGCAGTTGGGTTGTTTTATATCAAACCAGCGGATGTGCACAATGACCCTGTAACATGTATGCACTTATCAACCTGTAAACCTTAGCAAGGGATGGTTGTGTATCCTGAGCAGTGTGGGAAAGTGCAGCGCAGAGTGCTTGACTGGGTTCTGTATATTTACATGGGCTTTAAATGCTAAACAGCTCAACACTCCATCCGGCATCTCACAACTGGGCTGCACACAGCAGTTGTGATACTGAACCACAACACTAAACAAGGTCACTTTCCCTTTCTACTTCTGCTCAGATGCTTTTTTCAGGCTTAGTGGATATCATACAGAAGAGTACTTAACTTAAAGGCTTTTAAACCAAAGATTCTTTCCCTGAGGATTCCTTTCCCCCTAAAGAGAGGATTTGTTCCTCTCTGACAGCGTCAGAGTAATGAGTAGCTCCCACAGAAAGCCACTGTGTTGAATAATTGACTGTAAACACTCAGGGAATGTTAATTAAGCCTCTCACACAACCAACAGATTCAGTGGGTAATTTTGCGCACTGGGGACAGGGAAACCTCAAGCAGCTCAGGCAGTGTGTGTATAGCTGCAACTTCAACTAAAATTTGTTGAAAGCAAACTTGTCCTTTATGCTTTCATCAATGTGGACCGCACAGTGATCTGCCAGGCATTCACAGGCTGAATTATGGCAGCAGCATTTTAGCAAAGAGTGATACGTTCAGTTGAGGGTAAAGCTAGGGCAGAGGCAGATCAATGTCAGTGACAGAGGCAAAATACATTTGCTGAACTATGTTGATATTCTGGACAGCTTAAGTAAAATGAGTAAAAGTATAATACAATGATTATCGCCCCTAGAGGCTGCAGCGTTCATTGCACTCCACAATAGTTAAATGTAAAGGAATGAACAAAACACTGATTTTGCGTTTAAGAAGGGATGTAAAGTTAATTTCAGAGACAATGCAAAAAGTGTCTGCATGAGTTGAAAATGTTTCCACTTGACTTGAAGACATGAAGAAAAAGGACAGAGAAAAGGAAAGAGAAAATAACAGAAATAACTGGAGATCCTGGTGAGTTCTGAAAATCTGTCTGAACTATCACACAAACACACACAGACATGGGCAATGTGTACATTGCTACAGATAGAGACTGCGGTATGTTTGAAGTGAACTTGCATACAACACGTCCATGTCTGCAGGCAAAGGTAATTACATTTACATTTAAAGGCATGGTGTCATTGAGAGGGGTGAGATCATGCATCTGCATCTGCATATATATAATAAATAACAAAATAAAAAAATTATAAAGCGGTCAGAAGTGGTCACTAGACCATAATTGTGGTTACTGTTAGTTATCATTATCACAATCACAATTCTAATAGCAACAAGCTACATGGGTCAGCTACTTGTTATGTTTAGCAAGCTGAAGTTTTGATTTGAATGTAGCCTGCCTTTGTGACCTGGCTAAAGGATATGCATGTACACTATGTATAAATGAAAGTGGATTAAATCACATTTGAACGTTATGTGGATATGAGACACTTGACATGACAAGTAAAAATGGGGCCTAAGAATGTATACTAGTGCAACAGTGTTTTGAGCTAAATGCTAAATGAAAAATTAAATTTTGATTCTAGACAGACAGACAGATTACTTTATTAATCCCTTTGGGAGGTTCCCTCTGGGAAATTGGCATCTCCATCGCTTCTCATATATTGCACATTGCACTGTTTAAATATAGAATACAAAGTATAAAATAGAATATAAAATGAAAATAAAAATATATAAAATCCAAAAATGGACACAATAAATTAGGCAGTAGAGGTAGCAGGAATTTGAATCAAAATAGGCACTTGTAGGAGAACTAAAGAAAATATGCATATGTGTATGTGTGTACCTGAGTGTAGCAGCAGTGGGTATGGTATGCTAATGGTAATGATAGAGTGCATATAGTAGTATAATATAATAATATAATATAGCATGTAATAGTAGTATGATATAGCATATACAATGTATAACATCCAAGAGTATAACACACATGTACATGTATAATATAATAATATAGTAGTGTAATGTGATATATACTACACTCTGCCACATATAATAGTAATAGCAGTAATATACTACTAGTTAGTTATCATAATATGATATAATACTAATATAATATAATATAATATGCGATATAATAATACTATTGTATACTACACTGTGCTATATAACATCAACATCAACAACAGCAGTGTCAGAAATAATAGCAGTAGTAGTAGTAGTAGTGGTAATAATAATAACAGTAATAGTAATAGTAATAACAGCAGTGACAGAATTACATTTGCATTCTATATATATATCGCACGGTGTAGTATTGCTAAACATTGAAACAGTCCAGTTATATTGCCCGTGATGGGGTCATATTGCACATGAGTTAAGAGTCCAGTTTATTGCACAGTCTATAGTCCCTCTGTTCTTCTGTTCGTCCTCCTCCCCCCCAGTGAGGAGTTGAACAGTTTGATGGCACGGGGGACAAAAGAGTTCTTCAGTCTGTTGGTCCTGCACCTGGGAAGGAGCAGCCTCTCGCTGAACAGGCTTGGTCTGCTTTTGTTGTGCTCCCTCCCCAGCACACCACAGCATATGACAGAACGCTGGCGACCACAGACTGATAAAACATCCACAGGAGCTTCCTGCAGATGTTAAACGCCCTCAGCCTCCTCAAGAAGTACATCCTGCTTTGAGCTTTTCTGTACAGCTTTCTCGTGTTGCTTGACCAGTCCAGCTTGTTGTCCAGCCACAACCCAAGGTATTTGTACTCCTGCACCACCTCCACCTCCTCCGCTCCCAGCAGAACTGGTCTAGGACTGGGTCTGTCCCTCCTGAAGTCGATGACCAGCTCCTTGGTTTTGGAGGTGTTGAGCTGCAGGTTATTGTTGTGGCACCATGCAACAAAGTCCCTCACCAGGCTCTGGTACTCCTCCTCATCATCATCCCTGATACAACCCATGATGGCTGTGTCATCCATGAACTTCTGGATGTGACACAACTCTGAGTTGTAACTGAAGTCCGCAGTGTACTGGGTAAAGAGGAACCTGAGGAGGTTGAGGAAGAGCCGCTCTTCATCAGGTGTGATGTGAGTGCCACTGGTCGGAAGTCGTTCAGTTCGCTGGGCTGGTTCTTTTTGGGAACTGGAACGATGCAGGATGTCTTCCAGAGGGTGGGCACTCTCCCGAGCTGCAGGCTCAGGTTGAAGACCCGTTGAAGCGGCTCACTGAGTTCAGCAGCACAGGACCTGAGGAGTTTGGGACACACGTTGTCTGGTCCTGCTGCCTTTCAGGGCTGGAGCCTCCTCAGTTCCCCCCATGATGCTAGATGAAATTTCAGGGGATCACAAACACTATCACAGCTCCAGTATGGCTTAAAAGTGTCCTGGAGGAGACAGGAACATGTTCAACACATCTACCCCTAAATTTATACGTGAACATATTTTCTGCTTTTACTCTCTACAGGCAGGTCCAAGATCAGCAGGAAACTTGCAGGGTTTGAATGATTTATTGTTTTTTGCTTTAAAGGTGTTGAGAAGGCTACATCTCGCAATCTCATACCCTTTTCTTCTGATCCAGCAAACTGTCCTTTTGAGCTTCACCTATCTACAGTAACTGTAGTCTAATTAGTCTAGATTAGATGAAAATGAGATTAGATTTACAAGAGCAGGTTAACCTGAGGTGTAGAAATTTAAAAAACAACATAGTTATCATTAGTATTAGAAACAAAAAGACCATGCCAGGTAGGTGCTGCATTAAACAAGGTTTTTAGAAAAACAGATGATGCATCACTGAACCAAGAACAGTGAGCATGAATGACTCAGCTGATCAGCATCAACTGAGTCACTCATGCTGAGTGCCAGAGTTAATGCAGGGCTCCATTTATTTCTGTTATTTCCCCAGTTGCTTTCCTTTATGTCTTATATCTCTATGTTAATAAAAGAATAAAACCTCAGGATAAACATGAATTTTAAATGTTTTCATCTTCTGCAAATTCATGTACAACTCAACCCACATAGCATAGAACTAATAAGCAGCTGTTCACCTCTATTTGTGTATTGACTAAAATTTGCTTTTAGAGTCTGAATGTACTTTGTAGCATATTACTGAACAAAGGTACTGTACTCATTGTTAACCAAAGGCATGAACAAACTGTAAACTTCTTAGGGCCCCGGTTGCTCTGGGCAAGAATTTGTTTTGCTAACATTATTGTACATCTTTCATTTCCATTCCATTGTTTTCATTTGACTCAAAACATGTCTGTCTGCACAGGTAGCAAGACTCCACATTCCAGACAAAGTCTTTGAACTTTGAACAGTACTCCTCGCAGAAATACTGCCTTTATAACACTGCTTTAATTTCCTGATGCCTTACAGCAGCAGAGTTACCAGACAACTTCAATAAAAAGCAGCAAATCCCATGTAGATTTGACCCAAAGCATTTTACCCCTGAGAAGAAACCAACACACACACACACACACACACACACACACACACACACACACACACACACACACACACACACAGACTTAGGCTAAGTGTTCTCTCTCTCTCTCTCTCTCTCTCTCTCTCTATCTATCTATCTATCTATCTAGCTATTACCAATTTATAGTACATATAACAAAGCCAACTAACAACTACTTTTCTGTCAGTTATGGGGCTATAACCGCATTTCCCCCTTACAATATGCTGCATCTACTGAAATAGGGCATGTCCATTTCCTCTTTGAAAAAAATAGTGTGAGTGGTTTTTAGACTTTTTAGAAGTGAGAATGAAATGAAGTTAGTGTCAAAACATTCTATTGAATGTCAATTTGGATTCTGTATTTTCTGAAAGCCACAAGGCTTTGGACACTGGAATTCACAATTTGTACTGAGCTTTACTTCAGTCAGGTGAAGGATAGGCCCTTCATGTGGGCTTACAAATTCTATTGCAGGTTTGAGTTGCTGGCATGTAGTCCTTGACTTTTATACCCAATTGAGGAATCTCGGAACCTTAAACTGTATGATCAGATTTAGCCCCCAATGACACTATAGAGCAGCTTCACCCAGTTCACTCCAACAAGAAACCAGATCAGAAGTATGTTTGTGCTGAACACTGTAAAAGATATCAGGATCAGTACCCCAAGTATCAACACACAAATCCTCTCAACAACCCCAAAAATGTCAAAATAAGCTCTGTATTGATTAACCGTCAAAGGAGACACACAGTTGGAGCAGTGTTCCCTATATATCTGGACCTGTTTTTCTCTACAATGAAACACCAATGAGTGAAAGCCAAAAGGGTCTGAAACCCACCATTTGAACCAGGAAATAGAACTTTTCACGGTAGACATTTTGACTTGTCCATGGGTTTCCTGCTATAACAAGTGAAAATGTCTGCTGGTCTATAAAGCTGTTGCTGACATTTCAAAAAATAAGACCACATCCATACTAAGCTAAAATTACGGCCTTTAGTTTTCTGTACCTGTAACATATGCATTTTACCCTTGTTGGAGAAATTATTTTCGTTTATGCACTTCTTTTCTATGATGTATCTTATATTTATGACATTGTAATCTCGAGTGCCCTGTGATATATGTTGGTGCTTCATGAAGATGGGGGCCGTAAATATCTGAGAGGGATGGAGAATCCTGTTCCTCCCGTAAGGCCATCAGACTTAACTTCTACTCTGTATGGTAAACTGTAAAGTTTTCCACTAATGAGTGAGACCTTTGTGAGGAAGAGTCACAGCCTCTGCTTATCTGGCATGATACTCTTGTGATCTTCAGGTGGTGTTCCTGAGTCTGTTCTTTACTTTTCCTAAGTCTTTAGGAAGTCTTTTGTGGAGAACAGGATCCAAACTAGGAGACTCCTCAGCACTCATGAATGAAGTAGAACATCATTTATCCAAGGTTGAAGCTAATCTTGACAGTATGCACTGCAGATAGGCATTGCAGCCTGCCTAAACATACATGCCAACCTATGGCCACAGGTTGGAAGGAATCATGAATCATCTGGGTTCATTCTTAGACGCACTGATCAAGCACCCACAAGGAAGTCAGAGTAAATACACTCCTCCTTTGTGTTGACAGGATTCAGCTGAGATGATTCAGGCATTGGATCAGGATGGCCCCCTGTAAGGTCATTCCAAGTTCAACTGGGAGGAGCCCTGGGCCAGACCCAGAGGACGCTGAAGGGATTATATAACCATTGAATAAACTGCAAAAAATTAGTGCTGGATACATACTGTGATTGACTGAGTGGGATAATTATTCATCATCACACACTGTGATTTATATTCCACTCAAGTTGGCATTGCATTGCTATACACAATAGGTGTTTTTTCTTTCACTTAAAGGTTAGTAATACTAAGAATACTGTAGTATTTCCAAATTATTATGAAACAGTGGTCTTTTGTGGAATTTTGTGAAATGATGACATAAAACCTGAAGTATGTCTCAAGTTTTTTTTTTTAACCATTATTGAAATGAATGGACACAATTGGCTTAAATGCATGAAAAATACCAAATCGACATTTTTTTTAATTGTTTGAGAAGGATCAAAACTGATGACTGATGACCCCTCAAAGGATCAATCTCCAAAAACACTGGGTATTACTGTTCCTTTAATGAATATTGTGTTTTTACCTGTCTGGTAAATTACCATGTCTTTCAAACTCCACACTCCTCCATGGTGTGGAGGGTGCCCTGATCTTCCTCACGCACAAGTTGCTGTCTCATCTGGAGAAGCAGGGAAGCACTGTGAGTGTGATGTTCTTCAAATTCTCCAGTGCTTTTAGTACCATCCAGCCCTGCCTCCTTAGGGATAAGCTTTTGGCGATGCAACGTGGATTCTGGACTACCTCACTGGCCGGCCACAGTATGTCAGAGTGGATGGCTGTGCCTCTGATGTAGTGATCAGCAACACTGGGGCACCTCAGGGAATGGTTCTGGTGCCATTCCTCTTTACTGTCTACACCATGGACTTCTGGTTCAACTCTGGTTCCTGCCATCTCCAAAAGTTCTCAGATGACTCCTCCATTGTTGGATGTATCACAGATGATGATGAGGAGTATAGAGAACTGATAGAGAACTTCATCACATGGTGCAGCAGCAACCACCTGAAACTCAACATCAGCAAGGAGCTGGTGGTGGACTACAGGAGAAACAGGAGGTCCCCTGCCCCAGTCATCATCCAGGGGGAGAGGGTGGACTCATACAGTTACCTTGGGGTCCATATCAACAATAAACTGCCCTCTTCAGGAAAGGACAGAGCAGGCTGTTCTTCCTGAGGAGACTCAGATCTTTCAATGTCTGCAGCAGGCTACTGAAGATTTTCTACCAGTCTGTAGTGGCCAGCGCCCTGTTCTTCACTGTGGTGTGCTGGGAGGCAGCCTCATGACGAGTGAGGCCAGCAGACTGAATAAACTGGTGAGGAAGATCCGCTCTGTGGTGGAGCTTGAGCTGGACAGTCTGGAGTCAGTGGCTGCAAGAGGATGAAGGACAAAATCAAAACCATCCTGGACAACCCCTCTCACCGTCTCCACGATGAGCTGTGGCAGATGAGCAGCTCTTTCAGCCAGTGCATCATTCCACCAAGATGCAACACTGAGCACTTCAGGTGCTCCTTTGTGACCACTGCCATCAGACTGTACAACAGCAGAGGGCTGTCCCCGCACTCACAATCAATAGCCCCTGATACATAATGACAGTGACACACATGCACGCAGTGTGTGTTGCACTCCGGACTCTACTCAACCTTAATAATTCTGCTAGATTTTTTGTCATTATTCTGCTATCATATTGCACTATTTACATTTGCTGCAGTATTGAAATGTCACCCTATCCACAAAGCAACTTTATTCCGCTTTGCACTAGTTGTATAAACTTTATTTTTTTAATTTTTTTTAACACTTTGTACTAATTGTATGTTTTAACTATAACTATAACTGTTGTTTTTTTTAAACTTTATACTAGTTGCATATACCTTTTGTATTTACCTTTTTAAATGATATTATACTTTATTCTTTTATCTATCTGTATGCTTGTTCTGCTGCAATGCCTGAATTTCCCCTATGGGGGATCAATAAAGAATTATCTTATCTTATCTTATCTTATCTTACCTCCTGTTTTCAACATGATGGGGTGGGATGAAATGTGGTTTTCCTTGGAAAATCAATTGCTAGAGATTTGCTTTTCTCTGACTCCTGCTGCAAAAGATATTCAGCACTATTAAAGGGCTAATCTTTCATCTTGATAGCTGGTGTTATGTAACACCCCCTTGTGTCCTCAGATGTCTTCAACTCCTAGTGTTCCTGCATATTTTATACATGAAAAGCCTATCATTGAGGGTATGGATAAAGTGTGTGTGTATTCCTTGTGCATCTGTGCATGTGTGTGTTTGTGCTGTTAGAGTTTGTCCAACAGGACAGAGACAAAGCTGTTGCTAAGCTGGATCTTTCACTGCAGAAGAAATGCAGTGTTTGTGCTGGGTTGTTTGGGTACCACCTCCCTGGTGATGCCCTGGGCACTGGCACCCTGACCAGGCTTCTCATTGCTGGGTGCTGCCTGGATCTTGTACCTAAGTTTTTTTTTTGTTTTTTTTTTTGCAGGATCACTCCTCAGACCTGGGGAACGATTAAAATACTGATTATATTAGGATCCATCTTAGTTTGGGACTGGCCTTAGATATAAGTTCATGCTAGAATCTATAAATGAATAGGTGTGTGTGTGTGTATGTGTGTGTCCAGAGCATAATGGCCGTCAGGCATATAATGAGACTTGGAGGCCCTCTGACCAGGCTTTTGAAACATTGGGCAGACACTTGGCACCCTCAGGATACTACATCATGTGGACAAAGGGTTATTCATGGGCACATACAGTATATGCGGAGCCACAGAATCACATCAATACCCGTGTGCATACACGTGCACACACACACACACACACACACATTAATGAGCTTCACATGTTGTTTACATTCTGTGCATTTATTTCCAGTGATTTAAGTACAGAAACGCAAGACTTGCAAGTTCTCTGAACGAGTTAATGAATTCTACTAAAGATTGTGGTAACAGTAAAAGATGTCTCTGTCATCTGTAATCTCCAAGCACTGGGCAGCACCTGCTATTGTTGTCATCCAAAGTGCAATAGACTGCAGTTAAGTTCCAACCTTCTGGCCCTAATGGGTCCTTTTGGGTGCTATTGGATCCATATGGGACAAGTTAAACTGAAACGTACCTAGAACTGATGCTGATAGTTCATGCTTCACCATGGAAACAGCAGTTGAAATCAAAATCTTATGTCAGATCTAGTAGCTGATTTGAAGCTCTTGACAATATCATATGGCACGCATCACCAAATGGTGGACCTTGGTTGGACCCGGACCAAGTGATGATTCTGTCCGGACGTGTGACCAGTCTCAGATAAATTCACAAGAATAGATCATTTTCATGGAGCATTTTTTTCCGATGGGGCTGCACGGTGGCTCAGTGGTCGCCTCACAGCAAGAAGATCGCCAGTTCGCGTCCTGGTCGGGGCGCTTGGGATCCTTCTGTGTGGAGTTTGCATGTTCTCCCTGTGCAGCGTGGGTTCTCACCGGATACTCCGGCTTCCTCACACAGTCCAAAAACATGCTGAGGTTAATTGACTAATCCAAATTGCCCGTAGGTGTGACTGTGAGTGTGCGTGGTTGTTTGTCTATATGTGTTGTTCGTATATATGTGCCCTGCGACAGACTGGCGACCTGTCCAGGGTGTCCCCTGCCTTCGCCCGAAGTCAGCTGGAATAGGCTCCAGCCCCCCCGCCCCGCGACCCTGCAAAGGAGTAAGCGGTAGATAATGGATGGATGGATGGATGGATTTTTTCTGATGGTCAGCAGGCGCTGCTACTCCAGTTAATATAGCGTCAATCAGCTGAGCCAATCAAATCGTTTGTTTACCCCGCGCACACCAGAGCAAAGAGGAAGAGACAGTGATAACAGCATGGCTTGCTCCAAGAGAAGGAAGGTTGATGCAGAAAACTGTTCTTTTAAAGATGAATGCACGGAAAAAATGATTGATGATTCATTCTTCAGGCAAGCAGTTTAAAACCAATGTACCTCATATACTCCGAAAACGTGGCATTAATTAAAAGTGGCAACGTGAAGTGCCACTATGAAACAAAGCACAGCTCTTTTGAGCAGTTATCCCCTGAAGTCGAGCTGAGGGCACACAAAAAAACCAAACTGCAAGCCCAGTATGACAGATCTAACTCATCACGCATACATTTACAGCCCAGCAACGTGCAAACAAACAACTGAAAGTATCGTGATTTTGGGGCAACCTTAAAAAAACTTTTAGTGATGGGAAAGTTGTGTGACTTTTTTTTAAACTTGAAAATTAGGCCTTAAGTTTTTTAGGCTGAGACCTCTTTAATTTAAGAACAAAGAAGAGAAAAAGTCAATGCTCTGTTTGCACTTGTTTTTTTCCCTAAAAGAGCCACTTTTTATCATTGTTTTCTGAAGACGTTGACTTTTTCTTTTTACTCTTTAAGAGAAACTTTACTTTAAGAGAAAAAAGGGTTATTCAGCTCTGTTTGCACTTTTTAAAATTTAATTTGTTCAGAATTTTCTGTTTTCTTTAATCTGAAATAAAGGCCTCAAATTTATTTGCTTTGAACTACTTTTATGCATAGTGAAAGAGCTATACTGTGCACTCTGTTAAACACTGAAAATTGACAATAAATATTGTTGAAACCATATAACCATATGAAAATGTGGACCTGGTGGTCAAAAGCAAAAAAATCTGCTCACCTTAAGCTGCATGATGCTGTGCGTACATTCTCGAAATGGAAATGGAAATAGAGATTTTCACAGTTGCCATCATTATGAACACATTCCAATATGGAACTGCATTATCTGTCTCTGACCTTTGCATTGCTGACCACCCTTTAAGTCTTTTGATGTTTTGTGTGAATTCAAGTTTCATTGAATTGTATGCTTCAAGTCCAGACTTTAAATTCTTGCCTGTTCTTATCTGGGTTTCTTTACCTGTTTGGCCTGCCTTACCAGTTTTTGACCTTTGCCTGGCTGACCACCCTGTAAGTCTTTTTTTAAAATTTTTTTTTTTATGTTTGCTAAGTTTCATTTAACTGCACCAGGTCTGCCTCTGGCCGCATTTTGCGTCCAATCCGCTATATTCCTGTTGCTTGTATAAACTGCAACATATCATTCACTTTGCCTGTTGAACTGATTTCTTGGTTTTGATCCGTGCCTTTCTGAACTTAAGAGAACAAAACGTTCTCGAGATTGAAACGATTGCTTTTGGATTAAGCTCTTCCTCTCATAATTACACTTGAACGTGAAAAAAAAAGGGGTTCCAAGTTATTCTCATTAGCATTTGTCATACTGGTCAGAAATGCAAGAAAAGGCTATCGAACCATATGGATCATGCAAACCTTCAACTTTAAATCAAATTATAATTTAATGAAGCACATTGTAAATAGTGTCTGATGTTCATCTTGTTTGGCTATCACTGTCTCGTGTTCCGACTCAGAGGGAACAGCACCACATCTAATTATTTTATTTTTGACAGTACAGGAATCAGTATTTTGATGGTGACTCTGTGTTCATGTTATTATCCCATGAGGAGGATGAAGAGCGTGACTCTGACACTGAGAGGCAGTATATCATCCAAATATGTGTAACTGTGTAACTACTGAGGCAGAACAACACTGTGCATACTAGGCTTCTTTGTCTGCATCAAAACAGGCCTCTCACCAGTCACCAGTAATCAACTATGAAGTATGAAGAGCAGCATCCAACAGGTGCAGCCAATAACTGCTGAAATGTGGATGCAGATATTTTTGTCATTGGTAAGGAAGGCTTTCCCTAGTCTGTAATCAAAAATACATATCACACAGGCACACAAATAACTTTGTGCTTGTTAAGACAAAAAACACATCATCATACTGTCGTCCTCTGACAGTAATGAGTGCATGTGGCCTCTCCGTGTGAAGGAGGCTCCACATAATGGGTCATTCACTAACTTAAATAGCTACTGGAAGGTTGATCTATTATTATCATGTTTGTCAGAAATTCCATAATGAGTAAAAAAAAGCACAATTTTCCACCTCAGTCAAATACATTTTTAGCACTAGAACCACCAGGGTGGCCGTATACCTAAAACTGCCAATGGGTGAAATTTAACCCTGAGTACTGTGCTTCTGTTGTAATTGTACTGTAATTGTCACCTGTGTTATAGTCTAAGTGTCTATGCCCATCAGCATTAAGGAATATAAAATAACACACACACACACACACACACACACACACAGGAGGGATTTTAGTATGTTTATAATACCACCTAACATCAGAGTACTGGTTACCTCCACTACTCTCTTGGGCTCTACCCAGGCTAGAAAGAACTTGCAGCAGGCAGCTGAAGCTCGTAAAAGGTATACAGGGCCACCTGTGGGTGAAAATGCCTTACCACCAGGCCAACTGATATGTTAGTAATTGTCAGTGTTCTGGGAGGCATAAGGTTCTGGATCTGTGGCTTCCCACCCGGCAAAGAGTTATAGTGCAGCTGGATGGTAATCTGCCTGTATTCTGTAGTCCCTATCCAACCAAGGATCTACTGTATAGCTGCCCGCTGCCTTGGCATTTCTTCTTCTTTTTTTCTTTGTGGATTTTGTCTTAACTGTTTGCATTAGTGCCCAACTAAGCTCTAAGCTTGAACCGTGTTGGCAACGTTGAGCACCTTGAGTAGTGGATAGGTTTTAACCTCCTCCTTTGTGCTAAATTTATTTTTATCCAATGAAATTATTTTTTACACAATAAGATTATTATTCTTATTGTAGTTCTGCATTCTAGTTGTACATGCCAATGTCTGAACCCATTGACTGTAGCTAATTGGTGCAAAGCATATGGGTTATGAGATCAATCTAATCAAAAACTGCTTTGATGTCATGTTTTGGGAGGATGGTGCACATGAACCTACAGAAGGGGAGGGAAACAGGGGGGTTCTTGGTGGGTGGAGGTGACAGGGCTGGTACAATGGTGTACCAGGTCCTGTCCAACCCTCTATTGGTCTCTGTTCTCACATACACAGACAAGTAGAAATTCACAGGACGTCAAATTCACTACTTAAGCACTATTTCTGAACAGGGGCACAGGAGATGTAAATACTGGGCTCAAAGTCATGAGACACACAGCAAATCTCTGGTTTCCATGTTATGTGACATGCATCTCTCTCTCTCTCTCTCTCTCTCTCTCTCTCTCTCTCTATTTAACTCAGAAAAACGTACCTCCCTTACCCTCACTGTATCATGAAGGATGACTCATCTGACTGACTACTTTTTGGTATATTCTCAAATTTGATTTCATCTTTGTAATGAGTAGTTTGTGCATTGCAACTGGACCCTAATTTCCTTCTATGTGAACACAGAAAACAAGTATAATTGTTAAGGCGTTTATTGAAGCAGAAGCAAAAAACTCAGGTGGAGGTGGCTGGGGGCAGGCTGGCAGGTGGATGGTGGAGATGGTGGACTGATGATGGCTGTAGCTGAAACTGGAGACACAGAGGCACGGGAGGAAGGCTGGCAGTGAGGCACACACACCGGGAGGCTGGAAAGAGACATGAGGTGAACAACACATGGCAAAAAGCTTAAGATAAAAATCAAACAGGTAATCGTTGGAGAAAAACAAGGCACTTGATTCTATGGTATGATCAGAATCAGAATAATCCGGTGCAGGAGTGGAGTCAGAGCCAGGCTTATGTACAAGGTGGGTGTTACGGAGCGAGACCGGAGTGGCCAAAAATGAAGTAGGAGGCATGAAGGAGACATGGTCCCAGTGCAAAAAGAATGTTTATTTATAAAAAGAAGGTGGCACCGTGCTACAAGTGTAACTGAAAGAATATGTACAAGCAAACAAAAGAATAAAATAAACAGTTAACTCTTCTTAACTGAATATAACTCAAATGAACTCAAAATAATGTAGCAACAAGTGCACACAGCTGCACTGTGTCACAGTTTTGCACCTTGGTCTTGGTTTAGATGTCGTTTTGTTTATGCTTTGTTTTCACTGTCACGTTCCTGCCGGCCATCACTTTGTCTTTTTTCTCAGTTTAGTTTCTGTCATGTCATTGCCATAGTTTCCTTTCCGTCATGTGTAATGTTTAGTTCTGTGTTCTGGTTTCTGTTCTGTTTCTCATTTTCTATATCCATGTATTGTCTCTGATTTGTCACTTATCAGCCACACCCACCTCATCAAGTCATCAAGCCTCGTTTTCCGTTGAAGTTAATCACCTGTGCACACTATTTAAGTCAGTTGATTTTTGTTCACGTTTGCCGGATTGTCACTATTTTTCATGTCACGTTATTACCACGCTATTTGTTCACGTTCATGTTCACGTCCACGTTCACGTTCATGTCTTGCCAAGTTTTACAGTAAGTTTTGTTAAGACTTTCATTTATTTCATTAAAGACTATTTGAAGCAGCAGTTGTGTGATGTGCTTGAGTCCGCACCCGTCCGTCCTGACAGTACAATCCGGCCAGAATATGGACTCTAGCGGGGTTAAACGAACTGATGGGCCGTCTTTTGGCTAGCCTTCCGCCCGCACCTGCTTCAGAGTCGGCTAGCCTTGGGCCCGCTAGCCTTCCGCCCGCATCTGCTCCTGAGTCGGCTAGCCTTGGGTCCGCTAGCCTTCCGCCCGCGTCTGCTCCTGAGTCGGCTAGCCTTGGGTCCGCTAGACTTCCGCCCGCGTCTGCTCCTGAGTCGGCTAGCCTTCGGCCGGCTAGCCTCCTGCACGCGTCTGCTCCTGAGTCGGCTAGCCTTCGGCCGGCTAGCCTCCTGCACACGTCCGCTCCAGAGTCGGCTAGCCTTTGGACTGCTAGCCTCCAGCCATGGTACCAGCCCAAGCCACAGCTGCAGCTCCAGGTTCCCAGCTTCCAGCCCAAGCCACAGTCACAGCTCCAGGTTCCCAGCTACCTGCCCAAGCCACAGTCACAGCTCCAGGTTCCCAGCTTCCAGCCCAAGTCACAGTCACAGCTCCAGGTTCCCAGCTACCTGCCCAAGCCACAGCCACAGCTCCAGGTTCCCAGCTTCCAGCCGAGGCCACAGTCACAGCTCCAGGTTCCCAGCTTCCAGCCCAAGCCAAAGCCACAGCTGCAGCTCCAGGTTCCCAGCTTCCAGCCCAAGTCACAGCCACAGCTGCAGATCCAGGTTCCCAGCCACCAGCCCAAGCCACAGCTGCGGATCCAGGTTGCCAGCTATCAGCCTCCTCCTGATCCTGTCCAGGCTGGGCTGCAGCCACCTCTTGTTCCGGCTGGGTCGCAGTCATCCCTGGATCCTGTCCAGGCTGGGCCACAGCCACCTCTGGTTCCNCTCATCCCTGGATCCTGTCCAGGCTGGGCCACAGCCACCTCTGGTTCCGGCTGGGCCGCAGCCACATCCTGGTCCTGTCCAGGCTGAGCCACAGCCACCTCCGGTTCCGGCTGGGCTGCAGCCATCCCTGGATCCTGTTCAGGCTGGGCCACAGTCTCATCATGACCCTCCTGTGCCCGAGCTGCAGAACCATGACCCTCCAGAGACCAAGCTGCAGCATCATGACCCTCCAGTGCCCGAGCTGCAGCATCATGACCCTCCTGTGCCCGAGCTGCAGCACCATGACCCTCCAGAGACCGAGCTGCAGCACCATGACCCTCCAGAGACCAAGCTGCAGAACCATGACCCTCCAGTGCCCGAGCTGCAGCACCATGATCCTCCAGAGACCGAGCTGCAGCACCATGACCCTCCAGAGACCAAGCTGCAGCACCATGACCCTCCAGAGACCAAGCTGCAGCACCATGACCCTCCAGAGACCAAGCTGCAGCATCATGACCTTCCAGAGCCCAAGCTGCAGTCTCCAGAACCTCCTGTGCCCGAGCTGCAGGGCCAATAAAGAAAGACAACGTCTGTGCTCACCTTTATATTCTGTCCTTGAAGAGTAAAAATCAAGCTAGAAACTTGATTCATTAACAAAAACCAGCCTGCCATCTTAAAAACATTGTGAGGATCAGAGACTAGTCATAATAACTTGACAGAAACATGCAACATACATCACTGAATGGTTTTGGTCCTAGATACCAATCAGATGTCCTGATCCATACAAACCTTGCAGACCCCTCAGGCCAGTTGGTACAGGATTGTTGGCTGTTCCCAGAGTTGTAAAGCAAACATGATAAAGTTTCCTTTAGCTTCCATGCTGCTCAAATGTGAAACAAAATGCAAAAAGAGCTAGGACTTGAGCCAACGCTGACTACTTTCATATCCAAATTAAAGACCTATCAGTTTGTCATTATGTTCTGTGTTTTTTCGTTGTTTGTTTCATTGTTGTTATTCTGCATGCTTTTAAATGTTTGTTTTCCTTTTTATTGTTTTCACTCTGTGCTTTTGCATGTTTGCTTTTATTATTTTTATTCTATGTGCCTTTGTTTGCTTACTTCACTTTTATTGTCTTTATCAATTAAATTCAATTTTATTTGTATAGTGCCAAATCACAACAAAAGTTATCTCAAAGCACTTTACATACAGAACAGGTCAAGAGAACCAACAACATCATGAGCAAGCCTTTGATGCAACAGTGGCAAGGAAAAATGTCCTTTTAACAGGCAGAAACCTCGGACAGACACTTAAAACCTTGTCTTAAAAACCTTTGGTTATTCTGTCTTATCCTGTTCAGAATTCCTGTTAGGACAGAAAGGGCTCACCAGCTAAGCATTTAGTTGAGCTGCAACCAAGATTCTCTAACCTTGTTTCTTCCCAGTAGAAAAATAAATGTCCTGTTTCTGATTTTCAGCCTATGGGAGAATGTGCTCACAAATGTACAAAACCAGCATGTTTGGCCTTTAATGAAAATGTAAAACTGCAATGAATGGTCCAATAAAAATAACCAGGTATTCTCAGCCCAATCTGAATACCACTCTGTAATTAATCCCTGAATCAATTTTATTACACCCAACAGTTTTATGAAGCAGTTCACCGGTATGTGCAATGAAAGAACAGCAAAGCAACTCTTGTCTTACGTGGTGTTTAAAAATGGCTGGAGATTTTGTTACAGGATAGTTCACACCACCAGTGCCAGATACAAATGGTCTCAGAAATTTGGTGAAATAATAAGCCTTCTGGACAGCAGATGTGTGTAGGTTGAACCAATGAGTCATCATTGGCAGGAATGAAATAAGCAGGCCTATCCAAGTTACTTATTTAAGAAACTGGAAAAGAAAAGTGTTCATCAGTCCTTCATTTAACTGTCAGCTTAAACATGAGCTTGAGTGAGTCTGTTACAAGAATGTGTGTGATGAGGAGTGTGTATGGACTCAAATACAACACAAAAACAGAAAACTCACAGAAGGCTCATGTCCAGGATATTCCAACCCCCCCCCCCC
>JBBMOC010000059.1:2559439-2644817 GCA_037975185.1 Centropyge bicolor | reverse complement strand
CACCCACCCACCCATACACACACACACACACACACACACACACACACAAACATGAACACATGATGAGGAGCAGATCCAAACAATTGCTAGAGCACTGACGGGCATGAAGGAAGAAGACAAAACATTCCAGCCATGGCAGAATGAAACGTAGTGGTTATATAGAGTCCTATATGGAGTGATTATAGCTGCAGCGGGGAACACAGGTGATAGATGAGGTGGGAGTGGCTGGTAGATGAGGTGAGGCAGAGGTGGGGTGAGTAGAAACGTACAGAGACCTGAGGTGAGAAGCTACGGCAGGTGAATAGTGACAGACTGACAAACATGAAAGGACTATGACATGACAAGACTAGGATGAGACCGACAGAACTGAAGGAACTATGATATGAACAGGACCATAAGAGACAGAACTAAATAAAGACTGAAACTAAGACAGAACTTAACTGAGGCTAAGGCCGAACAGGAACTGAGACAGAGGTATGACATAGAACACAGACAGAGAACTAAGACAGAAGACTATAAGACACATATAGTCATCCTATTATACACATATATATAATACATATATAATAGCAGGTAAAGAGCATCCAGTCTCTCAAATACAGCCATGTATTTGATTCTCAAGTGTTCTCAAGTGCACCAACAAATTCTGCTGGCAGTCCTCCCTGTATATTTTAAGAATGCTACAAGAACCTCATTTATAGCTCTCTGACAGAGTTGATATACAGTTACCTGTGTTGTAGACTGGCTATTCTGTAGCTCTTCTATGAGAGGCTGCCCCAGCGTGTGTGTTTCTGTGTCTGTGGAAAATGGCAGGACATGGGTGGAGCCATGCAGTTTGAGTGAAGCACTAAACATAGTACAATTATGAGCAGACCCATGCGTTGTGTGAAAAAGAATTGATCTTCTATTCATGTGATTGTCTCTCTACTTACACTTGTGAAGGCTTACCGACATTACCAGCAGCTACCGTTTTCTCAGTTCCACTTAGATCCAAAAATATGTTTTGGGAATTAGCCTTATCTTGTCATTGGCTTAACTGACCTTTCAGCTTCAGTCAGACACATGCATGCTAGTTTTGAACATAAAACATGTTTTTTTCATCTTGAAAAAAACCCCCAAATCTGTGTGAGGTAGTAGACAGAAATAATTAACAGATGCACACTTGTCCTGACCCTCTGTTTGATAAATGACTTCACTTATTTAATCCTCCTGTATTGACACAGTTTGTATGGCTAAGACTTTATATATTACAAAAACCTAATATCATGAGCACCTGATCAGGTGCTCATGATATAAGTTGCCAGAGTCTGGGTTTTCTTCTTGTGGGAAAGTAAAGGAATGTTATAGACTACTGGTATTCGGGGGGTGGGGTGGTGTTGGGGGTTCTTAATCCAAGCTGGACAGTCTGGTCATGGTCTGCGCCGGGGAATCAGGTCACTTCCAACCACTTGAACTTACCTGTAGTTTGAATTAGCATTATTACTGCTAACTGAAATTGTGTGTTTCATGTTAGTTAGCTAGCGCTGTCTACCTTCATGTGATTTGAAAAAAAAGTTGAAAATAGAGGAGTGTCCTATACAAATTTATTTTCTTAAAATAATCAATGTTTCTGTTTTCTAGCAGATTGTGCTACCTTATGTCTAAATAGAGCTGTATGCCAGCAAAGGGCAATGGTAGAAGTGGAGGATGTGGGCCAATCAGAGGGTTGGTGGTTCGATCCCTGTCCCCTGCAGTCCATGTGTCAAAGTGTCCTTGAGCAAGATTGTCACCTCCAAATTGCCCCTGATGGCTGCTCCATTGGCATGTAATTGTATGTCGCTTTTGATAAAAGCATCTGTGAAATGAAATTGTAGAATTGTAGAAAGTGTAGAAGCCACTTGGTACAAGTGAGTTCTGAGTGTGTAAATTTGTCCTCTATAAAGTGTGCTCAAAATTCCATAGTGGAACAATCTGCTAAAAATTGCATCTGCATTTTATAAATGTGAAAATTCATTAAATCTTGGAAACTGCTTCAGTGATTCTCCAGAGCAGAGATCAATGTGGCAACAGAGCCTTCCACCATCATTCAGTTATCTGAGTTCATGCCCTGGAAAACCCAGCATCTCTGCTGTGACAGCAGCAAGTTTCACCTCGAGGCCTGTCCAAGGCCCATATGGCAACTTAGTCACTTAGTCCTGCAGTCCTCCAGTGGCGGTGACCCTGGTGGTGGCAGTTTGAGTCTTACTCAGGTCCTTAATTATAACTGTAACTGTCTGGATGAAGGCATGCAAATGCCCAAAAGAATACCTCACACTGGGTTACATTATTTTTTATCACAAATAAGAATCACACTGTCTAGAAACCTTAAAATGATAAAATTCTCCATGCACTGCAATTAAGGTTTTAAATTGTGAATGACAGGGAGAACAATATCAATTTATAAAATAACAACAAAAAAAGTTGGAGGGATGCAGGACCATCGTTATCTTTGAAATGATCTCTTACCTATGCAAGACCACAGAAGAAATTTACTGCAGCATGTAGTAGCACCCTATCCTATACTGCCCACACTTAGAATGCTTATTCTTAATTGTTCCTTTTTTGACCATATTAAATTGAATCCTTTTTTGGCTCTTGTATAATAATGTGCTGCAGTGGTCCAATTAGGAAGGAAATAAGAAACAAGCGGCCACCCAACTCCTTAAATGTTAATTAAATTGTCCATTTCTTCTTGTGATGGAGTCACATGCTATCTTTATGTTGTGTGGGTGAGTGTGCTTCTCTTGTGTGTGTGGATGGGGGCTGGTGGGGGTAAGCAGGATCACATGGTTTGTAAAAGAAATGAAGGCTAAATGGATTTTTTTAGAATGTGAAGCCAGTGATCTTAACTTACCCTTCTGAGTTTGTACAAGGCCACTTGTGTGTGTGTGTGTGTGTGTGTATGTGAGAACAATGCCGCTGTGTTACCATTGTGCACCAAACGTTAAAATGTTCAGTAGGAAGTCGACACAACTCTTATGCCTAAATGCTGGGGGCCTCTCTTAGCTCAGTTGTAGACAGCTGTAACCACCTTGAGATTCTGGTGGAACTGAAAAGGGATGCTGTTATCCTGTGCTGCAACAAATTGACCCCACCTGAGCCAAACAGTGCTAAGGGCTTCACAGGTAGCTGCAAAAGCGGTGTAAAACCATGCTGGAGCTACAAGTAGGACAGCCACAGGTGGTGCCAAACACCAGCAGCCTCAGCCTGTTCCCCTATGATGAAGAGTGCTGTGAGAAAGCTAGATGAAACTCATCTGCAATGCTGGAAGTTCTGGAATAACTCTGTGCCTGAAGGAACAGATGACATTGGCTCACTGGAGTGTGACAAGGGTCTCCATAGCCTCTCAGATGCCAAGGGAAAGCAGTAAAGGGAGGGAGGAGGACATTGATTTTTCTCATGTTTTGCTCCACAGCCTGTTTTGTCAGAAACACTGTACTGCACACTAGTTGCATTTGCTGGCATTTAGCGCTGAATGGAATTTGTCATCACATGACCTCAGTATGCAGCTTAAGTCATGTGTTAACAGGTGGTTGCACACTGAGGGAGATGGTAACTGTTGTCCTCCTCAACAATGGTCTGGAGTGTCCTCCAGACATGCTGGACTGCTCTCTATCCTTCTCTTCAGTAATAATATAGGGTGTCACTTTCTAGCATTAATATCTTATCCTAGTTATAGCTTATCTTATCTCTTATCTTCTCTTAATGTCATTATGATAGTAACATTAAGATTCAATTCACAGTGGAAAATGTCAGTACAATATGATGCTTATACGTAAGTGATGAGGCCCACTGGAGTTCTATCAAGTTTTTAGAGACTATATAACAGTAAGCCTATTTACATTGTCATTCTAACAAAGCTCATGCAAAAAGGCCTTGGTGTACTGGTTTGGTGGTCTATTAAAGTAATAACCTTGAAGGCTAGGCTAAAACGTCTCCTGTGCTACTACATTTAAATTGAAGTGAGCATTTATAATAATTTATCCAATGAGAAAGTGTAATTGAAGAGGTATCACTCATGATGAGAGTACAGTACAGAAAATGATGATTGTTGCAAAGACAGTGCCCCAGGTCTTGCTACAGTATTTAAACAAGCTGCCCATGTTTTCAGTTCCATCAAGTCAAGTCTCTTGAAGTCACTTTTTCTAAATGAAGGAAATTAACATGAAAAATTACTACACTTTGTTTTGTTCTAGCCTTCATAATTTTAATGTGAT
The DNA here is from genome assembly GCA_037975185.1 of Centropyge bicolor. Taxonomy (NCBI): domain Eukaryota; kingdom Metazoa; phylum Chordata; class Actinopteri; family Pomacanthidae; genus Centropyge; species Centropyge bicolor. The sequence continues at coordinate 2,640,582 of JBBMOC010000059.1, read as the reverse complement.
TTCAATTACTGTTGATTTTAGATTAAAATTTTGCACAACAAGCTTTGTTTAAACTTCTGACCCATATGGAAGCACATGGAGGCCATCACTAAGGTGTCAAATGCAAAGATGTGAAGATGGTTCCTGGCCTCAGAGAGTATGGCATTACACATTTCCATTTTCTGCACACATTTGTAGCTGGTCCATTTTCTGAAATATGAAGGAAGTGGATTGGTGGTGAGGGGCCTTTCTGTTTGGTCAAGGTCAGACATGTGTACAAGGATGTGGTCCATGCTGGTGTTTCCTAGCACTTCTTTCAGTCTTTTTCATTCTGCTTATCATGAAGGGGTGTCCTCAAGTTGCTTTGCTATTAAAGCTGTGTCTAGCAGCCTCACCAGATCACCAGGTTTTAGTAGTGTAACTGGTGAGTAAACAATTACTGTCACCATTACCGACCACTTAATCTAAATCATTACCATGTCACCAATCACCCCCTTCATACAGCTTCATATGAAACAATGACATACCTGACATTAGTGTATGATAACAGGGACTTCGCCAGAAGATAATCATTAGCAACTCTGAACATTGAGGCATTGTCTGAATAGTTGTGCTTGGCCTGTTAATGGCAGCCTGGAGCATTGGCCCTGACAGGCAGGCAGGCTGGCGTCAAGGTTGGGAGAGAGACAGAGAGAGAGAGAGGGAAAACGCGAGAGAGCAAGAGAAAAATTGGCTTGTAAAGAGAGGATCTGAACTGCTGCCAAGTTTTGCTGCTTAAATGGAGAACCAACAGCAGAGAGGGGCTCAGTTGTCCAGACCATTAAAACAGCACAACACTGTTTTCTGTGTGGTGTGCGGGTATGTGTGTCTGTGTGATCAAAACACTTTTATTTCCCTTTTACATCCAGTTCAATAAATGTCCCCCATTTGTTAAACTGCATAGAGAGAATCAGGGCAATGTTGCAGCAGCTCTTTCGTGCTGGAACTCTGTGGCTCTGAATACAGATCTGCTCAGACATAACAATATAAAACTCCTCCAGTCCGGACCTTTAAGAAATCAGATCTGTTGCACATATTGTAACTTTCAAGACACACTCTCCATCATGGTGAGACAACTGCATACAGATACCAAGGACATATACCATCATTCCGACATGGGATTCAATAGTAAAATAGAAATAGGCAGAGATTTAAGGATAAATTCAGTGATATTCTATGTTTTTCTTGGAGTCATTAAAGCCCATGTGCAGACCCAAACCAACAAAGAATTGATTTTACTAACCTTTTTTTTAACCTGTATATCTCAAGCTTGTTATATAGTATTCCTTTGTGCCATAGACCTCTTTGCTTTCCTTTGCTGTCTAAAAAATTTAGCAATTTTAAAAAAAATGTAACAACCCAAGCACTGTTCTAGGTGGCGAGATCTCTAGTTTTACCTGAAAAAGAAATCTTTGAAGAACTGGTTACCTGATCCATTCATTCACCAGTTTAAGAGCTAAAGCATGTTGTCAGTCGGTCTGTGGTTTGATTCTTAAGGCAATGCCTTGCTGGCTTCCCAATTGCTCCTGAGTAGTTGCTTGCATGGTAGCTCGCTGCCATTGGTGTGAGTGTGAATGGGCGAATGAGATGCAAGTTCTTTATAAATGCAGTTTATTGTCCAAATAGATTTTTATCAATGACACAAAGAAGATATCATCACAATACCTGTAGCAATGTTAGCATGTGCAATACTTAGACTCATCCTTTGAAAAATACCTTCCTAATGATTTAATTCTTTATCTCAATTCATTTTGCAATACTGTTGTCCAACAAACTGTTGACATTTTGTACAGTAACATAATGATCCTTGTAAATACAGTTAAACACTGTAAATGTTGATTATTTTGAGGAACAAAATATTAATAACAAGCTACTGTACAATATCATGTCTAATACAGTGATTTTCTTTTTCAGTTAAGCCAAACTTGAGTTTGACTGTGTTGTTTGAGTCTGCCCATAACTTAGCAAAATCATGTTCAATCAAGTTCCACCACCTCATTTACTGACTTCAATTCAAGACAATTACATGCCCCTTCAGATAATGTGACAAAAAAAAATTACATTTAAGTCCACATTAGAGACTGCAGACTTTGGGGGATTATTCACTTACACATAAATATCACGAGCTAAATCATTATCCAGAACTCCTTGTTCACTTTGGAACACTCATCCATTCTCGGACATTAAGATTTAAAAGTGAGCATACTTTTTCAGCAATAAGCACAAGAATGCTGCACAACTTTAAAAACCTCTGTGGAAACATGAGCTTTGCAATCCTATGTAAGTGCTGGGACCCTATTCCCACCATCTGTTGTGGTGGAGAAAGGTACTGAATTTATTGTGTAAGACAACAATGTTAAGGTAGTCAGTTGCTCATCTAAACTGTTGCCAGAGTGACATCAGGAGGTATCATTTTTTCTGATGATTTTACTTCATGCTTTTCTCTACTGAAAACATGAATTGAGATCATGAGCTGTGATATTGAAACAACACAGATCATCAGACTGTCTGGAGAACTGCAGTGGCCAACTGATTCTCATGGATGCACACAATTTCAGCCAGAACTGGCAGCAAAAGAAACCAGTGAGACGGTGGAGCAGAAAAACGTCTACCAGCAGAAAGGGCATATGTGATACATGTCATGATAACAACATTCTGTCTTCAGCATAACCAAATCAAATCAATCAGACTCCATCTTATCACTTATGACTGTCACTTTGAGACACTAACTGACATTAGCATGTTGTGTGCCTTGGATCTATCCATTCACGAATGTGAACAAGGAAGAGAGAAATAATTAAAGACAAAAGCAAAGAACAAAGAAGTTGTTGTTTCCCAGGATGAAGATGGGGAGTTAACTGTTCACAAACACCACCTAGATGCTGATGGCCTACTTCAATAAGAGGAGAGAGGGACTGATACTCCTTGCTGATGTAAATTTAGAATTTTATTTATTAGGTCTACTATGATTACATACACAATTCCATTCTTAACTTGCACTGTAGATGTTCTACAGATGTCTGCCACTGCAGCCACAGCCTGACCCTCCCAGCCAGATACTGCTGGTTCAGTATCACAGAAACAAAGCATGGATTATGAACATAATTCTGTTTATCTGGCTATCTAATTTTTGCTTTTCCTTATCTGTCTCTTATGTAACTTATGTTTTGTCATGCTCTTCCATGGAAGTTGTTTTTACCATCCCAGGTGGTGGGAACAAATGATTCACAGCAGTATAATCTATGAAACACCTTGTATTATCGAACAACATGTTTTTGAATAGTCCGAGAATAATTCATGGAAGTATCTCAAAGTATATTTAAGAGATGGGACTGTTGAGACTGGCCTGCTCTGCATGAGTCATCCGTCCCTCTCCAACTGCTCTCCTGAAGTCTCACATCTCTTGATTTTCTTTCATATTTTTGACAAAATCTCACAATGTCCTGTCAGCTGTATTTCCTTTTTACAAATAGCATCACCACCACTGCACCTCCACTGACCTGCACAGGTCAACACATTAGAAAATGCAGTCTGCATGGCTAACTTAGTCGCAATTCTCTTTTTCCTTGCCTCCACCCACCATAATAAAATGCAATAAAATTATTATATTATATTATAATTTCTGTGCTAGCAATCAGAGCTTTCAGGAGTTTTCATTCTAAAATGCAACTTTTTCATCATTAGCTTCTAGCAGTGTTGTGCTGTAAATATCACATTCTTCAGTATACAGTACAGTGAATTATACCATATAACTGTTTATGGAGATTAACGTAGGACCACTAAAATAACATTTAAAATAACATTGCCAACCAAACGGCTGTCAGTATTATGCTGTAAAGCTTATATTCTATACAGTACAGTACCATCATACGGTTCCCACTAATAAACAGTTGTTTAGAGATTGCAATAGGCACACTGTATGATGACAATTTCATGCTGGCAATTGCAACTCCCAGTAGTTTACCATGCTTCAACAAGGAATTCTGCGAGTGTTATCATCCAAATGAAAACCAATGAGAGTCTTACTTTATGTGCAGCATTTAAAGTAATCTGTTATCTGTAATTGCATAAGTACATTAGCATTGACATATAATTTGTGCATTCTTGTTGCCTTACTTTCCCCTCTCTTCTTCATGCAGCATCACTGTAGAAAGCTGCTGAGCAACTCACACATCCACCAGGAGAATGTTTGAGAGGGTAAACATATTGTGACTGCAGAAACCTTAGGTTTTCTGTCTTTTTTTGTAGTGATTCTAGGTGTTTCCAAAGTCAGACATTTTACATGACTTAGTCTGTGAATCTGTAGTTTTTCCACAGTTTTTTTTAGATTGTTTATTAATATCAGCTTGAGCCTCTTAATTGAGAACATCTGCTCTTGAAATTGCAATGTCCCGTGTTTCTGTAGTTAACTAAAGCATGAATTTAATTGTTAGAACTGTGTCCGTATTGTCTGAAAACAAGTACAGCACTTTCGCTGTGAGTGTCGTCCTGAGCCATGGTTGTGCTTTGTCACCATTTAAAAAAAAAAAAAAAGTTCACAGAGTTTCTTATGACACAGGTGAGAATTGGACACTGATGTGTATGGTTCTGTCAGGCTTTTTGCTGATGATGCAATTCTGTTGGTTTCCTTGGTGCGTGACTTTCAGTTAACACTGGGACAGTTTGCAATTGAGCAAGGATGAGGTTCTTCACAGATTATGGACAGATGTTGTTGTTTTCTCTCCTGAGGAGCAGATATGTCAGTGGTCAGATGGTCTGTAGTCTACAATTCTACAATTTTATTTAGCAGACGCTTTTATCCAAAGTGACGTACATTGACATAGTGTCAGAGAGTCATTATTCTTCTCTGCAACATTTAATGTTCTACAGAGTATTAGCCATGTTCACACACACACACACACACACACACACACACACACACACACACACACACACACACACACATGCTTTGACCTCTGGTTCACACAGTGTCTGACCACATTCTGAAGCCTGAGACAGTATGACCCTCACTATCACAGTCCAAAACAGGAGAACAGTGATCATGCAAACATACACATGCTACAGTGACGCTGAGAAGCAAAATTCTGTGAAGACTAACCACTCTGGTTGTGTTTCGAGCAGTCAGATATGTAAATGTTTGGGTCTATGAGTCTGGTGTTAACAACACTCAGACAAAGCCAGAAGGAGGTCATTTTTTGCAACACAAACAACACTTTTTGATGACTAAGCTCTGATGTTGAGCCAAAGGCGTCCAGCACTGGTTTCAGCTGAAACAATATTAATATTTAGCATTCTGTTCAGTTAAAAAGGCATTGCTGCAGACGTGGGTACCTGTATTGACTGGCAGTTGCTGAAAAGGTGCGAGTAAAGAAGAAGAGGGGGAAATAAAATGCAGTGTGATAATAATGACATGAAAAACATTCTTTCTGAACTCGCTGCATATATGTAGGGTTTGTTGTTGCTCTGTCATTTTTTGATCCTGTCACTGAGGGCAAATGGTCAGCAGGCACTGCATGAGAAAATGCAAAGAAATGGGTGAGATATGATCTCTTTTCCTTGTTCTTGTCCATACACATGCAGCAGCATTCTGGATCAGCTGCTGAGTCTTTAACTACGATATGATGATCAAAGGCGTTGAATGCAGCACTAAAATCTAATGAGACGAGTACAGAGACGAGTCTTCTGTTTGACACAATTTCCATTTCACCAGAGTTGTTTCTGTGCTATGATGAGCTCTAAATCCTGACTTCAAATCCTATAGAATATTGTTGTGCAGGAAGTCACACAACTCTCAGGGATTGTTGAGGGAAAGAGAAAGTTAGATACAGCTCTATAGTTGGCCAAAACCTATGGATCAAGAATAGACATCTTTAGGATGCTTATTATATGTGGGGCAACTGTGGCTCAGACGGAAGTGAGGCCACTCACCAAAGGAAAGGTTGGTGGTTCGATCCCTGGCCCCTGCAGACCGAAGTGCCCTTCGGTAAGACACCGAAGCCCAAATTGCCTCCAGTGGCTGTTCTAACTCTGAGAAGCACATGACTTTGGATAAAAGTGTCCGCTTACTGTGGTTATAGATTTGTATCAAGGAAGTTTATTACAACAATTTTAAAGGACTGTGGTATATAAGCTGTTAATAAAGACAGACTGTTTTGAGTAAAGAAGTGCTAACTAAAGGTTCTTTAACCCTTTATAGGGCCCTCACTGAAATACTTTGAAATTCAAAAATTCAACTTTAAAGTGTTAATGGAGGACATAACAAAATTATATTTCTGTTGTAAAAATTTTCACAGTTTTTCACTTCTGTAAATTGCATGGAAATGACCAAAAATAGACACTTGCCCGATAAAGGGTTTGGGGTTGGGTCTGGGACACATGGTTTAGAAGAAAAAAAATCGTTGAAGTTAGTAACACATGAAAACAGTCTCTGCTTTCTTCTATTTCCTCAACAAACAGTCAACTGTCAAGTCTACTCCTCCTCCAGAGGTCTGGCCATTGTCAGCATCCACAGTGAAAACCTGATGAGAGTGAGTGTGAGTAAAGCTGCTGTGGACTGAGAACATGTGACAACCAGCTCCTTCATGTCATCTCTGCAGTTCAGAACCAACAGATTTACAGAGGTTTCCATCTCCACTGTCCGCCACTCAGTCTTCACACACCTAAAATTAACCTATATCAGAATACTGTTGGTTGATTTCAATGCAGTATTCAATACAATCTCAATAACAATGAAGAGTGGATATGTTGTAGAACACAATGTGAAATGCAGTAAGGCCAATAAAAATACAGACCTCCATTGTCCATAATGCTTTTCGCACTTACCTTTCTCATTTTCAGTCTTTGTTGAAAACAAGTACCTTTGAATTATAGATACTAGGACTTTCAGGGAGATGTGGTTTCCCATATTTGGCATTCTGAGGTTTGTGTTATGTTATGTTTGCTAATGAGCCTATTTGTAATGACTGCACAAACACATATGTTGCTTCTCAATCCAGGTTGCAAGCCACTACAAAATTGTTGTGTAATACAAAATATGAATACACTTTGAATTTATCATGTTTTATCACTTTAAAATGTATCAACTTCAAACTGACTGATTCATGTCAAGCAGGATAAACGTCTGTGACACTCTATTTGCAGGATTATTGAAACAATTACTGGTATGGCTCCATCTCATTTAAATGCATCCAGAGTCCTTATACACACAATATATTTTTTAAAAGTATTACTCAATCAATTAATTGGCTCCCAGTATAGAATTGCCTCCAAAATCCTGCTAACAGTCTATAAAGCACTTCATGGCTTTGTCCCTGATTACATCGTTGACTTGCTCACTGATTATACATATATATTTTCAATTTGTTTCTGGGTTATCTCTTGAACCAAAAGCGGACCAGCACAGTGGGTTAAGCCAGTTGTTTGTGGTTTCTGCTCCATATTCTGTTCATGAAATGTCAAATCTAAAGCTGTGCCTTTTAATCAATGACTTGGCTTGAGAAGAACTGTAAGTATGGGACATTTTCTGAATACTGGACAGATGACCACCTGTTTTTCTTAGTCACACTTGACGTTTCAACCCCAAGTCATTTTCTTGACTCAGACATGAGTACTGCTATTGTAAACCTGCAACGGTCAAACCTGATATAGCTGAGGCAGAGATATTCTGCTGTAGCTTAAATCCGTAGTATGGGTCAAGTTTCATAGACACTGGATTCTACAATTCCAATATTGCAGGGTGAGCATCTTTTTGTTAGATCTCTCTCTGCCTGGTGAATGCCCTTCAGGCTTTCTGTTACAGATTTGCTGTCTCTAAGCTGAAGCTGAGCATTACTGAAGACACCATCAGAGTTATTTTCTCAAATTTAATAAAGCTGCTCCAGGGCCATATTAGAGATGCAACTTTTTTTCACAGTAGGAGAAGAGTAGAGTAAACTTTGATGTGTGGAGCGCCCCTTTCATGGCAAATTGGATTATTGGTAAACATGTCTGTCACATAACCTGTATGTCTGAATTCAAATGAAAACTTTCATATTTTTTTTTCAGCAAGTTTTCTGAGGATTGAAATTAAGCCACATTGAAGACTAGACAGTAGTGTAAGTTATACTTTATATCTATCTATATACAGCCCTTTCTCACCAGGGCGAAAGCTTCTATGGTGCTCTGCTACAGTTTGACCACCAAATAATATTCATGGTATTTATCCAAATGTAAGAGTGTTGGTGAACTCAGTGCATAGTGAGAAGAGTCGATAGGATCATTGGTGCCATCAGTCTGCTGCCTTCTGGGAAAAGATACCAGAGCCAGCTTTATACTCCAGGCTGTCAGGAGGCTGAACTCTCTCCCCTTCACCTCCGAATAACATGGACTGTAACCCCTGCTACTACTCATCCTCAGACTGGAGTGTTTTATCACTGCATATTTTGCGCAATATTGTGCACCAATTATGATACATTGCACTGCTTTTTACATCTGTGAATACCTATCTACACACCAGCAAGGCAGCATTTTTACTACACTTTTTACATCTATTACATTGCATTGCATCTTAGTGTCTGTGCCTTGCATGTTTGCACCGGGGTCTGAGAGAATGTTTTTCTATCCTGTTGATGTCCTGTACATATGGTAGAATTGACAATAAAGTTGACTTTGACTGATCCCCTAACATTAGAAGATTTTCGTGTTTATCTGATGTACTTTTTAACCAGTTCTCCTGAAAAAAAAAAACACTGAGAGACTCACTCAAATACTAGCTATTAACTAGAACCAAGAGGAGAGAGAGCACACTGGTCATATTTAGCTGCCTTGCACTGGCTTCCTGTAACATTTGGAATTAATATAAAGGTCCCTCTCCTTATTTACAAAGCTATTAATGGATTAGGACTGCGAAGACCTTTGTTCACTATTCTTCAAGAGCACCGCCATCATCTGCTGCTGGTTTATTGCAGGTTCCCAGCAAAACCTCAAAGAAAAGCAGGGATGCTGTCGTTATCAGTTAAATCCCAAAGCTATAGAACATATATAGATATCAGGGAAGACAGCTTGCTAAATATTCTTTAATTAAGCTAAACATTTATCTCTTCTTTTCATGATTGTATCCACTATTTATACCTAACTACTTATATTCTACATGTTATTTATTATTATTATTGTTGTTGTTGTTGTTGTACATACATACAATGTATAAGTTCAATTTATAGTACACACATATTTGCAACATCCTGTAGTTTTATCTTTGATCAGCAGAGGGTGTTTGTATCTTTTGAAACTCAGGAAGAATGTGACATGTGGTTTCTGCTTCCCTGCCTGCAACAAGCAGAGCGTGTGCAGAAAGCTACAACACTCGGGCAAACATCCTGCTATGAAGGAAACAAAAAAAAACAAAAACTGTGAGGAGACTGACGACAGAAAAACATGGCTGAGAGACATCTGTGTCACACTGTGGGATGACAGGAACTTCTTACCATGGGAACTGTGCGAGGGGAACACAGGGTTCCGGCAAGAGTCAGAGAGAGCTGAACACACACAGGCAGGCACACACACACACACACACACACACACACACACACACACACACACACACACACACACACAGAGTTCTGTTTGTATATAAACATGCCTCATATCCTCCATTCTGTGGTGGAAACATGCAAATCATCCACAATTATACTTCAGGGAGTATGGGAGCTGTTAGTAACTCTGTGCAGTTCCTCCATGTAGACATTAACTGTGATCTCCACTGAAATGCTTTATTGTTCGCAGAAATAAGGAAAAACAGTAATTATCTTTTTCAGGAAATCTTAGAAAACATTTGTGCTATATGCACACTCTTCACAGTCTAGGTCTTATTCCACAGCTTCGGCCATTGATCCTGTCTGATATGAAAGCATTTTATGCATTGCTGATAACTGGGGACACAACAGTCCCACCAGACCTGCACAAAATAACCAGCATGCAAATACAATAATTTCTATGTTATCTTGAAATAACCCACAGTCCTGTCAGAAACATTTATGTCAAGAAGCTAACTATATAGTTAAGTTAGATTTGGTGAAAAAGACTGCTGTTTGAGGGAGCTTTCAAAGAATCTGTGCAACAGTGACAGAGCTAATCCCATTTAATAAACACTTACATTGTTACATACATTGTACATGAACATTACATTTCAGTTAAATCAATACTAGAAGCTATTCATATAAGGGTTGAGGTTGAGTTGAGTGCTAAATGTCAGATTATAAAAGCTGCCATGCTAAATGACTGGACATTACTAGTCAGCTTGTACTCCAGCAGATGATGAATGAGCATGTAGTAGTGCAGTGAAGTGTGTCATGAATGAAGTAGCTGATGTAAGCCAGGATGTCTGTACAAGAAGAAAAGACAGGATTCTAACTGCTCAGAAGGTTTGTGAAGATCAGAATTTTTTATTTGGGGGAGAGGGTGCCTGCTAACACACTGTACTGAAAGAGGGCAGGAAACAGACTAACTCTAAGTTTTGTATGGAACTGTGTGTGTGGGAATTTATTAGGATTATCATGAGAAACCTTTCGATAGTATATGATGATTACACAGACTGATACTGGATTGTGCATTTGGCTTGCTGTCCTGCTTCTGTTGCTTCTGCAGATGTCCCCCCTGGGGGATGAAGAAAGGTTTGTCTTATCTTATCTTCACAGACTACATTGTGATGTTGAGTAGTTGTAAATCCAGCCCAGAAAGATAGCAGTTGCAGTGTGTAAAATTAAAGAATAATAAGTAGTAATAAAAGAGAGAAATATCTTGCTTCCTACTTCAAACAAAATATGGCAGAAGATGAAGTTGAAAGTTTTGAGGAGATTCCCAGAAACCCAATGGCTTATGCATTTTATACAGTGAGAAAGAGAGAAAGAGTACAATAGATTTTGCTCAGAGGAGCAGCTTTCCCATTCATAGCAAAATGACCTAAATGTGCCCCATCTATGAACATGCCATCCCTCTCCACCTTGTTCAGATGTTCCTGACCTTGAAGAAATGTTCTGTGACTGGACTTCTTTCGTCTTTAATTGAATACCCCTGCACATAGGTATGAAGCCCCTGCTTTGTGAATTTGTGGCCAGAATGGTACCAAAAAGAACAGGACAGCTTGATCTTTGGTTGTTGTTTTTTTTTAAAGAAAAAAAAAGAAGAGAGATGAGAAATAAGGTTTGGTTTTTTTGAGTTTTGTCTGAGGTTTGAGTCCTCTCTAGACAATTAAATATGCTTGAAAACTGACTTGTGTTTACTAGTATGCCCCACTCATGGTCTCAGTTTGTCGGCGAATTGCATTGATTCAGGACAGTTGGCTTCCAAAAACATTTTCTTGCGCTCCTCACCAGAAAAGCATCAGCCAATTCTGCTGCTTGTTTTGAGTTCTCTGGGTTCCACTCTTTAATCTAGGTGGAAAGCGGAGAATTCAGGACTTGTGCCATGATGATGGTCTACATTTTGGAAATATTCTGCCCGAAAACCTCGCCAGGCTGGAATGCAGTCCTCCATCAGCCATCTGCAATGGATCAGCTGCAAGCCTCACTTGGACTACTTGGATGTGAGGTGGCTTAGCAGGAAGTGCTAAGGAGGGGCGGATGTGGCTACTGACCCTTCTATCAGCTGCTGACCATTCGAGCGTTCCTGCTGCACCTCATGTTGGAGCAGGGCAAACTGGTGCTGGATTCACTTCCACTGCTCCTCCTGTTGCTTATGCTCATGCTCTGTCCTGACATTGTGGTCACTACGACTACGACTCCTGCATCAGGCAATAGGTCAGCCATACTGTGTCGCTCCTGGAGCTGACCACCTGCTACCCCTTGCTGGTCACAAACATCTTGAGACACATCTGGCCTACATTCAGTTGCTTGAGGTTTCTTCTGTCTGGTTGCCATTTTCTTCACTACCTCCTACAGGCCTCCGCTACCCACCAAGTGTAATGAAGCCAGACAAGAGTGGCTAGGGAAGTGGTAAGAGGCAGACCCAAGGAACATGTATAACAAAGGTATTTCATTTAAAAAAATAGCCCTGTGTGTTTTTCACATCTCATATTATACATCATTATAGCATTCTCTCTTAGAGTTTCCAGACCAATGGTGTCACAGCTCTCCAGAAATCATCGCCAATGACATAACATGCTGCATGGATTGAAATGTTGCAGTGCATCATTACACTGACCAGAGGCTGTGAGTTCCAGATGTAGTCAGTCATCAACTAGTCAGTATTTGGCTAGACTACACAACCCACAACCCTCCTAATGGCAAACATGGAAGAGCTTTGGCTGCTTTTGGATGGACATGAGGGTCTCTCTGAGAGAAATTTAGTTCCTCATTGGCCCTATCACTCATACTCTTACTGTCATCGCTGATGCTATCAAAGTCACCTATTTTCAACTTTTGACCATACTCAGCATTTTAGCCCCTCCTGCATTGAACTGCCTTCCATAGACACCTCCCATTCATTTGCAGTTTAATATGCAACAGGCTGTGGTGATGAAGGGCTGCATGCCTGAACTGGTTTGCCTTAAGAGTGATCTTGTGTAAAGACTTTTTGTTATCATCTGTCATAGTGCCTTTATTGCTGTACTGACTAGCTGACACTGTCTGTTCCTGCTGCCATTTATCTGTCTGGGTACTCACACTGACCCTTTCTATGTTTGATTGTTGCTCCTCAGTACCAACTTCCCTCTTTGTCATAGTGTTGCTGCTGCTGTTGTCTAACTGATGCATGCATGTTTGCCTGACCTACGAAAACAGACAAAAACCATCTCTTATACAATGAAACCCTTTCTGTCCCATCCCATTTCCTTATCCTCCCTTCTTATCTCTCTCCATTCCAACTGGACATGTCTTTGGCTCAGTGAAGTTGGCTCCCAATTTAATCAAAACATATTTTAATGACAATAATTTCAATATTAATTTCCCCAGTAAGTGCTGTCTTCGTATGGACATTCTTAAAGCTAATACCACTAATAATTTGCTTTTTTTTTTTAACAACATCCAAAGATGCAATAACTTGGTGCTAGTTATTCAGATAAGTGTCTATTAAAGACATGTCGTATATATAGATCTGGAGCTGACATTTGGACACAGTTGGAAAATTAGTTTCACTAATCCACTTATCTTACATGCTACAATCAAATTGTCAAAGGTGGTATTGCCTTTGACAATATGTTGGATGGATTTACGCAAACTGCTACAGAAAAGAAAGCTACCTGAGGTATAGTGCACCTTTTCAAGCAAATGTTTGAAGGTCACAGAGACATGGCCAATCAGAGACCACAGAGACCCCACTAGCAGATATGTGAGAGTGGCACAAACTGGGGCTGCAGCTTGCCACTGTTCTGCCAAATCTTAAATGGTTTCTGTGTGTTTATTTTTAGGGAATAGAATATCTCATATCTAATATCTCAATGTTGTTAATAAAAGAAATGATATACCAGGATTATCATTAGAAACAGTAGGCCTATTTGGATATTAAGGCATAACCTTCTGTCAAGTTGTGCCATGTGTAATGTTCAGACACGTTTAATCACATTCAGGCTAAATTCAACATTAACTGAATAAAACACTGCAACTGCCCAGTGTCTGTTGATTATTGTCTGTGGTAAAATGAACTTGCAGGTGCTTTATTAACAACAGCTTTGCTGGTTTCCCTGTAGACCATGATGAACTGGGGAACACACTGAGCCACGTACAAGCAGTTTTAGGATAAGTGTGATCAAATGCTGGCATTTTTCAGATGCTGATACACTTAGACATTGGATGAGCCTACGCACATTAGTTTCTTGAAAGGCACGATTCAGTTGTAAAGGAAACAGTTATGTCCAGTGGTAGTCTACGGGCCAGCATGGTTATACCATTTGGATGTTGGTGCAGTAGTTATCAGACATGGAAATATGTGGACAGTAAATAGACTGGGCATGCAATTTGTTGTTAGCTTGTAAGGCACTTTAGAAGACATCTGTTTGCAATTAGGAGATGTTCTTTATAGATAGTGTTTGGAGTCTGCCTCAAAGCAGAGCAGTCTCAGATTAGCTCTCAAAGTTGCCCTGGGCTTTATGACTGACCCAAAAGCAAACCATGTTAAAATATATGGCCATGCCTACAAATACACAATAATATACTTAAAATATTGAAAACTCAGCTTGGAGGTTAATATTAAATGTATAAGAGAACCACACAGATTTAAATTAGAATAAATTAGATTCAACTTTATTGTCCAAGTGCTGAGACACTGAAATGCAGTTCAGCTTCTAACTAAATGTACAAAAAGCAATAAAGTGCAGAGTAATGTGCATATGTATAGTGGTAATATAAATAATAAATAACAGTGGTGTAGAGTTCAGCAGGTGACACCTCAAGGGAAGAAACTATTCCTGAGTCTGCCGGTCCTGGAAGGGATAGCTCTGGAGGAGAGCAAACAGTCCATAGTAAGAGGTGTTCAGGATGATGCTCCGCACCTTCTGCAGCACCTTATGCAAGATGCTGAAGCCAAGGTTGTTCTAGCACTGTCGCCATCTCTGTGTGAGTGTGTATGTGAATGGATGAATGAGGCCAATGGCAAAGTGATTTGTCCATTAAGACAGAAAGGTTTATATAAGTGCAATAGATTTAACATTAACTATGTAGTGTCATTCTGGACAACAGTGAAACACAGTGTGAAGGAAATTTCCTCATTACTTTCAATCATCCTGCAAGCTTGCAGTGTTTAGCTCCAGTTTGGTCATCAACTCCACAGCTAGATTTTGTGCCGTTAAATGCTCCACTGCTAACCAGCTTGTCACTAACCATAGCCTTTTTTCACAGAAATCCCACAATAATGTCATAAACAAGACTCATCCTTCTGCTGACTTTGCCTTTTTACACTGAACCAAACAATGCCAGCATAGTGTCACCCAGTGTATGACATAAAAGAGATGTGATTCTGGGTTCAGAGCGCCACAAAATGTTGACCCTCGTGCAAGCAATAACCTGGCTGTTCGTGCCAGAAGCACATTTCTCCGTCACATGTCGCACTTGAATCACACTGAGCTGATTTTCTGACATAAAGCTTTTGATATGTTCCTGGATAAGCAGGGGTGTCACTTCTCTTATTTAAAGCTGAATAGGGGCTTCCCTGCTGCCTGTGTGTGCGGGTGCCAGCTTGTCTCTGTCACTCTGTGTTCAGGCACAACTGACAAGTATATGGAATAAGTACATAATCTGAAGAAACACACAGTCACAAACACCAGTAAACCCATTCAGCTCTGTCAGCGTGCCTGCTGTGGGCCTAAAAGTGGACCAATAATGCCCTCCCATTCTCTGTTCCTATCTTTCATACATTATTGCGAGGTCGAATAAAAGAGCAAAATTACTGGCTTGAAAAGGGGCTTACATCCTATGTCTGACCAGCTACTGATACATTTTCTGTTATATGTGTGAATATTTATATATAAGGACTGATGTGTTGTTTTCAATGGTCGACGTAAAAAGCTGTTGATATAACAAAGCTCATCAATAGTGTGTCTTTCTGAGGCAGCCTTTCATGGGAACTCCAAACTATGTACAAAGTGATATAGGCTGGGCAATTTGTGGTTTTCTGGGTATTTCGAGCTGTTATGTTGTATTACAGCTACTTGTAATGTTCAGTTTCAGCAAATTTGACAGACCATACCCAGCCAGCCTAAACTTGCATAGGTTCCGCTCTGTGTGTATATGCTGTCGAGGGATTTGTACTTATTGTTAAGGATGAGTTGTGGTCTGGACCAATGAGGCTGAGGCGGAAAAGTGGTCTAAACAAGTCTTTAATCAGGATAGAAAACAAAAGGAGAAAAAACGCAGGTGATGGTGACAGGCAGTGGGCTGGAGGATGACGGAGGAGGTGGAAAACGGCACAGGAGGACTGCTGGCAGTGAGGCACGCTGATGGGAGTCTGGAGCTGGATCTGGAGATGAAGCACTGAGTGAGTATGGAGTGGAAAACAAGTGACACAAAGCGTTCATTCAAAACATGCAGCGTTGATACGTTGATCACAGGAAGTTAGAGAGCTAGGGTATACCGGTATGTGACGGAATAATCTGGCGCGGAGTGAAGTCCGGACCAGCCTTATATGGATGGTTAGGGATTGTGAACCGGTGTGACTCATCTACCAGGTCACCGGGAGGGGGTGAGGGAAACCAGCCACGCCTCCTGCCACACACTGAAAGAAGTAAGAAAAAGCAACCAAAAGATCGTTGGGTCGTTTGGAGGACTGAGTGGACGAGTGGCAACTGGTTTTAGGAGGGAGACATGGAAGGAGGGATGAATGTTGAGAGAAGTGAGCAACTTGAGCCGAACAACGCTGGGGTTAATTACCCGGTCGATCTCATAGGGTCAGGGGGGCCAATTTGCGAGACTCTACCTGCAGTGGGAGGTCTCGAGATGAAAGCCAGACCTTCTGGCCAACCTCGTAGTCTGGTGCAGGGGTCCGGTGGCGATCTGCTACTCGCTGGTTCCGAACAGCAGTTCTCAGAGGGGATGTCCTGGCTTCCTGCCAGACTCGGCGGGCACGGCGAAGATGGGCTTGGACGGATGGAACAGCCACCTCCATCTCCTGGTTGGGGAAAAGGGGGGTCTGGAAGCCGCAGGAGGCCATGAATGGAGACATGCCTGTGGCGGAGCTCACCTGTGAGTTGTGGGCGTACTCGACCCAATAATAAAAGTAAAAAGCATTAATTGATTTATTTGTTTTTCAAAATTGAGCATTCATAAGCAAAGCAGTAAAAATTAGTTTATATTGAGTGAGTTCATTATCGGCAGCTTTCTCATTGCTCATTAAGGCTATTGAGTAATTCCGTGCCAAATCATCAGATTTTAGAGAAATTTCCTGACTGAACATCTCAGATTTTGTTCTTTTTTTTAATTTTTATTTTACCCTTGTTACTAATAACTGCTGTGCAAAATTTTAGGCCAATATCTCCACTAGTTTTTGGAGCTATTAAGCCTTCAAAAAGGGTGTGTGGCCCCATATTTAGCATAGAAACCAGAGTTACAATCAAACATCCATAGTTTGATGGCTAACTTTTGAACTGTTCACACTAAATGGTTCAAATTTACACACATGATTATTCGATAGAATAAGGCTCTGTGCAGAGAAGGAGAGCTTTGTATGTGACATATTTGCAGATTTATGTCATGCCAAATATAGCTTCCTGGAATGCATGTTTGTCCATGGTAGCACTTTTGGTTCTCTATATCTCCAGACTTAATGACACCAGATGTCTGATTCTTTTTAATCTATGAGACATGTTATAGTACTATCAGGAAAACAAGTTATACTTTCTCATATATAGGCCCCTAAAAATGGAAAAAAGCTTGTCGTGTCTGTATTTTGATTGTTTATAGCAATAATCTGACAAGGTTTACCAGAAAACAATGAGATCAGTGAAAAGAGCAAGGTCTAATTGATATATGTACCAAATATGAAGTTGGTGCTGTGAAGAAAACTTAATTTATTTAATTAAGGCTGTTGAATATAGAAGATTATATGACATGTGAAAATGCCATTCACAAGGTTACATCACATGCTACATCAGTATTAATTCAAAATCTCTTGACTACACATATATGTAGTGTATTTGTAAATATGATAAATGATTTACACATCTCACAAAAGTCAGTTACACAAATCTAATGCTACTTATGTAGACTTATCATGTCTATTTGAAGCGTTTGAATAACTGGTCAAATTTCTTCTTTGAAAGAAGGTTACACCCTGTCAGACATGATCCCAGGAAAATATGTTGCATGTTTGTCTGACCAGCAATGGTGGATTGGTGATATCTGTGCAATATCGGCGGGGGAACAGGATGTGCAAGCACAATTTATGCACCCTCATTGTCCTGCAAAGTCTTTGCTTTATGTATTTGTCTATGTAAGAAGCAGAAAAACAGGAGCTACAAAGGCCTGACCTCCAGAAAAGCCAGCCAACCAGGGGAAGGATTCAGTCAGCTGAAGCCTCAGAGGACTATTGGTAGCTAATGTACCATGCTGTCAAGTTTTTGACGTCAGCTGAAATAAATAAACTGAGTATAGACTTCATTGATCTCGTATTTTTTCCCTGTTGCAGGATGAAATTTTCCAAAGGAAATCAAGGGTGAATGAAGCCAACTACTTTCTGCCACAATGGCCGGAGGCTGCTTTACTCAAAGGGAGAATTACTGTTCAACCATGACTTAAGGTTGCATAAATGCTTTTTATTAAGGCAGGGTGCAGCCAGGTATTTTCCAGTGTGCAGAGTTTGATGCTGGACCAACATTACTTGTTGCACTTCATTTGCACTGACACATCATGGCACCATCAGTCCTGCTTATCTCCCAGGACATTAAGGCCTATTATCTAATTTTATCAGATTTGAAAAGAAAGGTTCTGCCACAGCAGCCGTTATTATTTTGTTTGTCTTAGAAATATTCAAATGTTTTCTCTTTTCTTCCATGTCATTTGGCTGGAGGTTCAGTGAGTCAGAGTAATGTTGGAACAGCTCTGCAAAATGTCCTGGTCACCAGAACAACTGATGTGATGCTGTGCCATTTACTGTAATGTGCAGCTGCCCACACCAGAGCTACCAATTGAAAGAATCAAATAAAGATTATATGGAGCAGCTGCTACTGTTTCACATCAATAGATAATACAAAAGTAAAGTTCAGAACTGTTATTTGACAGTCAGAAAGGGACACTAATATGGTTTGATATTAATGACTCAGACCAGTGTTTTCATCCCAGCCACCCTATCTTCTGCCACCTTCACTGTATAGGGTGTGTGCCTTGGTTTTTGTTTGAAGGTTTACTTAAAAGACCAGTGTCACGCCTGCTGGCACTCCCACTGCAGAGATCAACACAGTCCATCCAAAACTAACAGCCCCCAGTGAAACTTACAGCACTGACCCCATCTCAGCCAGGCTCTGATGACGTACTGTGAATACTACTGTGGCCTTCACCAATCTGCTTCTTGCTTCCCAACTGAACATTAGGAATATAGCAAATTATTTTCCTCATGCCTCTCTTTCTGTCAGCAAACAACAAAACAATGCGTGTCTGCTCACGTGGTGAGGACTGGGACAGACACAGACCAATGACTTTGCCAAGTCTCAGCTGGTTAAACCTCTGCCCACCTATACAGTACTCTATTATAGTCTAAGTCAAAATTTATTATGTTCTGTTGCATATTTTTCAGTTTGTATGAGACAACAGAACTTGCATAAAATAGTGATCACTCATAAATACTACAGCACAGAAACTCTATGGTCACCAGAGTTCTTAAAACAAAAGGCTCTGGAATGACTTCTGTATAAGATGCTTGGATGAAAACACCACATTTGTGAACAACAAAAACACAACAACACCACTGTCTTGAGACCAACACTTTTACACTTGCTGTAAACAGTAATTATCTGGGGAAAAGACAGAGACTGTTGGCTGAACGTGATCTTTAAAATTCTTTGTGATTGCTTTAAAATATGTAAGAAGTAGTAGCATAATCAGAGATGTCTTTTGACTTTTATGTCTTGCAGGGTTGACTACTGGAATGTGAATTTCCCTACTGTGGGACTAGCAATTAAGTGTCAGAGAGTTGTGTGTGAGTCCATGTCTTGGCCAGATTATACTGTAATGTTCATAATAGGGTTCACTTGCAGCACATATAGACACTGAAGAAGTTGGAGATCATTTTTATTACAGCTCCAACAGACAGCAAAATTAAGTTGCAACAGAGTCTTTAATGTGTTCGGATTAAAGTCCACACAGTAGGAGAGCCGGGTTACCACCACGTGGTAACTTCTCATGATCAAACCAGAAAAAAACAAAACAAAACAAAACAACTTTTCCATAAATTTCATATGTGTGTGTGCTCGCTGTGTGGCTTGCTGGTTTAGCACTTGTTGTGCCAAAATGTGTTATCATTACATTTCATACAATAAGGGCACGGAGTGGTTTATCAAACTCTCTCTTTTTTCTTTCTTTTTTATTTTTATATATGACTTCTCAAAGGAAATTGACACTGTTAGCTGTATGAGTATTGCAGTGCCACTCTGACACATGCTACTTTGAAAAATAAAAACATGTACCGTTGATCCAGCCTTTATCAATTTCTGTCTCCATACCACATGAGGCCAGACTTTATTGGTAGGAGAACACACTGTCTATATTTCCAATAGCTACATAGGGTATAAAGGACAAGTTTACTGTGCAGCTAACAATGCCATTTGAAACTTGGCCTATGTCACTCATGTAGTGTATGTAGTATCTGTGTTAATTGAGGGAGAAGGTTTGATACTGTGTGTGTGCCAGTGTCTATGTGAGGCAGCTTAGAAGGCAGGAAGCAGGGGAACAGCACTGTTTTCAATTAGCATGCCAGTCTGAAAGTCATGTTTGGGTGGGAGGACTTTACAAGCAGCCACACTACATTCTCTGAATTAGAGGAGAGGGTGAAAGACGTACGCTACCTCTGTGTGGGAGACAGAGCAGCGCTTACTCATTTGTACACTACTTTCTGCCACTATGTAGCATATTGTAAAAGTTTTTCCTGTGTGTATGTGTGTGTGTGTGTGTGTGCTTGGCCTGTGTGAAACCTTTTCATTTTCAAAGGACTGGGACATGTGCAGACAGACACCACCAAGCAGTCAGCAGATCTACTCTATTTTATTTTATTTTGTTAACTCTCTCCAATCATAATGTTACACTCTTAACACACAATTACTCACAACCCACCAGCCTATGTCAGTGGTAGTACTTGGTGAGGCTGAGTTGTTATTAAATGTCGTAGCTCAAGTCTTGCTAAAAGTTAGATATGATACAAATTGCCTGGAGGCATGGATACATTTCTCCTGCACTTTACTGGCCTCGTATGCAGCAGCTCCCGAAGGAAAATAGAGAAAGGTCAAATTTATATCTAAATGTTCTGAATGAAATCAGTGTATTTCTGTACAGTAACATCTCTAGCTTGATGTGGCATTAAAATCTGACATATTTTAGTAACGGCTGCAAAGTAAAACCTCAATAAATGTTATGTACTTGTTTGAAGACATTGGGATTATGTAATGGTATTGATTTTTGCAAAAACCACTTCCTGTACAAAGACCAAGTCTAGTTAATATACTTATTAGGTCTTACTTATCCCATATAACAAGGAGAAATAAAAAATGCACAGCAGACAAAAGCTCTGGTCTTAGGAGGATATGGCTTAGGTCCAACTTGGCGACACCTGAAGTTATTCAATTGTCAGCCTGGATCCACATTCTTCGCATATATTTTATAGTGTGCATGCATCAGAAACCTTGTCATAGTTATCAGTTTATACAGTGATTCTGTCTTGTCTGTTTTTTAGGGGAGTTTTTCCTTAATCTCCAAAATCAGGGTCTCGAGACAGAGGGGGGTTTTGTACATTGTATAGATTGCAAGGTCCTCTGAAGCAAATTGTGATTTGTGATTTTGGGCTATATACATAAAGTGGACTTAAGTGGTCCTCTCTATTTCCCTTTTGCCTTTGTCAGCAACCAGGAGCAGCAGCTTGCCACTTGACTGGCCTCAGTCTGTGGTTCTGGTTAAATGACAACAGTCATGGACTTGTTGGAAATGGTGTTCTTCTGTGAGGCCCTCTTTATCCACTCAAAAACACATTAAAAATGTTTTTTATATATATATTTTAAGTGGCTAATCAATATTTTTTAACAATGTATAACAAATCACTGTGAAAAGAATGTGACAATTAGAATAATCGTTTCAATCTGCAGTTGCCCTCTGGTTTACACACCTTTAAAATGAGCTTCAGTACAGAGCTTCTTGCTCTGCAAAAAAAGTATTTGGGGGTTTCATCATTTCATCTTCAACAGAACATAATATTGTGAAAAGATTCAGAGAATCTGGAGAAAAAGGGAAAGGGGACAGGGCTGAAAACCAATGCTGGATGGCAGCAAAAAAACAGACATGACTCTTCGGTGGAAATCACCTCATGGGCTCAAAATTACACCCAAGAAACATTTTCTGTGAACAGTTTGTCACTGCATCCACAAATGCACAAACACACACATTTTCAGTCTTTTTGAAAATCATAGATGCTACAATCTCTGCTGTAAAGAGGAGAGGGGCCACCCGGCTTGTTATCGGCTAAGTAATATTCTTTTTTAGGTTTCAACATTTGATATCCTGTCTTTGTGCTATTTTCAATAAAATATAGGGTTTAAATGAAATGAAATGTTAAATGATGCAAATCAATTCAATTTTTATTATCATTTTACACAGTTTTCCAACTCTCTGGGATTTGGAAAAAAACTGAAATATTAAATACACAATTAAAACACAACTACTATATTTGAGTATGTAACATAATTTTATTCTTGACTTTTGGAAACCTAAACTACATCAGTTTTGTTTCCTGTATTCCTTTAATCTCTTGTACTTGTACTTGTATTACATTGCCATTCCTCTCTTGACAATTTGACGGAACTGAAGATGTTGTTGAGTAAGCTTATGTTGGATTTGTGTAATTTGTGTTATTACAAATATCATTGTTATGCCCACTGGAGTTAAAATGTGAACGTTTCCCTTTGGCTCTGAGACTCCTAGAAAGCTGAATGGTTGTTTTGTTTTGAATTTTGGCAGTTGTGCTTTTAATTTGGTAATGCAATGTAATCAGATCTATTTATTTGTTAATTTTGTACTTATCTTTGGTAGCAAGTATTGTTGTGTTGCTTTGGAACACCATCGAAGAAGAAGCAGAAGAAGAACAAAAAAGCCACTTAGTCATTCAGTCACTTCACTCACTTGAAACAAAAGCAAACAAACTATCACAGTGTCTGTGCTGGAATGTCAGTTTGATGCAATGCTAGGTAGGAGGACGAACCCAGCATTACATTATTATATTGTCTCCAGTGGTTACCCTCATGGATGCCCCAAGTTTTCATGAAACAGGGCAAGGGCATGATGTTATTTCTGAGAGTGCTCCTGGAGAACCAGGGTATTTGCCAGATACCAAATCTACCAATGGATGTGTGGATGGATATATGTTTTGAACCTTTACTGCTGTAACATTATTGCTCTGAGCAGCCTAAATAAATAAAAGCATTACATCTTAAGACAAACATGCTCATGCAGCGTTCAAAGCATATTGCCTTTTCATAAAACAGATCTCTGAGATTGAGAGGAGACCTTGGAGGGGTTTCCGGGTACTTTGCTGTTCAGAGGAAGAGGCAAAATGAGCTTTTCATTCCAACTTTGGCACAGTCTCTCAAAGTGGGGCTTAAAAAGAGGCAGTATGGAGGTTGGGCTTCTCAGTGTGCTTTTCACGTTTTCCCAGGCACATCCAAAATAAAAGTCCCACGGTGCTTTTGTTGCTGATGGTTGCACAACTTCAGCAGGACTACCCGGTGTTTTTTCATGGACCTGCACAGCTGAAGTGTTAACTCTTAGATGGCATAGATACATTACAGAAAGTTTCTTTAGTGAATTAATAGTCTTCATTCATGGCTGTGAACAAAAGACCCAATGACATGAAGCAAATCAAATTCATTCAATTCATCAAGTGCAACTGCATGCATGCTTTGCTGCAGCTTAGTTCTCCCAATGCCCCTTAGTCCTATGTTTTTATATATATATACACAAGTTGACACACGCATTTAGAAATGTAGGAATTGTAATCCATATACTTTGGAAACTGATTAGCATCAGCTTGCTCCTAAATTAGTATCGGGGTATGGGATCAGGTAAAGACACACACAAAGCCTCCCATTTAACTGTAACAAAATGATGGACTGATTAATGCTATTTGTCTGCTGTTATCTGGAGACACCTGTGTTCTTCCTCTTCCATACTAAAGCAGACGTTGGTAGCAACACACAATTCAACTGTCTTAAAGGATCACACTTTTTATAGTGACAAGTTATGTTGAGACTAGTTTGTCAGGACTACCAAGGGTTATCCCAGAATGAGGTGTCGAAGATGAGCCTGGATTCTGACATGATGCTCTGAAATGCTCATTCAAGAAGAATTTAGGATCCTAAAAATGAGTCCCCAAAGTTAATTGTCCTTTAAGTACTTGAATTCTGGACCATTAAATCTAAAACTGTCCAGGTCAATCCTTTATTGTACTCTAATTTACATTTCCTTTTTGGAGACATGGCCTTAATGAAAATGCCTGATTATATGGGTTCAAAGGCAGAGTTCTGATGTTCGAATGTCATTCTCTCACCACAAATAGTTTCTAGGAGAAATTATTAAGATAATATAAATGAGAGATGATCAGTTGACAGGAGAAGTTGTCAAGAACGAATTTCATGCAGACAACTGATATATCAGACCTCAGGCAGCCGATCAGTGGGCCCGCAAGGGTATTCCATAGGGATGAGCCGGATACTCGTTTCAGACGAGTATACTCGTTTTAGACGAGTATCCGGTACGAATATAGCATTTTTGACGAATACAATTATGATACAAGTAAAACCCGTCAATATCCGTGCTCGTGCTGAAGGAAAATCCTCATTGTGTAACTGACTGTCTTCGCGCTCTGTGATTGGCCAGTCACACACAGCGCCCGCCCCTCCCTACACAGACACGTCTCTCGTAACGTACACGGTGCATTTGACAAGACAGAGCTGCAAACGGCTCATGTTGCATCGGTCACTGCCTCCAGTCCAGTCGTTTTTTGTTTGTTGGTTTGCTTTCTTTTTACCGTCTGCTTGCTGTTAGTTTGACTGGTGATATAAATCAGTTGGAAAACTTTGCTCGTACTGAATGCGGTGCTTTTGAGAAGAATACAGTGAACAAGGCTGACATATTATTTCCCTGTTTGCCATCACTGGATGTTTGGATGAATCACCAAGTTCACACAGATCATTGAAAAAATAAAGTCTTACAGATCACTTACACACATACACAAATATAGCTGAACACACAAAGTAGCCTGTATTCATATTTTTATTATATATGGCTGCATGCAGTATCTTAGAGACACTTTCTCACTACAGTTCATAAAAACAAATATAATATTAGAAATATTACAAATTAAGCTTTATATACTATATAGCAGCGGTTTTCAAAGTGTGAGGCGCGCCTCCCCTGGGGGGCGCCAGAGGGCTTCAGGGGAGGCGCGGCGAGTGAAAAAATAAACCTGAAAAGAAAAAAAAGTGTAAACATCTGACAAGAGACAAGATGGCTCGATTTTTAGTATCTCAAGTGAAAGTGAGAGAGGGCACAAAGTCTGGGGCGAGCAGAAAACGGAGGAAGTATGACCCTGATTATTTAAAGTTTGGCTTTTCGTGTATTGGTCCTGTTGATGCTCCGCTGCCACAGAGTGTTATGTGCAAAGAGGTGCTAGCTAACGACAGTGTGCGACCATGTAAACTCCGGCGTCATATTGAAACCAAGCACCACAGATTAACGACCAAACCGCGGGAATTTTTTGAACGGAAACTTAATGAATTGCGGTCACAGAAGAAAGTCATCGAGGCGTTTGGCACTGTGAATACCAAGGCTCCCGAAGCATCATACCGCATAGCGTTACGCATTGCGAAGGCGGGGAAACCCCACAACATTGGTGAGACATTGCTCCTCCCTGCTGCCAAAGATATGTGTTTGGTACTAATGGGCGAAGCTACTGCTGCCAAGCTGGATGCCATCCCGATGTCTGACAACACCATCCAGCGCCGCATCTCTGACATGGCAGCTGATGTGAAGCAACAGGTGCTGGATGCTATCCGTGAGAGCCCTTTCTTCTCCATTCAACTGGACGAGTCCACTGATGTTGCTAACTGTGCACAGCTAATGGTGTATGTACGCTTTATTAAAGAGCTCGGTGTCCAGGAGGAGCTTTTATTTTGCCATCCTCTGCAGACTCGCACTACAGCTGTAGAAATTTTCAAGGCTTTGAATAACTTTATTCAGGAAAATCATATTGACTGGAGCCGCTGCTGTGGAATATGTACTGATGGTGCGAGGGCAATGACAGGCCGCCACAGTGGTCTGGTGAAACAGGTGCAAGCGGTTGCGCCCGCCACTGTTTGGTTGCACTGCATCATCCATCGCCAGGCTTTGGCGACCAAGAGGATGCGCAAAGAGCTGCGCGCTGTCCTGGATGAGGCAGTAAAAATTTTCAACCTAATTAAATCACGCGCCATGAATGCCCGTCTCTTCTCCACCCTCTGCAATGAGATGGGCGCTCACTTCCATCAGCTGCGCCCGCACTCCGAGGTCCGGTGGCTGTCCCGGGGCAAGGTCCTCACCCACTTGTGTGATCTGTGCGAGGAAGTCCTCATGTTCCTCACCGAAATCAACTCCCCATTGGTGAAGCATATGGAGGACGCAAAGTGGGTTGCAATGCTGGCCTATCTGTCTGATATCTTCGACCGGATAAACACACTGAATACCTCTCTGCAAGGCAAAGAGTGCCATGGTACACGATCAAGTTAGATCTGTGGTGTGCTCGTATTGAACGGGGCTCGGTGGAAATGTTCCCAATATTGGAGGATGTTGTGGAGAAGACAGGACTGCAACTGGACTGTGTGCAACAGGTGGTCATTGCACATTTGAAGGGGTTGCGTGAGCAGTTTGGAGACTATTTTGGAGAGGAGACCTTGGCAAATCAGTGGGTGAGAAATCTGTTTTCTTTCCCAGTGACACCTCGTGATGGACTGACCATGCAGGAGGAGGAGGCCCTTGTCGAGCTGAACTCTAATATGGACCGAGTTCCCCGACCTCACCAAAAAGGCTATGAAGGTGTTAATCCCCTTCACCTCCACTTACTTGTGTGAGTGTGGGTTTTCTGCACTGACAATGATTAAAAGCAAGTACCGGTCACGGCTGCAGGTAGAGGGTGATCTGCGTTTATTCCTTTCCACAGTGCAGCCCCGCATCAACCGCCTGTGCGCATCAAAGACACAGACTCATTGTCTGTGTCACTAAAACCCACTAAAACAGAGGTGAGCAAAATAAGGCGGTAAGATTGTCAATCAGTTTATTGCCAAAAGGAGTTATGCATGATGTTAAGACCAGATATTAAAAAACTGTTAAAATATGTTAAAACAGATGCTAAAATGTGTTTTAAAAAAGATGTTAAAATGTGTTTAAAAACATGCTAAAAACATACAGACTTTAGGGAGGCTCGCTATCCCAAACTTTGAAAACCCCTGCTATATAGGCTTTGAATACAGTAGATTAGCAACTGCTGATCAATCCATATCAATTTCAGACTTAAAATAAAATACCGTTTTTTAAGCCCCACCCATTTCTGCTTCCACTTCCGGTTCAGACCCCGCCCATTCCGAGTAAAGATACAGATAAAGATAATGTAGTACTAACTTAACTATTTTGTAACACACTTTTGTGTTTACTGGTCTCTCTGACCATAATCTGACCTTGGCGACCAGAAAACTAATGCGCTAATGAGTCTTTGCAATGAAAATTAGCTATGACACCATTTCATTCTGATGGAGTAATAAGGTGATAAAGAAGATGAAACATGAAGGCAGTTTTTTCTTTCTTTTCTTATGAAAGGCAAGACATAATTCTGAAATGTATAATTAATGATTTAATTATTAAATGATTAAATTCTAACCAGTGTTTTGCCATACAATCATTTTTTTCCCCTTCTTGGGCCATTACCATAGTTCTGCGTGACAAAGCAGTGTTGGTGGTACTTCTGCTTTGCATGTTTCAATTAGCGAGTAAATAATGGTGCATTATGTTGTCTTATTTAATATATATTTCTGTTCACATCTAAACTACCCATTTAGCTGTGTTGCATGTCTTATATTATGTGTTTTTGAGTTGCATGTTTTAATTAGTACTCAAGAGAAGCATTCTAATGTTTTCATCCATGGTGGGTTTTTTGGTACTAATATCAATATCCTGCTCTCTTTTTATTATTGCTCTGCATGCTTATAAATGATTTCAGTTTGTAATTTTACTTCGTTTTATTTCGTATGTTACAGACCTTTATTTCTAATTTCACTGTTTAATATGTATATTTGGTCATATTGTAGTACAAAGCCTAATCCTTTCTGACCTTTTCTCAACAAGGCCTTTATTATCAAAATATTTGCAGGAACATGTGAAAAATTCAGTGACTTGCACGTTTACATTTTGGTGCTTTATATGTAGCTATTGCTAATGAAGTACTATAGCTGCTACCACACACACATCCATCCATCAAGAAAATGTGGCAGTAGCAATTTAATGTCTGCATCATACATGTTTTTAAAACCCTCAGCAACCACTATATGAACACAAACACAGATATAGATTGACAAAGAAAGCAAACGTCTGAACTTCTCATCTATTGTCTGTCTATGGAACATTTTCTCATGCTTTCTCTCCAGGCCTGCTGATGGGTATTGTGATGCCCAATCTTACATTCTTGGGTGTTTTTAGAGCTTTTGATGAAACAGTAGGGGAGAGAGGCCGGCGGTCTGGGCTGAATTGTTGGGGAAGGTAATTAGTGCAGAAATCCCACAGAAATATCTCTTATTAAACACCAGTCAGACCGCCATCCCAGCTCCCATCTGGAGGCCTTTCCCTCACTTTCTTTTATTGACAAATGTTAGAGCTTTTATGACCACCACAAACCTCTCTGGCTACATTAATTCAAACATACATTTCCAAAATGCCTGAGATTCCCAGTGTAGAGACCCAGGACATATATGATACTTGTCAGTATCCAAATAACAACTAACTATATAACTAACTAACTAAATATATATATATGTGTGTGTGTGTGTGTGTGTGTGTGTGTGTGTGTGTGTATATATATATATATATATATATATATATATATATATATGTGTGTGTGTGTGTGTGTGTTCTGTCATCAATATATGTGCAATATACTTACTGTATATCAAGAGAACTCTGTCACCAAGTTTTGACACAGTATGCTGTCTTTCTGCTGTAGTGTAAAAAGTTCTCATTCATTGCAACACAGACTGTACCTAATGTCCATAGTCAATTATTTTTTGTGACACAAGCTCCATGCCATTCTCTCATAGTATCTACAGTGTTGGGAAAGTTCACTTTCTATATGAACTAGTTCAAAGTTCAGTTCAAACCTTTTAAAATGAACTAGTTCAGTTCATCGTTCATAATTCAAAATTGTGAACTAAAGTTCATGCTTCCCCAAAATGAACTATTTCGTTCTTTTTTAGTTCTTTTTTTTTTTTTTTTTTTTTTACGTTGCCACGAGCTACGAGCTAATTCCCGACTGTATGGGAATTAGTTTCTCAGTAAACGCATCCTCCTTTCTCGCACACATGTGAATTGTGACGAGACTGACGACCGCTGATGACGAAGTTGGTAGAGCGACAGGCAGGACTTGCGGTTGCCAGATCGGGTGGTTATCCGCGATATTTTAATGGTCGTTTACCATGTGTTTTTACTGTTTTAGCTTGGTTTTTCGCCGAGGGCTCTTGAAATCTGGCACGAACGTAATCTGAACGAAATCAGAGTGCCGTTCAAGAAACAGCAGAATGAGTGCGTTCACAATTTAACGTTCATCAAGCAAAAATGAACGGGACGTTCACCCAAAATATGAATTAGTTCATGAACGAACGTTCTTTGAACGCGTTCGGGTACAACACTGAGTATCTAATATCTTTCATTCCATAGCTTCCATAGCTCCACTTCATAAATTGCTGCAAATTCTCAATGTAGTTGTGCTGTTCTGTAAAATGTAGCATGTTCAATGTTCATGTTACTATTTGGCAGAAAATGTGTATCCAGGTGTGCAATACCATGTGCAGTTTCTGTAACATGAAGCTCATCTGGTTGCATGGCAGGGACGCATTATGCCATCCTGCTCCTCAAAGTGTTGGCTGCGCACACTAGTTTGAAACTGGCCCACATAACGCACACACCACTGCCTCAATGTGGCTTGATCACCAACTGAAACAGAAAACATATCGTGATAGGGTTTACAATGAGATGTAAGCATGTTCAAAGTAACAAATCATCACCCTAATGCTGAAATGTTATTGTTTCTTTGATGTGCATCTGTCTATTACAACTACATTATCTTACCTTGCATAAATACAATAGCTCTACAAGTCTGAAATATTCCATTTTTAGTCAGACACTGTCAGAAAGGTGTGGATTCAAACAATAACATTATATACATCTTAATATCTGTCTTCTAAAAAAAAGTGCTTGTGAATCAACACTTATCAAACATGGCCACAGCGAAAACTTCACTGCACTACAGAGTAGCTTCAGCTGTTGAGTAAATGTCATAAGACTAATTTGTGTAATGTCCCTCTTTGTTTCATGAACAAAAATACAAAGATATGTCATCTGTGCCCCAGCAAGAGGATCAGCCTTCTGGTTAGCAGGCTAGCTGGCTGAGCATCACCTAATGCTAATCTACCATCTACAGACCATTGGTCAATGTATGATATGTCAGCTACATTCTGCTAACAGGACAGGTATTGTAACTAGGGATGTCCCGATCACGTTTTTCTGCCCCTGAGTCCGAGTCCCAGTCATTTGATATTGAGTATCTGCCGATACCGAGTCCCGATCTGATACTTCTGTAAATCATTATGAAATGAACTAAGAGCAAAAAATAAGATCCAGGATATCCCTTATTTTATTTATTTATTTTTTTATACCAATGGCTCTTATATTAACATGTAACACTTGCACAATTGTGCATGCAGTGCAGTGTATTGTAAGCTTCTATGAGGTAGCTTGAATCACAATCTCAAGTCAGAACAGAACACAGAAATAAAATAAAATATTAATAAAACAGTTTGCAATTGCATTGTCCTCGTCGTTCTCTTTGAAGTATTTCCGCACAGCAGACATAGCAGAATATTACGCGCCTCAGCTTCAAAATAAACTGCTGTGTTCCGCGCACTGTTCAGTGGCGTCTGTCACAGACACGTAAACATTGGTAGTTAATAAATACTATTTGATTCTCATTTATATTTAATCACTAATAGTCCATATATTGTAAATGCGATTAAAAATAATAACAATAAATATACATATGTTATTTATCCGATACCTGATCGGGACATAATGTCCGAGTCCCAATCGAGTCTGCAGTCACATGATCGGCCCCGATTTCCAATCACGTGATCGGATCAGGACAACCCTAATTATAACCACATAACATTAAACCTACCAAGATATTGCATGACAACATCCTTCTTGGGTCTTCTTCTTAATATTATTATTATTAACCACAAACACAGTAGAACTACATGCTAAAACAAATTACTCTTTATTCTTTAATCATAAGCTGAAAAAGACCGACCCAGTGCTAGTCTAGAGGCGAGAGCAGCAGGCAAGCAGCTGTCAATCTCAGTGGTCTATTAATAATCACACTGCAAACATTAGACTTCTATAAGCCTTAAAATCTTATTAACAAAGCACATTTTTCCCAAAATAACCATCAGCTTACTTATTAGAGGGCCTGAATTTAGCAATTAAGACCATAATGACTTAAATTGTGCCAGGGATTTTTGGCCCCAGCATCTAACATAATCAGCATTGCACTTCTTGCATTGTTCCTGTTGTCTCCTGTCATGGTAGTTGCCGCTTGAGTGGGACTTTACTCTGACAAGTTGACCAACCTCATGGGGTAACATGATAATGTCTTAGTAGCCATAAAAGTCACAGTCATAAAGTCATAGTAGCGAGTTTGTTAATTGTGACTGATTAAGTGAGGCTCTTGCGTAATCATGCTATGAGGTCAAGTGGGGTCTCCAGCTCAAAGTCATGACTCAAAGAAAGACTGAATCCTGTGCTCTCCTGGGGGGCAGTCCACAGTGCAAAACAACTCAACTGCAGTCATGACAATAGTTCAGCAAGGTATGATGTGGGGGAGTTAAAGTTGGATCTATGCAGGAAAGCAGACTTGTTTTCATCTGTTTGCCCTGTGGGTCCATGTCAAGACCTCTGAAGAGCTGGCCTATGACTGGATGACTTTGCAGAGCTCTTTGCTCTTAGGCCAGAGCATGGAGATCCACACAGCCTATGAGACTGTATTCTGCCAGGAGATCAGTGTGGATGTTGCTGGACAGCCATAGGGGTTGTAGCTTAGGATGTCCGGGATTTTGTTGTGAATCATGAGTAAATTGTGAGTCAAATCAGTAAAACCTGAATTTGTAAATGTCCCCACTGTGGGATGAATAAAGGTATATCTTATCTTACAGACAGCTGCTAATGGTAGTACTACTGAATTTGACCACAGCTTTGACTTTGTCAGGTGTAATGCTTTAACTGATAAAAGTGAGTCTTTGAGTTTCTGAGATAGATTAGCTGCCTTGAGTCTCTTGAGTACTTCCTACAGATCAGACAAATGTTGCTTGAAGGTGTGGGAGAACCAGACCATAATATGATATGACACGTTTTTTTGGGTCTGGACTCCTCAACAGCTGCTGCTTGCCAATGTCCTCAAGCCAAGTAGTGATGAAATGCCTTCTAACAAGAAAGTGAAGTGGCTCATCAACTTTTTGTGTGTGATGTTTTAAATCTCTAGTTCACACAGAACCTTGGGTCAGCGCAATCACATCTGAAGCAGGCTGTCTTTTGCTGTATCATTTGCTGTATCTGGTCTTTGATGAGATGTTTGGGGTTTTTTTTGCTTGAGATGTACAATTTAACATGTTAAATCAGGGAATTGCATTCAAGATAAAAATCAAACACTGTCAAATATCATCAAAGTGGTTGAAAAGACATGGCAGCTCTTTGTTCCTCATTGAAGTGTGCTTCAGCAGCTTTACATGCAGAGCAGATGATAGGCTGTTCAGAGACATGACATCATTAAATTTCAGAGCCAGTACACATTCCACACAGAAACATATGGATATCCACACAGGCATGAAGCAGCTGACCTTCTACTATTGTCTTCCATGGATGGAGATGGGCTAAGTCCAGTGTGGGGTGTCTTTGATGTGCTATTGACCAGTCATTTTGTTTTGTCCACATTAAGCTGACACTCACCAATGCACCACTGTGGGAAGTGAGAAACTGAGTATTCATAGGCTGTAAAAGAAGTTTGAGAATCAGTTCAATTTGTTTCTGCTCTGGTAGTAGGCCATTCAGTTTCTAATACTTATATGTGAGCCCCAAATGTGGGGTGCTTTGACACCGTCAGGATACATTCCTGGTGGTCAGATGGCAGAAAAACAGTCCTTAAAAACTGTCAGAGTGTGCATGGGGTGGTTTAGACACATTCTAGCCAGATGTTCAATAGCCAGATTCTATGCAGATGCAGCGACGTGCGGTGAGGTTCATGACAGGTGAAGCTCTGATTCCTCTGGAGTCGGATGTAAAAATATATGAACCCAAAATAGAAGCTTATATATCCATTTTGACCTTAATTGAAACATTTAATTGTTTTAAAGGCTTTTGATTATGCTTTAATCAGTTCAACATTGGTCAACCATATGATACCAAGAAAAACAAAAAATATTTAATATAAGGTCAAATTCCATTTTTTAAAATTGAAATGTGTTTTTTCAACCACACAGCCGATCATTTCGGGTGTACCACTCCAGTTGAACTTGTTTGAAGTAGATCTTTCAACTCTGGGGTAGGTACTCCTCTCTCTAATACCTCCTGTTTCAACTGAAAATCCAGTTTAGAAAAATCCTTAATTTTGAGATGTAATCTTCCATTTTGTCGGAAAAAATTTAAATGAGTGTACCGTTACACAGTTTTTGGCGCCACATGCACCCTCGCCCTCTGTGTAGAAGAAGAGCAGGCAGCGATGTGCACCTGTTCCCCATTGTGCCTGGGGCTCAGCACTGCCCCCTATCACTGCGGCACGGTACTTTCTGCCTCACCCTGTGCATTTTCACTGCACATTTATGGCCGATCAGAAAAACTAAATATGTCACACACATTCATTAAATAAATTAGACAGACTGTGGAAAGTCAGCATGTGCAGTACATGTGTAATCGAACATATATATTTGCAATATAATGAGCAATGGGCATGCGCCAACTGCCTGTCAGTGTGTGTCTAGACATATGCTGTGATATGTCAGCATGTCCGCCATATTGGATATGGCAGATCTGCCCCGTAAACTAATGCAAGGAAATGGACCGAATTTCATTAAGCTTAAAGTTAATGCCTTTTATTCACCCATTCACAAACACACTAATATATTTGGGAAACAAATAGAATTAATTTTAGATTTTTATTTTTTTATTTTTTTTTTAGAATTTTCTGTCTTACCTTTGAAAGGTAATCCTGTGAGATCTGGTTTGGACTGAAAACCGTTTGGTACAATTCCACGCAGCACATGAATGAGGCATCTTCTCCATTTGCTGTC
This sequence comes from Centropyge bicolor, assembly GCA_037975185.1. NCBI lineage: Eukaryota > Metazoa > Chordata > Actinopteri > Pomacanthidae > Centropyge > Centropyge bicolor. The sequence continues at coordinate 2,606,288 of JBBMOC010000059.1, read as the reverse complement.
ATAGATGTCTATGTGTCTATAGTTCGCTCTTGCCACATCCAATATGGTGGCTACGTATATATGTCAATGAGTGTGTGTAGCACAGCACCGTCAGAAGTGAGACACAGCTCATCGCTGCCTCACCTTGCAATTCTCTCATGTGTTTGTACAGGAAATGCATAAATTTCCTCCTTTTAATGAATAAATAAACCACAGAAAGTTTTTTTTTAACCTCCTTTATATATGTGGTGTACAGAGTCAAATTCTGAAAATTGTGTCAGTGTCCAAATATTTATGTACCTGACTGGGTGTATATATATATACTGTGTCTTGAGAACAGAGATGGGTCCGACCATGTCCACAATTTTTGCACCAGACAGCAGTATGTATTAGGATTAGATGGAGTTGGCGTTAGGGATTGTTTCCATGGCTTGCCTGGAAAGACAAGGGCACTTGGCCTCTGGGGATGCTGAAGTTAGTTGGACACTAAACTGTGTCACTGGAGTCATATATTATGTTCCTGGGGGTAGCAGCTCAGATTTGGCACAGATCTCAGACAGACAAATTTAGGCAAGGAAACTAAGATAACTTAGGTTTCAATAGTTAATGGTTTGACTCAATCGTAGAAGCACTAATTAAAGATACATACAAAACAACAAAAATGGATTGATATCAGATTAAGAATGGGATCTAAATGAAGAAAAATGCCAAAATAATCCAGGCGATTTTAAGGGAGATAGAGATGCTACCATTTTGTTCATCCAGTTAATCCAGAATGTATGTACTCTTATATTCAGCTCCAGTTTAACACCCTGTGTTAAATGGTCAACTAGAAATAGATAACAGATATATAAATAAAATCAACTGAAACATCTCTTTGCTAAGACTGACCTATGTCTGACTCATATTCTTTCATCGACCCATTCAGATTGACTGCCAACACAAGTTTAATCCATGTCACTGTGTCAGTCTGAGAAGGGAATGATTCAATTTCCATTCCTAAATATTGAAAGTCAGTGTGAATTCTGTTCCACCCCTTCTCCCTCCGAACTGTTTAGTTTTAGTCCCTCCTCATTTCATGTTCATTCAGTCTGAGCAGAGATGCTCTGTCTGACTATTATTAAGTTATCTGAATCTCTGGATGATATCCAAAAGGGCCTTAGGAGCACAATTACCCATCTACCCTCCCAAACACACGCACATTTGTCAGCATCAGCCTTCCATACCATGAAAGTCTCAAGCAAAATTCCTGCTGTCTGCGGCCTCTTTGTTTTCTGCGTCATCTAACTTCTTAACAGGTGACTGAGTGACCCCTGCCTGGAGATTAACTAATTTCTTTAACAACTCCAAGCTACGTGTCACATTTACTACTGTCTCTATCTTCAGACATGACTGGAAAGCCAGGAAAATGAGTTTATACATACTGTGTGTGCATTCACGTGTGTGTGTGTGTGTGCGTGCGTGCGTGCATGTGTGCGTGCACGCGCGTAATGGAAACCTGTGTTGTCATGTGTCTTTGATGGGCCACTATAAGCTAAAATCAGTACAGGAGAGATTAATTTCAAAGGTAAGCAGGTAAACACTCTGTATTAAGTCACATGATAAGTCAAGAAGTCATGATAAAAAATAAAAATATGTCAATGTAAGTGTCAATGATCAGAGCAGACTTCCCAATTTAATTAATTAATTCTGTAAATGAACTGATTACTTAGTCTGTATTTTAGTTTCAGTGCCCCCTCGTCATTGCCTGACAAAATTATCAACTCATCACACTCCATTTTCCACACTGGTGCGTAGCCATGCCAACATACTAGAGTTTCTTTCAGTCGTTTTAGAACTGCTTAAATAGCCACTGTTGTTATTACTCCTCCTTGGTTCCAGCACGAGGAAGGTGTGATGGGCTACTGACAGCCAGTATCGCCTCTTCACCACAAGGGTGAGTTTCTTAATAAAGCATCTATAAAAGTTGACAAACCCACGAAATTGCTGTAGCTTTTCTGTGAGAGAAAACAGGCCACTCAGCCACAGTGCTGACCTTAGTTGGGTCCACCTGGATGCTGTTCTGGGAGATGATGAATCTCAACCACGCAATGGTGGTGACATGAAACTCAAACTTTTTGGCTTTAACAAAGAGCTGATGGTCAAGGAGGTGCTGGAGGACCTAAGAGTCATATTTAATGCTTTAATATTTACTTTAATTCAATGCTTAGTCAAGGGTGCCATTGAGGTAAACAAAACTGTTTCACATGTCCCATGGGACATCATTCACCATCACCTGGAAGAAAGCTGGAGCACTTGTGGGTCCGCAGGGCATCAAATAGTCATAATGTTTGCTATTGATGTCATTGTCCTCTCAGTGATATACATTTTTGAGATGTAACTTTGTAAACATCTTAGTACCTTGTAAGAGTTGTGTGAACCTGTATTTTAATTGAATGCCATTTAATCCTTGATAGTCAATACAGGGGCAGAGAGTTTGGTCCTTTTTGTCACCAAAAATAATCCAGCTCCAGCCTGAGAGAAGGAAGGGAGACCAGCAGCCAAATAAGCACAGATGTACTTGCCCATAGCCTCTCTCTGGGGCAGACAGGGAGAAAAGGCTCTCTAAGAGGGAATGTTCCTGGCAGTAAATTAATGGCATAGTTATGTTCATGATGAGGAGCATGGGAAACCTTCCTAATGACAACAGGAGGGAACCTCGGAAAGATCAGGAAACTCAGAATTCTCTGGATCAGGGTTTGTTTGAGAAGTAGAAGACTGATAGGTTTTGAAAAAGACAGAGCAGGTGGATTCTGACAACAGACTTACAATATAAGGTGGTTCATTGGGGAGACTGATCTTTTTGTCCCTGGTCCATAAAGAGTGCAGTGAGTGACTTTACACAACAACCATCCAAGGCATTGGATTCCAGAGGTTCCGGCAGGGGAACCTGGGAAAGTCTAAGTCTCAGTCAATTTCTAATCCATATAACTTTTCGTCTTCTTCAGAATCCACTGATAACTTAAAACTCAGGGTGGAAGAGGACAAGATAAACTTGACAGCAGTTAGAGGACAAGGAGGTGAAAGGCTCATCAGCGCCCTCAACCTCACTGGCAAGTTTGGTCTTTTACTGGACATGGAACCATGAAATGTCCCAGCTGAGAACAGTAGATGCTCCAACCCTCCAGAAGATCTGGTGTTGTTGCTCTTCAGTAGTGAGCCTGGATCACGAAACTGCATTTGCCCCTTCAAGGCTGTTGAGGGCTCGGCAGTGACAGGAGGTTGGTTGCAGCAAGGAAGGAAATGAGTTGTCTGGTGGTGCCATTGCTCTTCTGCTTCTCTCTTTTGCCTGTACTTTCAGACCATGATCATTCTTTATATCAAGAATGACAAAGGTATATAGGTCGGAAGGTTGTTCCATGGACACCAGCCAGGCTTTTACTTGGTTCATGTAGCAAAGTATGGAATTGATTGGAGTAATCAGATTCCTGCCAGCTGAATGTCTGGAAAGCTATTCTGACACTCATCTGCCACAACAGTTCAGCTCATTCACTCCATGGCAAACTGAGGTGAGTTGCTCCTCATGCTGTTTCAGATGTCTTCCCTGAGAGAAAATGGCAGCTTGCAAAGTCACAATGTCCACAATGTCCAGGTCATATCATCACAAGTGATGAACAACAGAAAAAACAATTCGAGCGCCAGTTCAAATTTACAGAAATCAAGGCCTTTACCTGGGAAATAGGTTCAGTACACAGGTAGGAACAGATCAGGTCAAGTCCAAAATAGGGCTAGGCAAATGTTATCAATAATAACAAAACCAGGAACACTAAACATAAGGAACTGTTCCCATCATGAGCAAGCACTTGGCAAAAGTGGCGAGGAAAAACATCCTTTCAACAGACAGAAACCTCAAAACAGACACAATATCTATACACAATATATGGTCTATTGTGAGCAGTGCTGGTTGTAGAGCCTGACAGCTGCAGGAAGAAAAGACTTAAAGACCCCTATATATGCTTCCCCTAGAGAACATTATCAGGAAACACTCCATCTACTTCCATGGCTATGCAGACGATACCCAATTATATCTGTCAATTAAGTCAGATGAAACCAACCAATGAGCTACCCTTCAGGCATGCCCCAACGAAGTAAAAACCTGGATGACCTGCAATTTCCTACTGTTACTCAGACAAAGACAAAACTGAAGTTATTGTACTTGACCCCAAGCACCTTTGATGCACAGTTTCTAAAGATATCAGTACTCTCGATAGCATTGCATTGGCCTCCAGCACTACTGTAAGGAATCTAGGAGTTATCTTTGATGAGAATATGTCCTTTAATGCACATATAAAGCAAATTTCACAGACTGCCTTTTTTCAACGTTGGATTTCGAGAGGATGGTCCTGACCCACCTCAGAGTGCAGGTGAAATCATCACTGGACCCTCTGCAGTTTGCTTACCAACCTCATGTGGGAGTACATGATGCTGTCATCTACCTGCTGCAGAGAGCTCACTCTCATCTGGATGGAAGCGGATGCATTGTGAGGATCACATTCTTTGTCTTTCCTTGTGTTTCTTAGGGAGAAGCATGCGTGTTAACATGCCCACCATCTCCTGGATTACTGACTATCTGACAGACAGACCATAGTTTGGGGCAGCACTCTGTCTGATTCGCTGGTGAGTTTCACAGGAGCTACACAGGAAACTGTTCTGTCTCCATTTCTTTTCACCCTTTACAACTCTGACTTCCAGTAAAACACTGGGTTGTGCCACTTGCAGAAGTTTTCTGATGACTCTGCAGTGGTTGGGTGTATAAAGGACGGGCAGGAGGGGGAGTACAGATTGCTGGTGGAGGATTTTTTGGAATGGTCCAGGAGAAACCTGCACCTCAATGTGGCCAAGACCAAGGAGATGGTGATTGATTTCAGGGAGAAGAAGACGCTGACACGGACTCTGTGTATCCTGGGAGAGGAGGTGGACATGGTGGAGGGCTACAAGTACCTTGGCATCTACACTGAACACAAGCTGGACTGAAAGACCAACACCAAAGCAGTGTAGAAGAAGGGGATTTTTTTCCTGAGAAAACTAAAATCCTACAATTTGTGAAGCAGAATGTTGGAAATATTCTACCAGTCAGTCATGGCTACTGCCTTGAACTTTGCTGTAGTCTGCTGGGGAAACAACATCAGACCCGGAAACGCAAACAGGCTGAACAAAGTGATTAAAAAGGATGAATCACTTATCGGCTGCAAACCGGACAAACCAGATCCTGACCACCCTCTCCACCAGCTGCTGGACAGACAGTAAAGCTTGTTCTCCAACAGACTGATTCAACTCCGCTGTCACAAGGACAGATACAGGAAACCTGTCCTGCCACAAGTCGTAAAACTGTTTAACTCTGCAGCTCAGTCTGACAGAGAAAACTCTGGACTCACAATGTTGGACTTTGTTGAGAGGTTCTGTTCTGTTTGCACTAGATCTGGTCACTTCATGTTCTTTGCACAACATTTTGCACATCACCTCTACCTCTAGTTCTAAATTATTACTCATAGGGTCAGTGGTTTTTTAGGTAATTGTTCTTCCACCCTGTATTTGTTATATGTCATGGTGTAACCTTGTTGTTTAGTGTGTTCTGTGTTGTGTTGTTTTGTTTCAACTGTAGCCGCTCCAATGAAAGAATTTCCCAGTTTGGGACTAATAAAGCACATCTATCTATCTATCTATTTATCTATTATAAGCATGTTGGTGCCTACAACAGAATGATTTGTAATAACTTTGTGGATTGCCTGACTTTTAATCTGTTGCCATCATCAGGACTAAAATATTATTTGTCCAATGTGTTCAATTGACTGCATGCTAACCAACCACGATGAAGATCATGGTAAACATTATACCTGTTAAACATCAGTTCATTAATGATTGACCAATTGGAAGTGTATAACAATATTATTTGAGGAAAATAAAGTGTTTGTTTACTCTATAAACAGCCTACCTGTTTGAATGGGTAATTATGCAAATAATTTTTAAAACCAGTAAGCTTTACACCCCTGCTGTTGTGAGCGTTAACGCAAAAGATGCACATGTGAACACAGACAACGAAACAGGACCACACTGTATCTATTTCTGCCTTCTAATTAATATATAAACCACTTAAATTCCTCCCTCTTTGTCTCTCACAGCTTATCTCATCTATCTTTATGCATGCCATGTTTCACCACCTGAAACCTGAAAAATCCTAATTTTAAGCCCCTGTCGATTAGTAACTACAGACCAGTTTTGAAATTGTCACATGCTGCCTCTGCATCACATCATTCAAAATCACGTTTTTCCAGTTTTATGCAGATGACATGAAGTTATACGTGTTGTTAAAACCTACAGATCCTAGCAGCCTAGTTAATTTTCTAACCTGCCTCTTTGATGTTAAATCCTGAATGTCAACACATTTCCTAAATTGAATGATAATAGGTCTGAGGTCATTTTTGTTTGGTCCCTCAAATACCAAATTTTTGCTGATCTGTTGCTTGTAACAGATTCACACAACCACAGGAAGTTGCATGTCAGAAAATATAACCCAAGGTCATTTAAAATGACTGATAGTGAGTTTTGTGGGTTTCTTTCTTTTTTTAGTGAAGAGTCTTCCAGCAGTACTTGGTAAAAAGAGCACAACCAAAAAATGGAAATTATTTCAATAATTCTGTGTCCTGTAACCATTTGTCATAAAGCATTGCTTGATATTATAATATCAAGTCAGGGCCAAATGGGATCATGGAAATCCTCTGGTAACCAATGACCAACAAACCCTACAAATGTGCTGTTTCGAATAGAACTGGATTGACCGTGTAATAGAAGCAAAAAGGTTGTTCTTAACAACACTGGCAATTTCACATACATTGGAGACTATGTGCACTGGAGCTTAGATGCTGACTGGTTGTGATCATGATTGGCAAAGCAATGAAAAATAATGCCTTCCAAACATGGTACCTGCATTTCATGGTCTGACAAGATTTCTGTAGTCTGCCTGTCTGCACAGTAATTGCACAAGAAAGAAAAAAGCTGCAGCATCTGATTCATACTGCCTGTGACTCATCACTGTAAACTGGTAATTATGTCATTAGATTTTTCTTTTAGTGTCCACAGAGAGACAATTTTGTGACTGCTGATTAAATTTATAAAAGAGTGCCTGAACAGTGCAGTAAAACAGATTATACATAGGTAATGATTTGTATCTGTAATAAACTTTATATTATGAACTGGATATAATGAGCATCATGGAAATGTGGTTGTGCACCACTTCTTTGTCTGGTTCATAGTAAATGCATTGAAGAAAAGATCCTTGTCACTTTTAGTTCATTTAAGATAGTGATGTAAACCTTTATAAGGAGGAGATTTGACAGAATATTGGACAGATTATCAGCAAACTCAAATATTCATGTGTAACACTACCAGACTCACACATGGAAACCACTTTACTCATCTGCTCAACTGTGAAAAAATGTGTCTTTTGTCAAGTCTAAGAAAATAAATGATGATATCATAATAATCATCAGTGTTGATAATGTAGACTGTTCCTATCTGACATTCTTAATTTTTTCTAAAGGTCCACGTTTACTGGAAATGTCAGCTCTTTAAATTCAAATAGTGTATTTGAACATATGTTCCTTTCAGGAGGAGAAACTCACACACAATTAAAGGCATGGCAGGCACAGCATGATGCTAATTACGCCCGACGTCTTTACTGTGGCTTGAGAATAAATCTGGAACAAATTAAACCATCAAATGACATGTACCAATTACAAAGTTACAAAGTAAAAATCTGTTGACATAGTTATAATCCTGTGCCAATGATTTGGGTACTTGAAATGATGCTGGTTGACTCAATCAGTGATTGTTTTAATTGGAAGCATGTTTATGCTCTGTGTGTATGTGAGATGTGTGTGTATGTGTGTGTGCGTGCGTGTGTGTGTGTGTGTGTGTGTGTGTGTGTGTGTGTGCGCGCGCGCTTCTGTGTGTGGGTGGGGGGGCTCTATAAATATATCTATATCAGAGAACTGGAAGAGTTAATTGGAGGGTAAGTGGGGAAGGATATGGGAGGGGAGGACTGAAAGTGGGAGGAGGGTGGTTTGCTGCAAAATCTATTTTGCGAAGGAAGCGTGTTTACAGTCTGCTATCAGAACATGCTATCATACATACCAACATAGGAAGCACCTTCAGAAGTCCATCGGAGTTCATTTCCCAATGGTGTCATAGTTCTGTTTAAAAAATATATTTTTATTAATTAATTTTGTAAGGGAACTGCAAGAGAACTTGTATTCTCAGTATTGTAAGTTGTACAGTACACACTCTACTCAATACATTCAAGTTCAGTCTAACACAACAACTGAGCTTTAGGAGGTACAGGACCAGTCAAATGTTTGTACACACTTATCCATTATGTGCATCCAAACTTTTGACCACTACTGTACTTCCAAGGTGATGTATAGAGAACTTTAGTTACTATTCTGCCATGTTCGTTAAAAAATACCAATGAAAAAATAATTTTAAAAAAGCCCTTCCCAGACCAGAGGTCCAGGCTAAGCCCTAAATGTCCTCAAATCCTAGTAATGTCCCTAGTGGACAAAAGGCAGTTCAAGTGGGCAGTGATAAAAGACAGCATGTTCTATGTTTTTGTACCACAATAAATTATGGATACTATGCAGCTCTTAGCTTTATAGTTATAATTCTTAGTTTTATAGTTTTTGAGCCTTTTTCAGCCACATTAAATCATTTTTGCTTTGTCTGTGAATTGCTGACCAGTAACTCTGGACGTGAATGCTGCACTGTAAATGCACAAATGGGACATATCTTACCTCTCTGTTCATTTAGTGGCCCTCTATAAACCCCACTGAGATATATAAACGGATTAATTATGTAATTATGTAATCTGGTCTCAGGTTCATTAGCAAAACGGGCATCTTTCATTATATTCATATTCAAATGAAGGATGACCTGTCTGATGGCAGTCTTGGCCTGGCCTCAAAGGTTTTGAAAAATTAAAGAAAGAAATTACTTGGCGAAAACTGTGAAATCACTTGGTGTTGTGTTGTCTGTGTGCTATGAGATACTGTTTATGTGTGTTGCCTAGCCTCTGTAACATCCTTTGTATAATCATGTGCATCACAAAGTGATGAACCTCATCCCATCCTTGCTTGTGAATGACTGGAACAATGTTATACAAATAACAGGCCATGAAAAGGTGTGGTTTCTTATTGTTAAATAGTGCAACATTGTCCTGTATCAAAATCAACTAAAATTCAAATCTTGACACCCTTTTAGATAATGTGTGATGTAAGTCAGTGTTCGTCATTAACATAAGCCCCTCACAGACAGCTGTTAGGGTTGTTCAATATTAGGACCCAAAACAAGACACAAGCTGAAAACTTTAAAAATTTTCATTCATGCAGAATGTGTAGATGATCTTGGTCTAGCAAAGTGGATTTAGATTATATTAGACAAATATTGGGCAGCACGCCACTCTTTTCCTTAATGCCCTGTCCTGTGAATTAAGCTATAAGGAACATTAATGTAAAATACACCTCTGTCTGAAGGTGAAGTCGATCACATTGGCTCTGTGAACAAATACTTGCAGCAATGAATGCACACATGAAATAATTTGTTGTCCATCTTCTTTTGAGAACACAAAAATTCCACAAGTTTTTGAAAAAGTGGAGCAAGCACCATGCTGAAATGATGCTCTATATGCCAGTGAACAGTGACAGCGAACAAGAGCAGATCCAAGATGACTGACACTTCGGTGTTATACTGCGAATCTCCACCACAAGATTCAGGCGTATTCACATTATCAAGGAAAAACAGCTTCGTGCATGCCTCTACCAGTATTGTGTCTGGCTTGCAGCAGCTCTGGATGTCGATAATTCTGTAAGCCAAGTGTTGTGGGCATATGGCAAAAGTTCAAATTTGGTGAACTCTGACACAATCACCATCAACCATTACGTGAACTGAAATGTGGATGAAAAACTAATAATTTGAATTTCTCCAGAATTGTGCAGAGTATGCAGATGCAGCTTCCACATTTTAAAAATAAGTTTAAGTTTATGAAACATAGCAATGTACTGCTAGCAAAATTAGCACTGTTTGGTGAATACTGTGCCAGGCAATGAGAATCACAAGATACTGTATTATACACTTGAACTGATGGCAACTTTTCAGTCCTGGGCCCAGCATCACTGTTCCCATTAGGGATGACTAGAAGTGACTGTGCTGGACACCTAAATCTACAATAGGCATCACTATTCATTTTTACCTTTTCTCCTTGTAGCACCTATGAGCTGGTTCAGCTTTCACTGATAAAGACTAAACAATCAGAGATGTTAATTTGTCATTTTCTTCTGCTGTATTGTTATCTGTGGCAGGTCAAAGTTATATTCCCTTTGTATTTAAAGTATTAGTAGTTTTAGTAATTAGTATTCCTGGTAGTATTGTGCTGAAGTAGTTACTGTCATCGTACAGATTGGGTGTGTTTGTGCCCAGGTCAAGTCTGAGCTGGTAGCTTGGGTATGCCAGTGGGCCTGACAGGCCTCCTCCACGCTCTCTCTAATAGGTGCTAATTGCATTCCATCCTCGCTGGTCAGTAGCCAAAGGGAATGTGGCTGTTATTATAGTGGAGTCCTGGAGCCCATGGGCCATCAGCACATTCTTCTGGACTAAGTCAAAACACGCCTCCTACAACCACAGAGGTGTGAGGCAGGCTGCTCAGAGAGCAGCCCCTAGGCAAGGCTTTCTAATCCGTGAATGAGTGGAGATTGTTTGTGTGATCTTAAATAAGAAGTGGCACATACTAATGATAATACTAATGACAGCATTAATTCCAATTTGCAAATGTGAGCACCCAATTGTGAGCACTCATGGCCCACTGTGAAGTGACCATAACCAAATATTTATGAAAATAAATAACAGAATGGATGCAGTGTCAGATCACATTTTACTGTGAGTTAAACCTATATCCATATATTTATATTAATTTTCTTATGCATACCATATCTCTCTTAATGTGACCCGACAATCCCTAATACATTAGCTTTGGACACACATTGGTTTTGTCTCATTAACCATGCCAGAGATGCATGTTAAACAAGCAACTTAAACAGTTATAGCAGTGTCTTAATTCTGTTCTTTCAGAGAGATGGACAGATAGATATTTATATAGATAGATATATTAGTTAGTTAGTTAGTTACAGAAACTACACTTCAACAACATTATGCATATTATGTGTCGTTTTTCTGCTGTAAACTTCCTTGAAGGAAGCCACCTGGAAAGATTTGGTTAAAAAAAAAAAGTCTGTCGTGTTTTTTTTCTTGTGATTTTTGTTAAGAACTGTCATTGCACTGAAGATAAGGCTGAATTTTCTTTAAAGTGACTTTACATATTCATGTGTGTGTAAGTTGTGCTATGTGCTACGTATCAAAATACGTAAATCTCAAAGCATAAATTTCACCAAGTAATATTTTACACTTTGAACTGTTCAGTAGCTTAATGTGCAGTAAACAGTCTACAGCTGTTTTCTTTTTGTCCTTTATAAGTCTTTGGTGGAAGTCAGTTTAACAATGTAAACTTTGATTGCTCTGCCTGCTGCTGGAGGCAGACATTACTCTGAAAACCATATTAAACCTAAACTACAGCATTGGTGGTTGCTTAATTTAGTTTACGTATATGCACTTCATCTATCAGGGCAAACAACATTCACAGCATAAATTAAAAGAGAAAAAGAGAGAATGCAATGAAAACACTGCACACCGTCATGAAAGGCATTCAGCCAGATAAGATTAATACACTAGGCAAAAAGAGAGAGAGGTAGACAATGATGGCACAAACCAGTAGATTAGTGTGCAAGTCAATTGGGAAATTAGTTTTTGTTAGATTTATTTTTCTTATTTTCTAATTTAACATTATCACTCATTTAAAATCAAACATCACTTAACAAAAACAACTGTGTTCATTATATGAGTATAGACTTAAAGATGGTAAAAAGAAAAAGAAAAAGAAAAGAAATAAACAAAACAAAACACAACATGTTGTTCTTGGTTCCTCCTGCAGGTTCTGAGGCTGAAATGCTATCATCTTGGTTGCTATAGGAGCATTTTAAAGTTAAATTAGTTAATCTAATCTTTGGGAGACACGGCAATGACCATTTGAAATTTGAATTGTTTCTACTAAAATTTAAAAGGCACACGAGGTGCAGATTGTGGGAGAAATGCTCAATACAGATACAATAAGAGCCTAGTGGAGCTAGTTAATAATGTAGGCTACTTATTGATCCTGAGGGATCAGCAGGTATCTGAACCCACAAGATATTTACTTTACAACAGAAGTATACTCGATATTGGTATACAAATTTTCAGTGTGGTCTCAGACTTTTGGATGACTGTCTATAAGCTATTACCCCATCACAGTATATATATTCATGAGCATCACTGTACAAGCTATTCTTTCCTGTCCGGTACATTACTGCTACTGCACAACCTGCCCACATTACAGATTTATACATTTCATCACTACTGTACACAAGTGCATCTCACTATATTTAGATTATATTTAATTACATTTTATTAATATATTTTGTGTTTAATTGCTGTATTTTAACATCTGCAATATTTATGTCTTTTTTCTTATTATTTTATTCTTATTCTCTTATTCTTTTTTCCTCAATTCTCATTTTGCTTTTATGGTTGGAGCAAGCATGAGAACAAGAATTTCATCGCCAACAGCTGCTTCACTGTAGCTATTGTGCATATAATAATTAAAGAATTTAACAAAAGAAAGTAGCCATCAGAAAGCAGAACGGTGCTTAAATGTTGCTATGTGAAGGCATAGTCAAGTGAATTTATTTATTTTAAGCATTTATTGAAGAAGATTTCAACATCTGTCATCTATAATATATATAAAACGTATAAAGTGCTCCTGAGAGACCTAAACTAAAAAGCCATCATATTAAAACTAGTCTTTCTCTAAAATAATAATTAAGAAATAAAAATGAGAGATATGACATAGTTTGACAACATTCATACTGACACCTCTGGTCATTGGACCTAAGTGTTGTTACTTGCCCTCATTGACGAGAGGGTACACACACAGCAGCATTACCTTCCTTAGTGATGCTCAGTTATAATGATGATTGTTAAGTTGATTCAAGGAGGATATTCACAAACACCAAATACCAACTTTGACAGACAGACAGACAGAGTACTTTATTAATCCCTTTGGGAGGGTCCCTCACGGAAATTGACATCTCCATTGCCTCACATGCAGCACTGTTTAAAAATATAGAATACAAAGTATAAAATAGAATATAAAATAGAAACATAAAATCTAAAAATAGACACAATAAATTAAGCCATAGAGCAACAAAAATTTGAATCAAAAAATAGAGATTTGTAAAGAGAACGAAAGATAATATGCATATGTGTGTGTATGTGTTATACTGAACAGTAGATATATATAATAATAATAATAATAATATAGTATTTATACAGTGGTAATAATATAATATAATATACTAATTTATATAGTAGTAATATAATATGGAATAGTAATATGTGGTATAATAATACCACACGGCAGTGACGGAATAAATAATAGTACTATTAATAACAACAGTAGTTATAGTGATTTACATTCTGCCATGTACATAGTACCTGGTACACAATATAATGCACAATGGGATGGTATTGTACACAGATAGACAGTCCAGTCATATTGCACACAATGAGGTGATATTACACATGAACTGATAGTCCACTTTATTGCACATTGTATCGTCCCTCTGTTCTTCTGTTGAACAGATAGAGACAGGTCTACACCCATGCACTACCATATGTGAGAGTTCTATTCATCAGTCATGTGATAAATAGCATTTGTTTTCAATACTACAACAAGAGTTTTAGAGTTCTTTCTTAGAAGCTTCTAATTTTTAAGTCTGAGGTTAATCACAGAGCAAACAGTACGACAAAAGAAAGAGGAGAGGCAGAAGGGCAGGATCTTGTGGGAAAACAGAGATCAGTTTGATAAGTCTGTATTAGTTTCTCTGTTAGCGTTTCCACCGGCTGGCCCACTGGTCATTTTGTGAGCGCATACTGAGGACTGGAACCCTGCCAGGTGAAGACAGCAGACGACACAGTGTAGTAAAGTAAGGCATCAGCTCCCACACAGTACGGATGAAGAATGATGCTCTTATTGAGTTAAGCGGTGTTAATGCTGGTGGGAACTGCTCACCCATTTGATGAGTTATTTCATAACTGATCTATGGTAAGTGGGATGCTCGGAGGACCCCCCCCCCCCCCCCNGTGATGTGCCTGAGTCCTCAACCACCCGCCTTGACATATAGGCCATAAGGTGAACCATGAAAAAGTGGCTAGAAAATGATTTTCGTTCCCATGTCTGGGTACTGCTTTTTAAATGTATTTTTGTTTAGACTACCCTTATGGACTTTCGGTTAAAAGTTCTCTGCAATATATCCTGCAGTTTTTTGTCACAAGCCATAAATCTATTTCAACCAGGAGAGACAAGTTTGAGAGAAAAGATAGTTTATTATGACATAAACATTGATAAGCAACTTGACAGAGTCTTTGGCGTTTTGGACTCTGGGGGGAGACGACATGATTGAAGAAATACAATCCGAGCCAGCAATCAATTCAATCTTATCTGAAATAGCATCAAATCACAATGAAAGTCAACTCAAGCACTTTACAAACAGAGCGGGTCTAGACTATACTCTTTAAAGAAGACTGATAGAGGCCCAAAAGTTCTCATCACGAGCAAGTACTTGGCGACGGTGGGGAGGAAAAACTTCCTTTTAACAGGCAGAAACCTCGGACAGAACCAGGCTCAGTGATGGACAGTCATCTGCCGCGATTGGTTGTCTTGAGACATAGACAGAGACAGAGAGAGAGAGAGAGAAAGGGGGGGGGGGGGGGGGTTATGAAGCAGCAATACAATCCACAGGATTGTCGATAGCAAACAACAGTATTGAACGGAGACACATTATGATGATGATAATGGATAAAGTCTGGGAAAGAACTATACATTTAAACAGACAATAAAAAATTGGGAAGACCTGCCATTAAGAGGGTCCCCATTGTTGGTAAAGGTGAATGTGGTACCATTTACCTGCTAGTCTGCCAGCCAGCCGTTCCCTGCCTGCCGTGCTTCCATTCATCAGCTTCACTCCTCCTCTCAGTTGCCATGGATCCTCGTTCTCCTCACCACCGGCCTGTTTCCATACCCTGTTGTCAGTAAATATCTTTTTCTGCTTTAACCAGCTCTGTGTCTTGCACTTGGGTCCACACAAGTGTTTAACATTAAAATATTTGAACAGCGAGTCAGAAGCCTCCAAAAATGCCTCCTTCACCATCTCCATCTTAAAATGGCTTTTTATGTTTCACAAAAACATGACTCACTTGATATGATGCTATGGTTGCTGCCTTGCCCAAGGCTTTGTGAAAATGGACTGCGGTGCCACTAGCTGAAATTCCAACAAACAATATTCCTCTTGATGGTTTGCTGCATGGTTTTATAAATTAATTATTTGATGCCAGAGGAATTGTATAACTATATTTCAAAGCTGCTTGCACTCACTTTTGGCAGTCAGAATAGTGTGAGTGAATCTCAATATGAGAGCACAGCATCTCCTGTTCAGTCTGACATGGAAGTGAAGGGTCATCCTGTTAAACCCTTCCTTCTACTTGCAAAATAAACCCTGGTACAGTGGCATCATTTTAACAGCCAGATGGAGACAAAGAGCAGCATTTTATGTCTGTATTATCTTAAAACTTAAAATGCGTTGACAGTAAAAAACGAAAAAACTAACTAAATTGTGTAAATGGTTGCCAAATGATCTAGTGTTGAAGCCATTATGACAAACCAATTTTGAGAGTCAGAGTCAAATAAATGAAAGGCCCTGACCCAAAAGAGCCAGTGTTTGGTTTGTCCATTCTGCGCTATCGCAGAAAAACAGCACCACAACATGGTGGGCTCCATAACAACTCTTAGTTTCAGGTGATTATACACTAACGAAAACATAGTTATAAATATTATATTCCATTTCCTCCAATAGAGTCCACTAAATCCTTTACACTGGTCCCTTAAGTATTTTTTCTTTATTGCATGTAAAATGGTACTGAGCATGGATCATGGGCAAAAAACCCAAAACCTTTTGGTTTTTCTACTTCAGTATTTGGTGCACACAAGAAAGTTTCTGGTGCACGTGAGATGCTATCTGGACAAAGCATTTCTGCCCACATGGACAGCTGTGTCTGGAATGTTGTCATGAAGCCACATTTATGTGAGATGAAAACACACACCTTGTTTCCCTTTGTGTGTAGTAGTAGACCAATTTGTTTTTGAGAGATTGGGCATTGGACAGTAGAAGTGAGGGCACAGCTGAACTGTTGGGGTTCGTCTTCAGTAGAGCATGGATGTCAGCCCTCTTACTACATATCAGTTTCCTTGCACGCCACTTCCTGTGCTTCCTTCCTTGGGCAGTTGCAGCAGATAATAGCAAGAGGGAGGGCAGGTCTATATCAGTTTAGCTGTGAATAACAGTCTCTGATATTATTCTCATCCACATTCTGTTGAGCACCTGCTGGTTCGGTGGGGTGCAGCAGCTTGGAACCGGAGCACAGTGGTGACTGCACTGTTATTCAAGTCAAAGTGAAAGGATTCACCTTACTGTTATTACTGTCCCCCTGAAAACTGCGAGGAGGGAGATAACAAAGCTCTCAAGCAGGGCAGATGGCTCTCTCTCTCTCAATAAACAATCTCTGATCTTTGTTGAACATGACTGTTTGAGCAGATGTGTCAAGGCAAATAAATAGAAGGGATAGTCCATTAAATCCAGATCTTCTCTGTAAGGGAGACTGCAACAACAGATGCTGAACTGCAAAATAGTAAAACATGTTTTTTGCAATGTTTTAATGATGTTAATGTCAGAGGTGGGAAAAACTCAACTAAAGTACTACACTAACGCAGTTGTGTCATAATAATATAGTAATTGCTAAAGCAATTGCTGAGATCTGGGACCACAGTGAAGTCTGACATGTCTAGAAACTCAATATATGAAAAACATATCCAGATGACCTAAACCACTTTTTTGATGTCAAACTGAAAGTCAGTGGTCCTGAAATGTTGTAAACATGCCCTCATTGCACAGGAAGGTTGTCTGCACACCTATGAAAAGTGCACTAGGTCAAAGTTGAAACAGAAAGTGCGTCTGTACATTCATGATGTATGTTTACTATTAACAGTTTGGGTGATAATTTTACTGTGCGCCATGGTTTTCTCTTCCACATATATTTGTCTAACATGTCAAATTTGTTTTTAGTGATCATACTGTTTCCAGATTGGATGGATGGATCGAGGATGGAGCACACATGTTAACTTTTCAGCCCTTCACTCTTCAGCAAGCCACATGTTTACAACTCATTTAGGAAACAAGTAAAACTGAGCTTGAATGTTCAGACTTACAAATAGCAGTGAGGTAAAGCTTAGTGTTTTCTGCACTCTTAGATGTATGCAGTGTCTCACTTTATTTCGAACTTTCAACCTATGAAACCATCATCATTTACATGATTCAACAATGTACAGGAAGGTAAAAAAAAACAAAAAACAAACAGTTTTTGTTTCTATTTTAATCATTGGCAGTATGCAATACACCTGTGCACACCCTGATGGTAGACCCCACTCCTCTTGAGAACTGCGGTATTTAAGTATTGAATGTGAATGTGAATGTATGTGAGGTATATAAATGGAAGCCATACTGAAAAATACAAGGGGCGGAGCACAGCTTTTTAAGAATGCTCCCGTCTTTGTCTAAAGAGCTGTGCAGAGCAAGATTTGGGCAGGTCCAAAACAGACTCTTTTAGGGGAAATCTTAATTTCACACATTAATACTAATAAATGCTTAACAGTTTCATTAAGGAGTGAACAAAAACAGATCAGTGTAGATCAGCCTGTAACCTGCAAAATGCCAGAGAAAAAGACCTCGAGTCTGCATCCAGCCAACCAATCAACTGCCAAACCCCTAAGGCTTTGCTGCTGGCACACTAAAAGGACAATCCTTTTAGGTATAATTACATACCTCTGAATCCTGTATAAAGGCTAATCTTCCTGTGCAGTGACGACAGAACTGAGTCGGACTGTTTCAAGAGGAGATAAAATCTGTGTTGTGTGTATGACAAACGGAAGCAGCTGGCTGCGCTGTGAGCTTGCAGTGAACTGTGGTGTGCAGACATCCCTAATCAAGTTCAGAAAATGTTTCTAGATCTTACAGGAGGAGCCATGTGGTCACATATGTATGCACGCAAACACATGCAAACGCAAACCACGTCTCTCGGCCTGTCTACTTTTAGTTTGGTGTCCTGATACTTACTCACGCTAATAGACACAATCCCAGAAAATGTGTGTGCATGTGGTTTTGTGTAGTCTCTCTAATGATTGCTTAAAGGAAACGGTATCTGCAAAACAATGCAGAAACCACAGAAATTCAGGCAGAAGCTACAAGAGTAGGGAAAGCTGAACACAGAGAGACAGAAAAATAGGGCTTTCCCTTTGGTCTCCAGCACAGTTTAAAGGCTGAGGATGCAGTTGGGGGAGGAGACTGTCATGGGTTGACTGTGGTTGGCATTGCTACCAAGCCGGCTAGGCGTGGCTGTCCCCCTGCTGTGAAGCTGTAGTGGAATTGCATGTCATCCCAGTTTGCCACGGTGTGGAATAAAACAGACACAGATAAACTGCTAGGCTGTTTCCAACCTGTCTAATTGTCTGACTGTTTGAGTCTGATGGTAATGTCACAGACAGTGTACAACTTAGGAACTTGGTGAGAACAGTGCTATCATGGCTAAAGAAGTGATGATCAAACAAACTACTATAGTGAGGCCAGATATCAATACAGTATACAAGATGTCAAAAATTGGAGTTAGTAGGTTTAAGATAATTAACAACTTAACGCCTCTACACAATATGCTATTTCAAATGTTTTTTAGATCACTCCTTTATTTCTTTCTAATGGTCAGTCTGCAGTTGAATTTAAACAGGAAAGTCTCATTAGACATGGGTTAGGAATGTCACCTCCAGGTTTTTTTTTTGCAATTTGACTGAAGCAGATGTGACTAATGTGTCTGAGCAGACGTGTTTGAAGCAGAAACTCATCAGAGGGCGTTACTATCAAACTGAAAAAACAGTCCGGTGGTATGATTTCACGTCCATCCTGGAATTATCGTCATTGTGGGGATGGAGGAAAGCTTGGGAACTGCTGACGAGCTTTGTTCTCTGTCATTGTTCATCTTCAGGATGTCCTTCAGGAACGTTTCACAGGAGGTCAGAGGTGCAGCTCTGTATTACTGTCTGGAGGGAAGCCAGCACGGCCCAACTCTTCTGATGTCCCTGGAAGTCTAACGACAAAACAGGCTCTTTTGTTCCACTGCATACAAACTGTTCGTGTATTGTGCATGTCTATGTTGACCTTTGTAAGACATTTTTGCTGCCTGTTGCTTTATTTATAATATTTACTTTTACATTATAGTCACATACATCAGTTTTTGAGTGTCATCTTTACGTTATCTTACTTTTCTCCCCAAGATCACCAACCGTGGTCATGGTTTGGAATGCAGGGCAACTGGCACATCAAGAGCTTCACCTTCATGTTCCCTCGTCACCATGACCAACCATGGTAAAGCCTCTACACTACTGCTAAGACAACAATCTACCTATGGATCTTATGTTCTGTCATACGCTGAGATACTTTACCTTACACCCCACCTGGAGTGAACAAATCCATTGTTTTCCAGCATCAGTGGCACTGCCGACTTTCATGCATGCGGTTTCACACTCGATGTATATAATGCAAGCAGCACATAATAAGTGAAAAATAAAGAGATTTTGAAATGGTCACACTACCTCTTTAATCAGTGGGGGAAATAACTAGCTACTACAAGCTCTACATGGCTTTTTAAATTGGTACGCTACTCCCACTGGGAAATGTAATTAAAGTAGTAGCATTACCATATGTAGCAATGCTACCCGCAGCACTGATTCCATTACCATGTTCGTAGTTGTCATATATTTACTACTGACATTTCCCAACTCTCTCTCAAGTTTTAAAAAACTTAAATAAAATAACAATTAGTGTCACATAGAAAGTTTTGGTCTTTTTTGTTTCGGTTTGGAAATATATGTCTCCACTTTAACACAACTGAGGTCAAAAGAATTTAGTCTGTCCTGTTCACAGCATTAAAACATTCAATTACAAAGCTAGCCAGGGTCTTACTGTTGCTGAGAGCAGGACAGACAGAAAAACAACAGTGTAAGACAGAGAGAAAGAAGCTGCTGCATCTTTGGCTGTTAAACTAAATATGCAGTTTTTACTTAGAAGTCTTTATTACAACTGAACTGTCTGTTGGACAGCTGATGAAAATATGCTACTGGTTCTCACACAAACATTTCATATGTGACCCACTGCTATTGCATTACAAGTCAATTTTCTTTTAAAAAAAAAAAAAGAAAAGAAAAAAACCCCACAATACATTACTGACTTGTCTAAAACCCCATTGGCAAGGTTCAAGGTCTGTCGAGTCTGTCACTCAAAGAGCGTGCAGATGTTGATTTATTTCTAGCAATGAGTGTAATTAGAACACCAATTGTTGGATTTTTATGGCTTTCCTGAGTGGATTAACCTCTCAGACAATAGGCTCCCCCATAGAGTTCAAAATTACAACCGTTGATGGTTGGAAACATCTGTCCTTTGTGTGGCTTCCTTTGCTCTCTGTTCCCTGGTAATGAAGCCTGTCTACACTGTTATTTGTACTCAGCAATGGTGGGGTCGCTGACGGAGCCAGGAGGGCACGATTTGATCATTTGGTATTGTGTGCGTGTGTGTGTATATGTGTGTGTATGTGTTTGTGTGCTGAGGGAGTTGGGAAGGCAATTACATGAAGAAGCAACCCATGACGGCATTTACTGTTCTCATAAGCAAAGCATAGATGAGTACTGAATGTTACTGGGCAACCCCAATAATGTCAACACACACTTGTAGACATGCAAGCTTTGTGAGCGCACACATCAATTCATGTGTATGTAGTTGTGTGTCCAGGCTAGACGGTGCTCTTTCTCAACTATCTTTTTTTTTTTTTTGTCTGCAGTGAGACAGTGTGATCACCTCTGTGCTATATCATCATCCAGCCTGACTACAGTAATTATCTCATGCGTGGATGTCAGTACAAACATCAAACCCTCTTTTAGTGCCTGGCTGGCTGCTGAGATCACACTGTAAATAATTATATTTCTCATTCGATATCCACGCTCACTTATGTTGTGGCCAGATCTCTATTTTTCAGCCCTAAGTGGCACTTAAATCATTGGGATAATTACTATCATCTTCTGCAGACTTTATACTGTATTTAAGAGCTGGGACTACAATAACAACATTGTGTCAAGGCTGAGGTTCTGTTTTTCACGTCAAGCCTGAACCTGATTTAAAACAGTGGAGTGGTTGGAGGTTGTAAAGTACCGCATTCTGAAATTTTTAATCAGTTTAAGATTTCATAATTTTATTCACAGTTATGTATATTAAAAGTGAGGATTAGATGCTAGATGTTACATCAGATGTTAGATTAACAAAAGTTGCATTTTTAGGTGCAGTCTTAATAATTTATAATTTACAGTTAAAACTATACCATGAATACAACCACAATATGGGATTGTATTTACTGTGTTTTTCAGATAATATCCTCAGCTTCTCAATGAATGCTCATCTTAAACAACTGCTGGCTACTATTTAAACTACTTGTTCCGAATGTATAAAAACATTCAGCCCAAGGTTGACTGATATAAATTCATAAAATACTGAAGAATACTTAAAAGCTATGCGAAAGTTATCAAAATGGTTATAACGTTTATGTTTTCATCAGAATTCTGAATGAATCATAAAAACAAACAAAGCTACAAGCCTCTTCTTTCTCTCTTCTCTCAGCAGCAACAGGAGGCATTGTGCTTTGCAGCTGCATGGTCAGATCTTTGTCCCTAGTCTCATAATATCCAGCATGAACCTTTCTTGCATCTCTTTGGCACATCTCCTCTGGAAAGCACTGAAACACAAAGGCAGGAAAGTGAGTGTGGGAAGAAAGAAGCCATCTCAGTGGAAAGTCTCCAATCTTAAGATACAACTTTTCTGAAAGGATAATTCCAGTTTATTACAGCTTGGATCTTATTTTTGTAGTTTTCCTTGTAAATGTAATTTTAATCGGTAATAAAAACACACACACACACACACACACACACACACACACAAAAAACAAAAACAAAGAGAATGCAAACAATTTTATCCATACTCTCATCCATCACAGTTTACAGACCTGTTTCTTGCTTCAACTATGGCCTACTGTTCTTACTGTTCAGGTGCACTCACTTTCATTTTGACTTCCAAATTAAATCATTTAGACAATCTGCTTAAAGCTTAGTGCTAGAGGCATTTTATTTTGAAACCAATACAGGAAGTGTTGACTTCGTACTAACAGCATAATGCAGTAAAAATACCAAAAATCCAGATCACAAATCAAGGAGGCTTGTACTACAATATGACCAAATATATTGCCACTATTATAAGCCTGCTTAAAATAAAGGCCTGGTACACTCACTATGAGTTGAATGAAGGGCCCTCCCTCTACAACAGCTACCACCACTCCTAGATGTGAGGACCAGAGAGTGGTCTCCATATAGGCACATACTCCCCGAATCTCTTATTATTATCTTATTACAACAATAACAGGAGGTGTTCAGTCCAAACAGTTGGAACAATGATATACCACTGGCATATTTTTTTTTCCACTGAGCTGCTCTCATGTTCCACAGTCATCTGACCTGGAATAACAGAACTTGCACCAACACCATGATATTGTCCCTACACACACACACACACACACACATGCACTCACACACACACACACACACACACACACACACACACACACACACACACACACACACACATACACACACATTGATCAGTGGTTGACAACATGACAGCTACCTTAAGGTCCACAGAGTGACCGTGTTATAAAGGACAACAGATGTCATTGTTAACTGAGGATTAATCCACAATTTCTAGAGATAGAGATGTCTCCATGTTAAAAGAAGAAGGGGTCTTTGGGTAACAAATTAATATCTAGCCAGGATGTTTCTCAAGATGTAAACTCCAGCAAATGAATGCATTTGATATTTGCTTTGATATGGACTGTGTGGATGAGGACATGAAACTGTGTGAGACAGCTCCTTCGCGCTCAGCAGGGATGGAGGAGTAAGAGAGAGCGTGAGGTTCACAGAGTGTGAACTCTGCTAATGCTAAAATATGGTTTGATATAGTGAAAATGACCCATTGCAGAGAAATACAAACCAAACAAATAAAGTCATCTCTGATGCCTTTATGCGGATCCTCTAAAATCTTTTTTGGCAGCCTGAGATGTGACCTAATGTTCAGATAATAATTAGATATCTTAAAAATTACAAAAACAATATCTCATGTATTATGTTTGCTTTTAACCTGTTAGCAGCTATGTGACAACACTGTGGTTTCTGATAATTGATAATTAAATACTTAAATTGTGTATTTGCACACACAACTTGTATTTTTTTTAACAAACAAAAACATTTTTTGCACCATGGAAACGGTAGTGGGGGAAAAAAAAAAAAAATTAGCCTAAGGTCTGCCTACTCGCCTGTTCCAGAGCTTTCAACCCTGTCACATGGTTTTTATGAGCAGTCATGGAGCTCAGTTGTGTTGATGCTCAAGCTTTGCATTTATGGTAAAATGTATGAATCTGTGATGTGGTGGTTTTGTGGTTTGTAAACCTTGCCACATACAGTCACATTATTGCATGTGACAGGCCACCCTGTCTTTGCATTTTACTTTAGCATCTTTGACCACACGTCTCCATTTCCAAATATGTCTAACAGTCAGTCTTGACTTGCAAGCAGTGCTATCTTTGGTCAAAGCAGAGCAGATAGATACGTCCACCCATGGTTTCATGGTTGCATAGTTTATACACTAGCTCATTCACTCATACATTTATATCTTACACACTTTTTTTCTGCTTCTTCAGCAATTTTAAAAAATTTTTTTTTTCAATTATTTTTGATATTCAGACTTTAGACTGTCAATGTAAAGGTAATGCATTGCATACTCTTCATAACATACAACCCAAGAATTATGTTGCTCAGTTGAACCGCTCCACATAATTTGATATATGTACTATATGGAGGCTTCTTTTTTTTATACAGTTAGCCAAGCTTGCCACAATATGGAAAAGTGACATTTCAGCTATCCATTGCAGCAACCTCACAATGCTAGTGTATTGTAGGACAGATGAGGTTAGGGTTATGCAAGGTTAGGTTGGGTTAGGGTAAGGATTCGTGTTCTGTCAGTAGTGGTTGTGGTAAGGGTTAGGTTATGTCTCCAGAAAATTAATGGAAATGAAATGTCCTCTGAAGTGGTGGAAACATGCCTGTTGATGTCCACACTGCAGCATGGAGAAGAACGTGTTTTTTCCTGTCTTGTTCAGTGCAGAGTTGTAGCTACCACTGGGGACAATGAGGTCATATCTTTGGTATTCTGTCTGGAAATTAAGAGGTTTTAGCAACATTCTATAATCAAAAACACTTTTTAAATTAGCTGGTGCCAGTGTTTCTTAGACTGAATGCATTTAAATTTGGGCACTTTTAGACCAACAAAAGATGAATTACTGGAAGACACCTTTCTTCCACCATTACCTCTAATGTAGCTTTACAACGACATGTAAATGCGTTATATCATGTCAGGGTGGGGGAGTTACACAAGCTCCAGTGCTGTGACATCAAGTGTTGCTGTACACAGGCACCATATTGTTTTTGGATCTGGTTTCTTGGGTTGTCTATAACAAGAGATGGAAATGCAATTAAAACATTTGTTTTGGTGCCTTAGACTTAAATGAAAGTGACCAATGTTTTTAATAGTTTTTTTTTCTCATCATAAAGTTTTTGAGCCACATCTAATTGCTTGTTTAGTGCTCCAGGGAACAAAAATAAAATGCCTGACACTGTGTGTGAGCATGTGTGTGTGTGTGTGTGTGTGTGTGTGTGAGAGAGAGAGAGAGAGAGCGTATTTGTATTTTTCTTCATATTTCAGACATCATAACCTGATGAACATGCTTTATGTAAGCATTTAATGACAGACAAAATGTATTTTATATGAATACATATATGAGGCTGTGTTGTGTTTCAGTCTGTACTGAAGGTTAAAGCACTGGTTAAGATCAGGTTAACCTGCTATAAAATACAGGTCTGCACCATGAGACATGCGTATACCCATTATTGGGTGAGCTTGGCTAGATAGCCAAACTACTGGAAAAATGGTGCTGTCATTCCAACTGTTATGACCATCAACTGGCAAGTGATAATGAAGACAAAGCTTCATTTTTATAGATATTTTTCTTTAATATAATTTGTGTTATTCCTTAAAGGGTGCCGGACAGTGATTACATGTTATACATTTGGATTTGACAGAACCATTGACTTGCCAGTTCCTCTTTCTTGAATCCTTCCTACTTCTTCTTTTGTTTCTATGACTGTTGATGTTGTTGCTATAAATGTACAATAAATACAGAATTTTTACTACGACTTGTTGACTGACTGAATAGCATAACAACAGGGGAAAACACATCCTCTGACCAGTGAGGCCGTGCAGAGCGACTTCATCCTAATGACCCAT
Source organism: Centropyge bicolor (assembly GCA_037975185.1). Taxonomy (NCBI): domain Eukaryota; kingdom Metazoa; phylum Chordata; class Actinopteri; family Pomacanthidae; genus Centropyge; species Centropyge bicolor. The sequence continues at coordinate 2,580,546 of JBBMOC010000059.1, read as the reverse complement.
CAACTCCCTGTGGCCTGCTCATTCCTTTAATAGTGAGTGGTTCATGTCTACATGCTAGTGTGACATGGCAGTGATATCCTGTTACACTCTAATGACAGGATCTGTCTAAATGCCTGCACTGATTGTCAGGTCATTCCACTGACACTCCTAAACAACAATCAAATCTGGACCCAGAGTTCTTTTACATCCTGCTTGATGCTGGCTCCTTGTTCTCAGGCAACTGACATGCATCTTAACACGTTTCCATTGTAGTTTCAGCCTTGTGCATTTTATTTTTACTCTGAAGTCTTCAAGTCTGAGGAATTCCTGAAAGATACAAACATTGATAATTTATAGCTCCAAATTGCTCTCCAAGGCTATACTTTTTTCCAGCTCACTTATGATATTTGGAAACAACACAAGTCATGGTTGACTTTGAAGATATCAGCAGTGAGATGGGAGGAAATGTGGGTACTTAAGGGTTCTATTAGGTGCAAAACACAAATCTTGGAGTTTATCTTTGAACATGAACTCTGCTTCTGCAGAAGGAATGGCATTTAATTGATGAACAGAATAATTATGTGCGACAGAGAGCTGGCAAACTACCACAGTATATTACTATGACATCCTCCTGCTTCCTGACTGCAAGACATCAGTCAGCAGGACTCCAGTGAGGATATTTCTGGGAAACCCTGAACTAAAACATATAGAGAAGAAAAAAATGAATATCCAAAGAGAAATCTTCTAAATGAAAAGGTTCAGACTCATATCACCTGATAATTTCCCCTCACTTTACATCACAAAAAAAGTCATCACCCCTCACGTCCTCTTAGTTCACTCAGTCCGATGAGTCAGCAAGATGAAGTCTTTGCAGTGAGGACAGAGAGCTAATTTAATATGGGTGGAGAATGTGGATGTAATCACGTAGCAGAGGAAACATACATAAGTACTCAATGCCTCAGCCCTAGTCTGCTGGAGTGTGGCCAGTGAACAACAGGAAGGACTCCGTCTGTGTTGCGGTAACGCAGCATGATCTCCACTGTTTATGGGTACTGTATCCTTGTTTCTGGGTATTGGAAACTGGATTCATCTTTTCTGCAAGTTTGTTTAATTTGTTATTGACATTTGATGAATACAGAAAGACAAAAATGTCATTGGCTGCAGCCAGGAACACTGCCAAAAGTGTTGACCAGTGCAGAACTTCCATATCAACACTGAAGCCATTTTTTCTTGCTGTAATTATTCCTCCAGCTCATACTGGCCATTAAGAGATCATTTTTTTATGTGATTCCAATGGACGTGATGGGGGACAAAATCCACAGTGTGTGGAGGACAAATGGAGGACTATAAGACCTGTTTAACCTGGTGAAGAAACACATTCAGATTTGTCTGACAGTGTCCTCAGCAGAAGAATGATAGCCTTGGTTGTTTTTTCTATTGGCTATTTATAGTTTCCTGACAGGTCATCTCTAGTGGTCATGCAAATAAGGAGATTTCTTTTGATGTAGCAAAGGTGGAAGCAGTGTGAAGTTGTTCTTGTGCCTCTTAGCGAGGAAGTTGGGCTCGATGGTTTGGCATATAAAGTGTCTGGCTCTGACACCATAAACCACAGTTCACATCCTGTCTCTTACCAACAGTCAACTCTGGTTTCTCTGAACCATGGAGACCTCCTTTGGCAAAAAACGTTTTAGTTCAATACACCAAACTTTCACTATAGAGGTGGTAGATCATAAAACACTGAACACTGAATCAGTTTTTTCTGAAACCAAGATTGATATGAAATCTGACAACTGATTCAATACCATCAGAATCTGCTCCTAAAACTAATTTTTCCATTTCAGGATCCAGAATCTTCAAAAACAGGAGGTTTTTCTTAAACAATTTTTTGGCCATGTTTATTTAATCATGTGAACTACTGTTTTACTCCCCTACCTGACTATTAAATGGATTTAACTCCACCTACATACTTCAGTATGACTTCACATTCATTCTAAACACACAGCGTCTGGAAGTATTTCCAGGGAAAAAACAAAAGGCTCACAGTATCATTTCATAAACCGTGCTAATGTAAGCAGAGCAGTGAGGGATTAGAAAGGAGCAGCCCGGCTGAGCACACATTACTGTCCTCCCAGCAATTAACTCTGAGTCTCACAAACGACAAAGTAAGCAACATTTACTGTGTGTATTTACTTATGAGTGCACATGACTATTATATGTGTGAGTTGTATGATTTCCCCTTTCATCAGGCAGCATATGTTTTAGGATAATGGGACACTGCTCAGGTTCAGACTGTTAGCTCTGCAGAATACACTGCCATTAAAACCAAAAGTGGTTGAATGGGCTGTCACTTCAAAAACATTGACTTGCTGTTCATTAAACTTTGTACTTCTTGAGCTCCATGATATTGTTTCAGAACTGCTGAAATAATGGCCAGGATAAATGTGACACATGATGCAGAGTTTATTTTCTATGTAAACATGTATCTCATGGCCTTCTCAGCCCTGCTTGTGTATTCAGCTGAGTGAAGCTGAATGGAGAAAATCCCTTGACTCTCCACTGTGCTCTCTCTGTGTCCAACATTCCAGAGGCGAGTGGAGGTCATGCTGGTAGCAGAGTTCAGAGGTCCAACACATTACTCCAAATGGCAGGTGTATATTTCAGTGCTCATAGAATGGTATATATTATCACTTTTTTGTAAATGTCCACGTTGTGGGACTAATAAAGGAATATCTGAACTCACACCCACAGTCCACAGAGTGTCATGTTAGAGCTGTGTTTAACCATCCTGTCAATCTTGCAATCAGTTTGTTCTGCTCTTGGGAAATCATTGAAACACTTCTTCTAACTAGTTTCTCTTTGAAGTATTTCCCCTGTCTCCCCTCTTTACCTAACGAACTCACCACAGTATACATTCCCCTAGTCCTTCAGACCAGTCTTATCCAGCTCCTGGTATTTTTTTTCTAATGCTGCACCTGTGAAGGGGTTACATGTAATGAGTCTGAATGCTGTACTAACATATAATAGACTATAATTGTAACACTGAATATTTCTAAAAACACTGCTCGTGACCACATGCACATTTACTCAATTACTGCAGGCTACAAAAGTACACACTTTGGGTTACTTTGTGACCTTTTAAGCATTTGATTATGCACCTTTATACTTCTACTCTACTGCATTACAGTAGTAGAATACTTTCTTACTCTGTGTCCAAACTGCCGCCTGTGGGCCACTATCAAAGAATGTAATATAAGAAATCTAAGTTATAGACATATAGAAAACAAATACATAGATATTTTAATTTAGAAGAAAGAAGAAGAGAAGAAAACAAAACAAACCCATATATAGTTATTTATATACATACCTCTCTCTCTCTCTCTCTCTCTCTCTCTCCCTCCCTCCCTTTCTCTCTCTCTCTCTCTCTGTCTCTCTCTCTGTCTCTCTCTCTCTCAACCGGCCAGACAGATGGCCAATCATCTAGAACTTGATTCTGTTCTGAGGTTTCTGCCTGTTAAAAGGAAGTTTTCCCTCGCCACTATGGCCCAGTGCTTGCTTTTGATGGGAATTATTGGGTCTCCATAAATAATAATATAAAGAGCATGGTCTAGACCTGCTCTATATGAAAAGTGCCTTGAGATGACTTCTGTTGTGATTTGGTGTGTGTGTTGACTATATCCACCTCCCCTTGTATTAGTGGAGTCTTGTGTTCAGTCGGTGTGGAACACAGTCCAGTAGTCAAGTGCAATAGCATGACCCAGGATGCTATGATAGAGCTGGTCTCTGTAAAGAAGTGGGCACAAAGTCTCTGAGTCCCATTTCATCCATTCCATTCAGATTTGAGATATTCGTCAGAAGTGAGCTTGGTGGTGGAGCAGCCATGGCCATGCTGGCTGCCACATCTGCATGTACTTCCATCAGAATGGCAACCAGGCTTCGCAGCCAGCAACAACCACTGGGGCTGACGACCAATGTCAAAGCAGAAGTGCCAAAAACTGCAGTTCTTGGGATGGCCACTTGAGGCTAGCTCCAAAAGCATGTCAGTCCCCATATATCCCCATATTAAAATGCCCAACTTTGAAGCAGAAATAAATATGTATACAAACTCGTACAAAAACTGATTTGGTCTCCATAGTTTATTTTTTATATAGCTGCACTGAAGTTAGAATTTGATGATTTGTAAATCATTTAAACTCTATATTCAATTGAAATGAATAGTGCAAAGACAACATGTCAAATGTTGAAACTTCTTGTTAAAGATCATAATATGTAGATTTAATGTAATTTAATGTAATATGTAATTTAATTTAATACCACCCACACATTTAAAAAAAGGTGAGACAGAAACAACAAAATACTAGAAAGGTTGTATAATGCTAAAAAAAAAAAAAAAAAAAAAACACATCTGGAGGAGCATCTCCCAACTAATGAAGTTAATTAGCAACAGGTTAGTAACATGACTGGATATGAAAGGAGCATTCCAGAGAGGTTGAGTCTCTCAGAAGTAAAGATGGGAAGAGGTTCACCACTCTGTGAGAGAACAAAGAAGGCGTCGAACTGTTGAGCAGCTGAAATCCTATATTTAGGCAAGAATGGGACAAGACTTCACTATCAAACCTCCAGAAAATGGTCTACTCGGTTCCCAAATGTTTACAGAGTGTTGCTAAAAGAAGAGGTGATTCCACACAATGGTAAACATGCCCCTGTCCCAGCTTTTCTGAAACGTTACATTTAGGATAAGATCAATGTTTTTTCATCCCTCAGTGGAGAAATTTGCAATTATGAGTATAGTATAGTTTAAAATGAGTATATGTTTTTCATAAAATAATAGAATTTTTCAGTTTGATTTGATATGTTGTTTTTGCACTATTTTCAGGTAAATGTAGTGTTTAAATGACAAACCATCAAAATCTCTTTACACAGCATCCCAGCTTTTTTGGAATTTGGTTGTACATCAGTTTTTTCATAAAGATATAATATTGTTATTATTATTACCTCCGCCAAGGAGGTTATGTTTTTGCCGGCGTTGGTTTGTTTGTTTGCAACATAACTCAAAAAGTTATGGACACATTTTGATGAAATTTTCAGGAAATATCCTTTCCGGGACAAGGAACAAATGATTAAATTTTGGAGGTGATCTGGAAAACCGCCATTATGTAAATGTGGATTTTCGGGTATAACTATTAAACTAAAAATGATATCGATGTGATTCCAATTGCTAAGGGTATGTTTTTATGGTCCAGGAATCCATTGAAATAGCTAAATCAAAGGTAGGACTAATATTTTGGGGTGTAAGTCACAATAAGCTAGGGGAACTGTGCTGCTTAGCGGAGGTCTGCACTCTCCGGGTGCTTTTCTAGTTATTATTATTATTATTATTATTATTATTATTATTATTATTATTATCTCCAAGTAAGACCTTTTATTAAGTAGTGCTCATTTTCAAGAGGACAATTCCCCTTCTATCTCCTCTATCCCCAGCCGTCAGTGACAGGACTACCAGTAGTTCAAATAAAATGCATTTCAGTAGAGAGAGGATTCAGATTCCAGAGCAACAGAGAAGAATCAAGGCCGAGAGAGAGTGAAAGAGAGCGAGAGAGAGAAGCTGGGCTGTGTGCATTACTGAGCCATTTAGTGTGTTAGAAGCATAAAGTGTAAAATTCCCAACACAAACTGCCCCTATGGAATGGCAGCTCCAAAAGGTTTTGATAAAATAATATGGGATTAGTTTGGCTCAACATGGGGACAGGTCTGTGTCTGGCCTCTGATCGGCTAGTTCCTGTGGTGAATAACAGCACACAGAACCTCCTAACACCACAGCCAGACTGATGCGGGTCTTCTCCAGTAACTTAGTATTGCACTTTTTTGTACTATAAAATATAATTCAATTAACTAATGAAAAAGAAACTAAAAAAATGCAGGGGCTGAGATATCCAGTCTTTAACTCCATGGTTTTGTCTAAGATCCCAGCACACTAGATCCCTCTGCAGGGAATCTGTTTATAGGCAGATGGCTATTGATAATGATTAATTACTACCAGAAATAGTTATTAATTATATTAAATAATAGGATCTGACATACATCAGATCACCTCAGGACACCATCCTTTAAGTGAAAATGATTATTTAATTGACAGTTAATTGATTCAGTCTCATAAAATGTAATTAAAAATTAACTCAATAACTGTGACCAAAGTTACCATATTAACAGTTAGTGAACACTAAAGGATTCTGGAGTTCTTGGCAGAGCACAGGTTGGCATTATTCACTTTAGTACCAAATTAAAGACACAGAATGTATGTTTCCAAGCATTTCTTAAAAGACAACAAAAACAAGACAAATAACTAATCTAACAACATGTATTTTAGTGTGTGTGGGTGTGGTCCCAGCACCTCATTTCCCATTGGCTGTCTGTTTTACATTTGTAGACTTCATCATCAACATCACCATGGTTATTTTCTCTGACTTGAGCTTCTGTAGTCTGAGAACACATTATACAACTGTTTTCACATGCTGCAGTGAGAATTGATTATAACAAGTAATCTGACATCAAAGTGTGAAATTAAGATATTAACTTGTAATTATAGTTCATTTTTAGCATTAATTTTCTTTAGAGGGAGAAATGGCTGAGGTGGTTTCTGAGCTTAAAGACTCATTATTGCGTTATTAAAGTCAGTTTTCTTGTCATGGTTAATATGGAGAGTATGCTGGTGATGCTCTTAAGTTGCACTTTGGGAAATGTAGGACTAAGTGAGGATAGTTCAGCCTCTTCTCCTTTGCTTTTCAATCTGATTGTTATAAATTCCTTAAGTGAATAACAATTCCAACACAAGATCACAGGATTTCTCTTTTAGATACCTTGCATTACAGTTTCTCAAGTGGCAAGTAATGATACCAATGTTATCATTTATCCATTCTAACAAGAGCAACATACAGTAACATGGAAGTCACACGTATACACAGAGATCTGACAGAGAATCTTGGCTGTGCTTAAGAGAACCAACAAGAACAAATGACAACCTGTTCTGTGCTTTCAAAGATACCTCATTTTTACAACACATGCACTGGGAGAATGGCTTCTCCCTGAAAGCCCACACACTCTCAGAAGCAAAATCAAAGGGTGCAAAGACTTCAGATGTTTCACAGAACAAATGAGATGTTTCAGCTGCCTTTTGCACTAACCAGGCATGTGTGTTGCAGACAAAAAGCACAGGTGAGAGAAGTGTTGGCTTCACTCTGTATCTATGCAAACGGGCCCATCGTCTATAGGTGAAACATATATATAAATTGAACCAGCCTAGAAGAGTTGTAGTGGTCAGTATTATTCCCCAGGCACAGCATCCATCCAGTCAAGCCAGTAAGTTTACTGCCATTGCGCCTCGCTGACTCAGTCTTGTTAGGGAGAGTCAAGCCAGGCCACAAACGGAAAGAGCTGCAACTTTCTCATGTAAAACCACTGGATACTGTACACACTGTGTGTGTGTGTGTGTGTGTGTGTGTGTGTGTGTGTGTGTGTGTGTGTGTGTGTGTGTGTCCACATGGCATAGCTTTTCTGCAGAGTCAGTGCTGTGCTCGAGCATGCAATTGATTGTGCTGCGGCTTTGCCAGCCAAAAGCAGTTAAAAATACCCAGCCCAACCAAATGAGGTGCAATTTGTTTGTTTCTCTTCAAGCCTGTAAAGTGGAACCATGTGAAGCAAAGACATATCTCCTGAAGGCTGCTTTCTTTCTTGTCTTCTTTGAAAATAATTGGAAATCTCGATATTCTAGTTACCACATTTCAAACATAATTACAAGCTTTGGGCATTGTTTTCTTGTCTGATGTGGTCCCATGTCTCTTTTTCCTCTTGTATAAAAAGGCTAAACAAGCATGAATAGTTTCTTTTTTTTCTGTGTTTGTCCTAATTTGTTTCAAAACTGCCTTTTTATTAAAGTACTGTAGGCCAGGAAATGTTGAAGTGGGCTCCAAATTCAACTGAGTTTTAGAATGTAAACTTCAAAAGACCAGTGCCAGAGAGAGACAACACTTTAGCATTTCCCATTCTGTCTGTTGGAGTGTATAATAACTGCAGTTGCAACAGAAAGTCATTTTAGTCTTATACCACATGCTCTTGTTCTCCAGAAAGGTGATGAAAGATAGTCCAGAGCAGCACCGATCCTGGCTGCTCTTTGGACGACGCCCACAGTCACTGAGTGGTGAGTTGGCTGAGATGAAGCCCTGCAGTAACTCGATTGAAAACTATAATCATCAAAAACTGTAATCACAGGCTGAGGTCTGGACCGAGGTATCTTCTCTCCTCTGTGGCCTCAAAGCATTTTCACCATGGGTAGAAACTGGAGAGCTGGGTGGTATTTAAGGTGTGGTTCCATTTTCAGCATTTACACAAAAGTTGAAGTAGATGATAAATGATTTTTATCATATTTGTTAAAGCCATCACACAAATACATATGTTTGCAAACTTTCTCATTTGTCAAAGAATCAAATTTAGGATAACACAGTGGAATCTGCTCCTTCTGGATCTCTGAGTTGCTTTTCATTAGTTATGAGTGTGGCACGACTAAATAACTATCTTCAGCAGGGAAAGACAGTACTGTATGAAAATATGAAGTGTCTGTTGTTGTAGCCAGGATAAGGCTTGTATTTTTATTCAATTAATATACAGCATATGAAACATTGTCCTGCAGCCAACAATCATTATGACTTTATCTGATTTTCAGGCGGTTTCGTTCTTTAATATCGTATTATTATTGCATTTGATATTATATTGCATTTACAAAAATCAAGGAAGTAAACATTGAATATGTTATCTTGGGACAATTTTTCCTGAGCATATGTCAAAAAGGATTAGCAAATGGTCACGTTCTGCTTTATTTATGTTTTACACAGTGTCCCACTTTGAATGGAATCATACTTACCATACTTGCCACCTGGTCGAGGAAAATTCCATTTCAGAGTAGTAAGTGACACTACTCTAGATTATTATACGTATGTGTGACAAAATAATCTCTGGTCCTAGGTCCATCTCCTAGCTTTTTCTGAGCTTTTAACCACATCTTATAGTCTTCATCAAGAATTGCAGTTGGCTCAATTGTATGGAAGTTTGGTCACATGATAACAGGTGGTTGTCATATATGGGAGATTCTTGTAATCCCTGTCTCTGTCCAACGATGGTTTCAGTGGTCATTGTCCACCTTGATACTGAGTCATGGTCAATGACCATTGACCTCTCACTGGTCTTGATCTTGTTCTGATCAGCATTCATGAAATGATAGGCCATGGTGCTTCAGAGTCGAAATCTGTATCATTCATAATAAAAATATAAAACATATCCTCACATATTCTTAAAACTATTGTTTGTATGAATTGTTTATATAGCACACATGAGTTAATTTCTCACTGATGTCCTTTCATCAGTGTTTATTTGTTCATGTGTATTGTGTATACAGTGTGTTAATCAGAACAGACCTGCAAACAGACATATTTCCACGCACCAAACTGTGGGAATGTGAATGAATGAATGAATGTGAAAAAATAACAAATAAAACAAGTTCACAGGGTCTTGTGGGCCTGCTTATCCTGCCTGTTGTTTAGGGTTTGGAGAAGGTCTATGACATAATGATGTTTTCTGAATAACAGTTAAATGAGCTGCGGTAAAAAAGGGCTGAGGCCATTGGTGAAAGCTATTTGGCCGCTACACATTCAGCAAATTCAGAGATTTTATCAATCTACACAATGCTTTGAATAGAAAGATTATCATTATTATGATTGTTATGTATGCTTCTTCTTCATTTTGCAGATTATCAATATTCAAATGGTTCTGTAAACATATCAGAGACATTCAAACGGAATATGCACATATCCTGACAAGACTGTGTTCAAACTGGGCATTTGGCTTAGTAATTTGGACTGGTTATGGTAAGGCAACTAATTTAAGGTTAAGGTTAGGATTAGGATTGAGATTCAGATTAGGTTAAGGATTCAGTGTCCAGTCGAGTATTGTACAAAACATATTCCTTCAAATACTGGACCTAAGTACTTTCATTTAATGACGCTAAAGGTTTGAGAGGGAAAATTGTTTGTTAATTAATGGATTAGTGGATGAGTAAATTATCAAAAAAAGTAATCAGTGATATTATTTGAAAACTAATCATTTAAGTAATGTTTCATGCAAAATGCCCAACATTTCATGGTCTCAGTTTCTCAAGTGTAGTCATTTTCTTCTGGTACTAAATCCATTGCCCTGATGATATTTTTGTACTTTAACTTAATTTTACTTGTAATTGAATATTTATTTTATTTTATTTTATTTTTTTTACATATTTACGTATTATATTTTTTACAGGATCTGAATACTTCCTCCACAAATGAAATTGTGATGCTCAACTTTTAAACCAATAGCAACATAGAACCCAAAGGTGCTCAGAATCACTGAAGTTCAGAGCTGAACAGTGTAAGGGGACACACCCACATCAGGATCAACACACCCTGTCTGGTGGTGTGGACCAGTCCAGGAACACACTGCTTCACTGTTATCAGCCCTTACTGCCAGTTTACTGCCAGCCATTTCCCCTACTTTAACCTCTGCTCCATTCAGCTACATGATGATTTATAGTGTTGGGATAGCAGCAGCCTGTGATGTGTGCTGCAGGCTGTCAGTAGGACTGGAGGCCGGGAACCCAAGTCAGTGCTGTTACGCCCTGTCCGAAAGCACCTTAAAAGCTGTAGGCGAAATTTCAAGCAAGTAATTAGATTACAGCTTGAAGTTTAGATTAGATTAGAACAAATATTTAGGGTAATCATTTTAATGTTTGCCTCAGTTTTTGCCTCATAATCAGTGGTTTCGATAAGATGCTTAAATTGCTGAGACTGAGGACTTGTTTAGGACTTTGAACAAAATGGGAAAGAGGGTAAGTGAGAGGCACAGAAAATGTGTGTGTGTGTGTGCGCGTTTCAGGGGGAGGGACAGAGTCAACAGCCAAAAACACTTAGCTATAAAAGGGATAATTTCTTTGTTTCTGCTTCATGCTGACTGCACTGCCTGGAAACCCCAAAGAATTTCACAAGGCATTTAAGACCCAGGAACATGATAACTACAAAACCAAATAAATTGCCTCAGTTCCAAACAATCGCTTTTCAAGACTTTCAGACTCTTTTTTAATGACGCCTCCTCTCAATCTTTTCAAGGCACACACATTTTGATTCGTGCATTTCATCTTTATTATTATCCTGCAAACGTTTTGGCCTCTTACTTTTCATATCCCTACTACTGTTTCTAGCTGTTGCCATTGTTAATGTGGAGAGAGCTTTTGAGCATCGATGTTTCATTTCAAAAGGACTGCAAGGGTCATGTAAATAGGGATAGACGTGTTTAAGCATGTTCACTCGAAGAAGTTGCAAAGAAGTTACGGGTAGCGACATCACAGCTGATCCTCCCCATTGTCTTTACTTTGGTAACGTAGACATCGGTGCTGCATGACAACACCCTCTCATTCATTTCAATGGGACCACGTTGCCGGGGGCTGCCAATGCAGGGGGCTCTGGTTAGAAAAGTTTAACTTGTCGCAACACAATGCAGTGCCACTCTGCATGCAAATGTGAATAAGCACACAATCCTAGTAGGCTACTTTTTGATGTGACAACATACGTCTCTACTGTTTAACTGCCAATCATCACTCTAGAATATACAATGATTGCAATGCAATGGACTCTCCAGAATCCCTCACATCATTAAATGCTGTGTACTGTTATGAGGAAGACTTTAGTTGTACACTCTTCTGTGCATGGTACCAGGTTTAGCTTTAATGAAAGGACATTCTTCGTGAAAATGACCACTATAATGAAATATCTCTCATTTACGATGCGTACATTTAATACTAGCTGCCACAGATCAGATGTCCCTCTTGGAAACAATGAATGCTGGACGTTTTGCAGCAATTGCCAGAGAAGGCTCAGGTGTGCAAAACGATTCTTCTCTAGGTTTATAATATTACAAGACAGGACATGTGGAGTGATGTGGACAATGTGGCCAAATGAGGAGACAAAGTCGACTATCACAGTTGTATTTCTACATCTGCAGCTATGCTATGTGTAGTGAATATGTACAGTTTTAGCCTTTTGAAGCTATTTTTTATACTGCTCTCCTGTTCCACTTCCACTACTGATTTCCACTGGGAACAGAAAAAACACATCCAGCTCCTCTCCTTGGCAGTTTGAAATACACACTTTATTATTGGATTAATTTGGGTACATAGTTAAAATAGTATGTTTTCCTGCATTATAACTCATAGATATATGTCTTAAAACCAAAAATAACAATGAAACACATTTATACACTCTATATATTTTAGCAGTTTTGATCATGGAATCAGCATTTGTCAGAACGGGCGGGTGCGGACTCAAGCGCATCACACAATAAATGCCAATTCAAAAAGACTTTAATGAAAATAAATAAAGTATTCAACAAAACTCACGGCATGGTACGACAAAATCCAAACAGAAAACAGGCATGACTTGGCATGGGAACACATGGACATCGACATGGACGTGAACGTGATCTCAAACGTGAAGCGTAACGTGAAAAGACGATCTGGCAACGTGAACAAAAAACAACTGACTTAAATAGTGTGTATAGATGATTAACTTCAACAGAAAACACAGGTGAGTTGATGAGGTGGGTGTGGCTGTTAAGTGACATGATTAAGACAGGATGAGAGACAAGACACTGGACATAGAAAATGAGAAACAACAGAAACCAGAACACAGAACTAAACAATACATATGACTGAAAGGAAACTATGGCAAAACACATAATGGCATGACAGAAATTAAACTGAGAAAAAAGACAAAGTGATGGCCAGCAGGAATGTGACAGTGAAAACAAAGCATAAAACAAACAACATCTAAACCAAGACCAAGGTGCAAAACTGTGACATAAAACTGTGACAGCATTTCCAAAGAAATACAGAAATTAAGCCAAATTTCTTTGAAAAGTCTCGACAAGGTTGCGTTTGTGTCTCCTCATTTTGAGGATATGTAGGGCGGTCACCAATGCTACTGAAGTGACTGGAAGAAATCTTTGAGAAAAGTTAAACACACATTAACATTGGTAGATTTCCAACAACATTCAGTCTCTCAGTTTGTGTTTCAGGGCACAAATGTCAATTGCTTAAGGCATAAGAGCACTCATGGAGGACTAGAAAAGTGTTCCTTCATAAGTGCTTTTGTCCCCTTTTCCTGCAAAGTGAGCTGGCAGCTGGCACTTCACCTCTCACAATCATTTCCTCTGCAGACACAACTCAGGCACGGACTGCAACACAACCTGTGACAGCTAGTGTCCATACGCTATAAGCTTGTATAATGCTTGTCTAATAGTACCCCTGGCCCCCGCCCAGCACTAAGACTGGTGACACACTGTCTCTCATCAGAGCTTAGGGTAGTAGTCAGTAGATTATATTTGGTGTGTGTGTGTGTGTGTGTGTGTGTGTGTGTATGTGTGTGTGTGTTTACGAATGTAGTCTCAACAGACTGCTGCTCAGATAGAATATTTTCCACCTGACATCTCCAGGGCTCTCAACACTCAGGGTGAACAGTCAATTCTACAATTCTACAATTTAATTTAGCAGACGCTTTTGTCCAAAGCGACGTACATCTGAGAGTAAATACAACACAAGCAAGGATCTAGTCAGGAGAAAACAACCTGGATAAGTGCCAAAAAATCAAGGTTCAAGTTAGATAGGGCCTGCCTACAGGCAGTGAGGGGGGCATACATTGCAACATATAATTTTTTAATTTTTTTTTTATTTGTGTGTGTGTGTGTGTGTGTGTGTGTGTATGTGTGTTCATTTTATAGGAGTTTATCAAGTGCCAAGGTGTTCAGTGAAGAGCTGGGTCTTTAGTCTTTTCTTAAAGACTGAGAGTGACTCTGCAGATCTGCAGTCAATGTCACGACAGTTTTTAACCTGAATAACTTAAATTAACCATCATGAATATAACTTCATATCCTGGAGCACTGAAGCTTAACGTGCCAGCTATGACCAGGCTTTCCCTTTCATGTAAAGTTGAAACACAACTGTACCAAGAGATTGCCTTCAAGAGGAGCTGCAACTGTGAAATTAAAGAGTGATTGTGGCAGACTGTTGCTTGAAGCTTCTGTGTGTCTCCTTCATAATGACAGAGGTAGAGGCAGACTTCATTTTACTGAAGAATGTACTGTTGACAAAGCTTAAGAAAAGGCTTGGAAGCAGTTGATAGTCTTCATTGTTTTCACACACATGGATGATGATATAATTACCAGTTTAGAGAAAATTCAGTTGATCAGCACACTAGTGTTACCATTATCCTGCTATCCATCCTACTACTATGATTGAAGAGTGCTTTGTGTCCCACCATTCTTCTTTGCATATGGTGTTTGTCATCAGCGTATTAAGCCTTTCATGTCATTTTAATCTTAAACAAATACATGGCAGTTTTACTTTTTACAGTCTGAAGAAGAGTTACACTTTTGCATCATGCCTTAAAAATTCAAATTACTGTCAGTAAGCTGTGATGTCGCCCAATGCAATAGATTGCAGTAGCATGCAGTAGTGTGCTACTGCAGAAGTATATTGCCAATGGTATGCCACTTTATAAGTGAAAGATGTATATAGTTCAAGTCAGTCCATCTTAATGGGCTCAGGCCCAGGGAAGTTGCTGGTGTTTCTCGATCTTGTTTATATATGGTTTCCTCTTTGCATGGTACAGTTTTAACCTGCATTTGTCGATGCAGCGACAAACTGTTCCCCTGTCCTGCCCAAAGATCACAGCCATCCAGCACTGGCTTTGGGCCTTGTCCATTTTGAACAGAGACTTCTCCAGATCCTCTGATTTTTTTTTTAAATATTATGTACTGTAGATTATGAACTAACCAATTCTTTGCAGTTTCACACTGAGGAACAGTACTCTGAAACTGTTGAAGTATTTGCTCACAGTCTCTCACAGAGTGGTGAACCTCCTCCCGTCTTTACTTCTGAGAGACTCAACCTCTCTGGAATGCTTTTTTTTAATACCCAGTCATGTTACTAACATGCTACTACCTCCATTAGTTGGGGGATGTTCGTCCAGGTTTTTGCTGGCATCAAATTTTAAATTAGCATATATTTTTTATTTCATTTTTTTTATTTTTGGCACACATATATTGCTCCAAAACTTGTATGTAACCTTCAGAGTTAGTGGTGCCCTCACAGATGTGTAAGCTATAGAGATGCACCGAAAATTTGGCCACCGAAGATTTTCAGCCGAAACTGGCTCAAAAGTGCATTTTCGGTTTTTCGGCCGAAAGACTTTAGTCACCGAAACAACACGGCTGAAACAAGACGTTGTGATGACGAAGAAAAAACACGCCCATCACGGGCGGTTGCTGTCTCTAGCCATTTTAAAAATGCGCTTGTAGTGGCACCAGTGTTTGTAACTAGGCAACCGTGACAGTGCTTTTTGATTGGCAGAGAGCGCAGCAGGTCCTCTCGG
The DNA here is from genome assembly GCA_037975185.1 of Centropyge bicolor. Lineage (NCBI taxonomy): Eukaryota > Metazoa > Chordata > Actinopteri > Pomacanthidae > Centropyge > Centropyge bicolor. The sequence continues at coordinate 2,565,070 of JBBMOC010000059.1, read as the reverse complement.
GGTCCTCGGCATATGGTCCCCAGCACACAGATTTAGCTGACCTTAATCTTTCCTGTGTTTTGTTTAGTTCATTATTGTTACATTTAGTGTTGAAATGTGTTTGTGACAGATATGTGTATGGGACATTTATGAAATACAGGACAAATCGCGTCCTGTATTAGTTCAAAAGAGGACGCAACATTTAATTTTCAAATAAAGGACAATTACGTATTTTTCGGGATGTTTGGCAACCTTACCGGCACGCGCACATCTGGATAGTTGCCAACATGTCTGCGGTGTGGCTGCATTTCATTATATCTGAGAAAGACCCACGGATAGCTAATAGCTAGTTTTAATGTCAGTGTTAATAAATATTTTCATAATTTTGCAATTGATTTATTCTTTGAAGCGTTAATATTAATTTATGCAATTGCAATGCCTTGATTTTAGTGAGGTTAGTACACAGTCATAGCCACGAATGCAATGGTAATAATTGGCATAGTAATTTATTTCGGTGTTTTGGTTTTCGGCCTTGGTTTCTTCATTTTCGGTTTTCGGTTTCGGCCAAGAGTTTTCATTTTGGTGGATCCCTAGTAAGCTACCCATGCCATGGGCACTAACACACCTACATACCATGGCAAGTGCTGGCTTTTGAACTTTGCGCTGGTAACCATCTGGGTGATCCTCTCTAGTACAAAGGCATGACATCAATAATTTTCAAAAACTGTTTCAAATGTGGACTCGTCAGGCCACAGCACACGTTTCCACTTTGCATCAGTGAATCTCAGATGAGCTTGGGCCCAGAGCATTCAGCAGCATTTCATGGACATTTGTGGATTTATCTGTTGTTTTATGCAGTAGTACATCTCCACAGAGATTAGTGTTTTTTATTTATTAGTGTGTGTTATTTATTTATTAGTGTGTGGACAGGACAGTCTGTTCCATTTGGCAGACATTGACACCCTCTGGAATGCCTGTATATGAAATGAACGTAGCAACTGCAAGTAGGAGCGAGAAATTTGCGCTCTGTGTTGGAGGAAGATGATGGTGTCATCCACCCTTGCCAGGTTGGTAGGCAAACTGAAGTGTGTCCATCAATGGGCTCACCAGGGCCTTCTTCAGGTGGGATGTTAGAGCCACCAGTCTGTAGCTGCTGAGGTCCTTGGGGTCTTAGGGACAGGTACCACACAGGATGTCTTCAACAGCTGTGGAAGGAATTGAGTTTAAGTAAGAAATGGGCCTTGTTTTCTTTCTCAATATGTAATCAAAGCCACCATCTCTTGTCAGACTAATTCTGGGTGTTGGGTCCAGTGACTCTAACCATATCTAGTTGGTGCCGCTCCACTTCCCACACTAGCTCTTGTTCCTTCTCCACCAGAGACCAGTCTGCAATGCCAGAGAAGTCAGTGCACCTAGATTCCAGCCTTTGCCTCCATGTAGTTCATTCAGGCTGTGCCCGACCAGGCCTGTGGGCCACGGCATGACCACCAGATGCCCAACAGCAGGCTCCCCTCTCACGTATGACTCTAGGAGGTTTTTTTTACTGTGACAGGCAAGGTCCTTTAGCTCCTTCTTGGCAGATTCATGTGGAGCTGTGAATTCACATAGAATGCAGAAAACCCACAGACATGTCTACCCCACCGCTTGCCTAATGCCAAATGGGATATGCTGCATCCTCTCACTAGCCTGAATAGGATGATTGGGTATAGAGATGATGGCTTGATTTTTTTCTTTATTATTTAAATTATAATTGTATTAATCTGTAATAATATTTGTCTTCATGAAATGTGCATTTGCTTTTTCCAATTTCTGAATAAAGTTTTTGTACTCTATATGAATAAGCATTGGACATTGTTTTATAAAAAGCATATCATGGATTTTTCTCTCCATATGAGAAGTGAACGCTCTGTTAAATGAAAACACGTCTTCTTCTACCAGCACTGCTGCATTAATTGATTCCAGAGCTGTAGGGTCTATTTAGAGTTCTGAGGTCATGTCGTCTGCAAATTTTTTTTCTTTGGATTTGGTGGTTTTGCTGGTTACAGTCACATATGGCAGGGCATTATACAGAGTTATATTTTCATAAAACATAGCTGCACAAACTGCATAAACAGGAAGTAGTCTATCAATTCAATGCAGTTCAATTTTATTTCTATAGCGTAAAATCACAACAGAAGTCATCTCAAGGGACTGTCCATACAGAGCAGGTCTAGACCATATTCTTCACAGTTTCCCTAAAAAAAAAAAAAAAAAAAAAAAAGGGTTCAGTATCACGGTGTTATTTCCCAGCTATGTGCTCAGTTTTAGTTGGAGTCATGAAGGACCCTCATTACCTGAAAGTAGTGCAATCTAATCACAGAATGGAAACTGGATGAATACATTGGATGATAGAGCAGGCAGTGTTGAGTGAGCTTCAGTAACAGCCAGTCCCAGCTTCTTGTCTCATTCTGCCAACACCAAGGAAGGAAATATTTGTGTTAGTGTTTCAAGTTTTGCATCAAATAAATTATGTTCCATGGTTTCTGTGGAGTTCTTGGATACATATTTGGAGTATGTATATTACTACTTCGATTACTACTACTACTACAATTCTACAATTTCATTTAGCTTTTGACGCTTTTGTCCAAAGCGACGTACATCTGAGAGTAAATACAACACAAGGTACTACTACTACTACTAATAATAATAATAACTAATATTGTGATCTGTATTGTTATATCCTGGTGCTGTGTTTTAAATATTTAATAAAGGTTCCGGTGGTTTGTGACCCATGAGTAAATACTATACTGCTCTAATTAGAGACTGCAAATTAAATGCACTTTTGCCTGCTGCTCATGGCCACAGGTCACTTCAAGAGGAAGGGCTGTATGTATTCATGCAGTTATGGATGACATTCAGCTTGTGTGATTATGTGACAGTGTGTGTACCACCGTCAACTAACGCCACAAAAATTTGTCTTTGTGCTTGTGTTTGTGATGTGCTGGTCTGACCGGACAAAGATCCAAGCATAAGTCATACCAAAATTCCACTGCACTGCTTGATCTGCATAAACACAGCCTTGGCAACACCACTCCACCCAGCTTGGCACAAATGGGTGTTCATTTGTAGCCTGGAAATTACCAGGCAAAAAAAAAATGAGCCATACAAAATCAGTATGAAGGTTGCACTGGTGATACAACTGAATGTTTGGGTATGGTGACGGAGGAGGCTGTATGTAGGAAGCCTCTGGGCCTCCTACTGCCCACCATTCTTTATGTGATGGATGTTTTAGCGTCTTGCTGAGTGCAGCCCTGTATTTCATGAGGAGCAGGGAAGTTTGCTTTATTGAACCACAAGCACTCACTGCTTTAAAGCCACATATGTCACCAGAGACTTAATAAAGCTCGGCTTCAAAACACAAGACAAGGTTGAGGGTCTCGCTCTGTCTGCTTCTCTGTCTCTCTGTTTTTGTTCTTCACATCCAGTGATTTAGATTTTCCAACATGTTTTCTACTAGTGCTGTTGGACATCCTCAGCTACTAGAAGCTCCAGAACAGCTACAATCAAGTTTTTTTTGTTTTTTTTTTAAGAATATGTAGCTTTATGAAACTAAAAAACGAAAACTGTAATAATACCCTTACCACTATAATGAAAGAAAGGACAAATTTAACAACAACAAATCTATAATCTAATCAGTCACATGAGCCTGAGCCAAGCAGCAACCTCCGGTGCTGAAAAATGATGAAGTCAACACATGGGTGCCAAAACCTACACTTCCACATGAGGCTGACTCCAAAAGGGAGTGAATTGCATTTGGCCCCCATGTTAAAAAGCCCAACTTTAAAGCAGAAGAAAACATGTTTACAGGCTGGTACAAAAAAGGTTTTGGTCTTTCATGACAACTGTATGGGGGATGAATTTTCTTATAACTCACTTGTTTAAAATATACCAAGTCAAAAATTCTGCATAATTAAGGGCATGGTCTCTTTGATTGACAGCTGTCTGCTAGCTGTCTGCTCCAAACATTGAACTCATTCAGTCACTGAAGTCATAACTTGTTTGTGGCATTTTTACCTTTGGGAGAATGTTTTATGCAGATACTGGATAAATAACATGTCTGCTGTGCGGTTAATTTTACTGACAGTCTGTCCAAAAAGCCTGTGCTCCAATTTTCGCAATGTGTCGTGGTGACACTTCCTCAAAGGCATTACCTGATGACAGACACCATGCAGCACATTTAAAAAAATCAATACTATGAACACTGCAGTGCAGAAAATCATATAAAGAAATGAGTTCAATTCAATTCAATTCAGTTTTATTTGTATAGCACCAAATCACGACAAAAGGCATCTCAAGGCACTTTACATACAGAGCAGGTCTAGACCATACTCCACCAACATATTACTTATAGAGACCCAACAGTTCTCATCATGAGCAAACACTAAGCAACAGCGGCGAGGAAAAACCTCCTTTTAACAGGCAGAAACACTTGTTACAGCAGCAGAACAGGTGAATCGAAGCACAGTAAGTCAAAAAATAAATACCAATAAAGTGGCTAAGTTAAAAATAAGGCAGCAATAACAAAAAATAAAGTGGCAATAGAAAAAACTAGAAAAAGTAGAAACAGTATTTACACTAAATGAGGTAAAGTATTTACCCTATATACGTTTTTCCTTGTTATTGACATCCAGAAGTGTTTGACATACTCTATTCATATGACAATAAAGATGCTATGAATGCTATTGCACAGAAATGGTATTGTACAGGAAATTGTTACATTATTTGCAGTGTACAGCAGAAATACAGTCATTACTTAAATGCATTCATCAGTTAAATGAAGCTCTAGCGAAAGTTCAGCCAGGAAGACATCTATGCTTCTAACCCACTTTTTATTTCTCATCTTCCTACTGCGCATGCTCATGCTCATTTCCAGCTGCAAGTGTTCAGGGCGGTCACTCACAATCAGCTGACTCTCCAGCTGTTCTCTCCCATCCAATAGCACGGTGACACTCCCTCATTGCTAACCAATCATTCTTGTGCTCTCCTTTTAAATTACGTTTGCTCTCTGCCCTAGCGCTTGCTCGCCGATGATCTGCACACCCCTCCACCTCCCCATCACCACCTTGCCTTGGAAGTATTGTCCTCCCTCCACCCTCTCCCATGGAATCAGATCCTGGTCTGGGTTCAGGAGGCAGTCACCCTTTCCACATCTAAGAGTCCGTGCATCACTGGAGCTGCAGAGTCCGGACCCCTGTTTGCAGGCCTCTGACTGCACACGTCTTTGTTCAATTTTGTTATTATCACTTTCGTCATGTATGGATTGTAGTATTGCATGTCCTCCGTTCCCCCCCATCTGTCTCTCTGTCTCTCTTTCAGCCCAACCAGTCGCGGCAGATGACTGTCCATCACTGAGCCTGGTTCTGTCCGAGGTTTCTGCCTGTTAAAAGGAAGTTTTTCCTCGCCACCGTCGCCAAGTGCTTGCTCGTGATGAGAACTGTTGGGCCTATATCAGTCTTCTTTAAAGAGTATAGTCTAGACCCGCTCTGTTTGTAAAGTGCTTGAGTTGACTTTCATTGGGATTTGACGCTATTTCAAATAAGATTGAATTGAAATTGTATCTCCCTACCGGCTTCTCAGCCTCCATTTGCCACCACCACCACCAGTGCAGGACTC